>JAOWBW010000496.1:600000-888488 GCA_026119855.1 Campanula takesimana | reverse complement strand
ACGTGGAAATCCATGTGGCATTATTCTATAGGCAAATGTATATAATATTTATTTCAGGAAATGATTTAGTTTTTAAAAACTGATTTTTTTTAAAATCAAATATTTTCTGAGCTTAAATTACGAAACATGATTACTTAATTTTAGTAGGCTAAAGATAATGGATATCTTAAAATTAAAATATTAGAAATTATAATCATTCAGTTAGTTGAATTTTAAGATATGGGCTAAAAGATAAGAAATGTGATGTAGCAGTATATCTCGGTGAAGAAAATCGAGCCACATATTTTGCAAAAATAAAAATAAAATAAAAATAAAAATGAAGGATTCTATAAATAAGTATGTTTGATGTTTAAATTACTAATTGATGCGGACACTAACGCGTTGAAGTTTTTTTGGAGTAATTTCAACGAGTGCGCCGAAACCGTCATAACTTTTGACTCCGATGAACCGCGGAACGCACCGCCATATCAAATCGAACGTCGGAGCGAGACGGACAAAAGTCGTTATCTTTAATTTGGACGTAGATGTTGTCAACTTTGCATGCATATTCATTTTTATATGAGAATTTGTATTTTTTTGTTATTTAGTGAAAAAAAATTTAAGTTAATAATTAATGGTAAAAATCTACACATCTATATAATATATAAAAGCAAAAACATTTCAAGCCTTCTCATTAAGCCACGTGGAATTATGGACGTGGAAATCCATGTGCATTATTCTATAGGCAAATGTATATAATACTTATTTCAGAAATGATTTAGTTTTTTAAAACTGATTTTTTTTTTTAAATCAAATATTTTCTGAGCTTAAATTACGAAAACATGATTAGTTAATTTTAGTAGGCTAAAGATAATGGATATCAAATTAAAATATTAGAAATTATAATCATTCAGTTAGTTGAATTTTAAGATATGGGCTAAAGATAAGAAATGTGATGTAGCAGTATATCTCGGTGAAGAAAATCGAGCCAATATTTTGCAAAAATAAAACTTAAAAATTAAAATAAAAATAAAAATGAAGGATTCTATAAATAAAGTATGTTTGATGTTTTAAATTACTAATTGATGCGGACACTAACGCGTTGAAGTTTTGGAGTAATTTCAGCGAGTGCGCCGAAACCCGTCATAACTTTTGATCCGGATGAACCGCGGAACGCACCGCATATCAAATCGAACGTCGGAGCGAGACGGACAAAAGTCGTTATCTTTAATTTGGACGTAGATGTTGTCAACTTTGCATGCATATTCATTTTTATATGAGAATTTGTATTTTTTTGTTATTTAGTGAAAAAAAATTAAAGTTAATAATTAATGGTAAAAAAATCTACACATCTATATAATATAAAAGGCAAAAACATTTCAAGCCTTCTCATTAGCCACGTGGAATTATGTGGAAATCCGTGTGCATTATTCTATAGGCAAATGTATATATATTTATTTTCAGGAAATGATTTAGTTTTTTAAAACTGATTTTTTTTTTAAATCAATATTTCTGAGCTTAAATTACTGAAACATGATTACTTAATTTTAGTAGGCTAAAGATAATGGATATCTTAAATTAAAATATTAGAAATTATAATCATTCAGTTAGTTGAATTTTAAGATATGGGCTAAAGATAAGAAATGTGATGTAGCAGTATATCTCGGTGAAGAAAATAGAGCCACATATTTTGCAAAAATAAAAATAAAAATAAAATAAAAATGAAGGATTCTATAAATAAAGTATGTTGATGTTTTAAATTATAATTGATGCGGACACTAACGCGTTGAAGTTTTTGGAGTAATTTCAGCGAGTGCGCCGAAACCGTCATAACTTTTGACTCCGGATGAACCGCGGAAACGCACCGCATATCAAATCGAACGTCGGAGCGAGACGGACAAAGTCGTTAGCTTTAATTTGGACGTAGATGTTGTCAATTTTGCATGCATATTCATTTTTATATGAGAATTTGTATTTTTTTGTATTTAGTGAAAAAAAATTAAAGTTAATAATTAATGGTAAAAATCTACACATCTATATATATATAAAAGCAAAAACATTTCAAGCCTTCTCATTAAGCCATGTGGAATTATGTGGAAATCCATGTGGCATTATTCTATAGGCAAATGTATATAATATTTATTTCAGGAAATTATTTAGTTTTTTAAAACTGATTTTTTTTTTAAATCAAATATTTTCTGAGCTTAAATTACGAAAACATGATTACTTAATTTTAGTAGGCTAAAGATAATGGATATCTTAAATTAAAATATTAGAAATTATAATCATTCAGTTAGTTGAATTTTAAGATATGGGCTAAAGATAAGAAATGTGATGTAGCAGATATCTCGGTGAAGAAAATCGAGCCACATATTTTGCAAAAATAAAAATAAAATAAAAATAAAAATGAAGGATTCTATAAATAAAGTATGTTTGATGTTTTAAATTACTAATTGATGCGGACACTAACGCGTTGAAGTTTTTGGAGTAATTTCAGCGAGTGCGCCGAACCGTCATAACTTTTGACTCCGGATGAACCGCGGAAACGCACCGCATATCAAATCGAACGTCGGAGCGAGACGTACAAAAGTCGTTATCTTTAATTTGGACGTAGATGTTGTCAACTTTGCATGCATATTCATTTTTATATGAGAATTTGTATTTTTTTTGTTATTTAGTGAAAAAAAAATTAAGTTAATAATAATGTAAAAATCTACACATCTATATAATATATAAAAGCAAAAACATTTCAAGCCTTCTCATTAAGCCACGTGGAATTATGACGTGGAAATCCAGGTGGATTATTCTATAGGCAAATGTATATAATACTTATTTCAGGAAATGATTTAGTTTTTTAAAACTGATTTTTTTTTAAATCAATATTTTCTGAGCTTAAATTACGAAAAACATGATTACTTAATTTTACTAGGCTAAAGATAATGGATATCTTAAATTAAAAAATTAGAAATTATAATCATTCAGTTAGTTGAATTTTAAGATATGGCTAAAGATAAGAAATGTGATGTAGCAGTATATCTCGGTGAAGAAAATCGAGCCACATATTTTGCAAAAATAAAAAATAAAAATAAAAATAAAAATGAAGGATTCTATAAATAAAGTATGTTTGATGTTTTAAATTACTAATTGATGCGGACACTAACGCGTTGAAGTTTTGGAGTAATTTCAGCGAGTGCGCCGAAACCGTCATAACTTTTGACTCCGGATGAAACGCGGAACGCACCGCATATCAAATCGAACGTCGGAGCGAGACGGACAAAAGTCGTTATCTTTAATTTGGACGTAGATGTTGTCAAACTTTGCATGCTATTCATTTTTATATGAGAATTTTGTATTTTTTTTGTATTTAGTGAAAAAAATTAAAGTTAATAATTAATGGTAAAAATCTACACATCTATATAATATATAAAAGCAAAAAACATTTCAAGCCTTCTCATTAAGCCACGTGGAATTATGACGGGAATCCATGTGGCATTATTCTATAGGCAAATGTATATAATATTATTTCAGGAAATGATTTAGTTTTTTAAAACTGATTTTTTTTTTAAATCAAATATTTTCTGAGCTTAAATTACGAAAACAGGATTACTTAATTTTAGTAGGCTAAAGATAATGGATATCTTAAATTAAAATATTAGAAATTATAATCATTCAGTTAGTTGAATTTTAAGATATGGGCTAAAGATAAGAAATGTGATGTAGCAGTATATCTCGGTGAAGCAAAATCGAGCCACATATTTGCAAAAATAAAAAAAAAAATAAAAATAAAATGAAGGATTCTATAAATAAAGTATGTTTGATGTTTTAAATTACTAATTGATGCGGACACTAACGCGTTGAAGTTTTTGGAGTAATTTCAGCGAGTGCGCCGAAACCGTCATAACTTTTGACTCCGGATGAACCGCGGAACGCACCGCATATCAAATCGAACGTCGGAGCGAGACGGACAAAAGTCGTTAGCTTAATTTGGACGTAGATGTTGTCAACTTTGCATGCATATTCATTTTTATATGAGAATTTGTATTTTTTTGTTATTTAGTGAAAAAAATTAAAGTTAATAATTAATGGTAAAAATCTACACATCTATATAATATATAGAAGCAAAAACATTTCAAGCCTTCTCATTAAGCCACGTGGAATTATGTGGAAATCCATGTGGCATTATTCTATAGGCAAATGTATATAATATTTATTTCAGGAAATGATTTAGTTTTTTAAAACTGATTTTTTTTTTAAATCAAATTTTTCTGAGCTTAAATTACGAAAACATGATTACTTAATTTTAGTAGGCTAAAGATAATGGATATCTTAAATTAAAATATTAGAAATTATAATCATTCAGTTAGTTGAATTTAAGATATGGGCTAAAGATAAGAAATGTGATGTAGCAGTATATCTCGGTGAAGAAAATCGAGCCACATATTTTGCAAAAATAAAAATAAAAATAAAAATAAAAATGAAGGATTCTATAAATAAAGTATGTTTGATGTTTTAAATTACTAATTGATGCGGACACTAACGCGTTGAAGTTTTGGAGTAATTCAGCGAGTGCGCCGAAACCGTCATAACTTTTGACTCCGGATGAACCGCGGAACGCACCGCATATCAAATCGAACGTCGGAGCGAGACGGACAAAAGTCGTTAGCTTTAATTTGGACGTAGATGTTGTCAATTTTGCATGCATATTCATTTTTATATGAGAATTTGTATTTTTTTTGTTATTTAGTGAAAAAAAATTAAAGTTAATAATTAATGGTAAAAATCTACACATCTATATAATATATAAAAGCAAAAACATTTCAAGCCTTCTCATTAAGCCACGTGGAATTATGTGGAAATCCATGTGGCATTATTCTATAGGCAAATGTATATAATATTATTTCAGGAAATGATTTAGTTTTTTAAAACTGATTTTTTTTTTAAATCAAATATTTTCTGAGCTTAAATTACGAAAACATGATTACTTAATTTTAGTAGGCTAAAGATAATGGATATCTTAAATTAAAATATTAGAAATTATAATCATTCAGTTAGTTGAATTTTAAGATATGGGCTAAAGATAAGAAATGTGATGTAGCAGTATATCTCGGTGAAGAAAATCGAGCCACATATTTTGCAAAAATAAAAATAAAAATAAAAATAAAAATGAAGGATTCTATAAATAAAGTATGTTTGATGTTTTAAATTACTAATTGATGCGGACACTAACGCGTTGAAGTTTTTGGAGTAATTTCAGCGAGTGCGCCGAAACCGTCATAACTTTTGACTCCGGATGAACCGCGGAACGCACCGCATATCAAATCGAACGTCGGAGCGAGACGTACAAAAGTCGTTATCTTTAATTTGGACGTAGATGTTGTCAACTTTGCATGCATATTCATTTTTATATGAGAATTTGTATTTTTTTTGTTATTTAGTGAAAAAAAATTAAAGTTAATAATTAATGGTAAAAATCTACACATCTATATAATATATAAAAGCAAAAACATTTCAAGCCTTCTCATTAAGCCACGTGGAATTATGACGTGGAAATCCATGTGGCATTATTCTATAGGCAAATGTATATAATACTATTTCAGGAAATGATTTAGTTTTTTAAAACTGATTTTTTTTTAAATCAAATATTTTCTGAGCTTAAATTACGAAAACATGATTACTTAATTTTACTAGGCTAAAGATAATGGATATCTTAAATTAAAATATTAGAAATTATAATCATTCAGTTAGTTGAATTTTAAGATATGGGCTAAAGATAAGAAATGTGATGTAGCAGTATATCTCGGTGAAGAAAATCGAGCCACATATTTTGCAAAAATAAAAATAAAATAAAATAAAAATGAAGGATTCTATAAATAAAGTATGTTTGATGTTTTAAATTACTAATTGATGCGGACACTAACGCGTTGAAGTTTTTGGAGTAATTTCAGCGAGTGCGCCGAAACCGTCATAACTTTTGACTCCGGATGAACCGCGGAACGCACCGCATATCAAATCGAACGTCGGAGCGAGACGGACAAAAGTCGTTATCTTTAATTTGGACGTAGATGTTGTCAACTTTGCATGCATATTCATTTTTATATGAGAATTTGTATTTTTTTTTGTTATTTAGTGAAAAAAATTAAAGTTAATAATTAATGGTAAAAATCTACACATCTATATAATATATAAAAGCAAAAAACATTTCAAGCCTTCTCATTAAGCCACGTGGAATTATGACGTGGAAATCCATGTGGCATTATTCTATAGGCAAATGTATATAATATTTATTTCAGGAAATGATTTAGTTTTTTAAAACTGATTTTTTTTTTAAATCAAATATTTTCTGAGCTTAAATTACGAAAACAGGATTACTTAATTTTAGTAGGCTAAAGATAATGGATATCTTAAATTAAAATATTAGAAATTATAATCATTCAGTTAGTTGAATTTTAAGATATGGGCTAAAGATAAGAAATGTGATGTAGCAGTATATCTCGGTGAAGCAAAATCGAGCCACATATTTTGCAAAAATAAAAATAAAAATAAAAATAAAAATGAAGGATTCTATAAATAAAGTATGTTTGATGTTTAAATTACTAATTGATGCGGACACTAACGCGTTGAAGTTTTTGGAGTAATTTCAGCGAGTGCGCCGAAACCGTCATAACTTTTGACTCCGGATGAACCGCGGAACGCACCGCATATCAAATCGAACGTCGGAGCGAGACGGACAAAAGTCGTTAGCTTTAATTTGGACGTAGATGTTGTCAACTTTGCATGCATATTCATTTTTATATGAGAATTTGTATTTTTTTTGTTATTTAGTGAAAAAAATTAAAGTTAATAATTAATGGTAAAAATCTACACATCTATATAATATATAGAAGCAAAAACATTTCAAGCCTTCTCATTAAGCCACGTGGAATTATGTGGAAATCCATGTGGCATTATTCTATAGGCAAATGTATATAATATTTATTTCAGGAAATGATTTAGTTTTTTAAAACTGATTTTTTTTTTTAAATCAAATATTTTCTGAGCTTAAATTACGAAAACATGATTACTTAATTTTAGTAGGCTAAAGATAATGGATATCTTAAATTAAAATATTAGAAATTATAATCATTCAGTTAGTTGAATTTTAAGATATGGGCTAAAGATAAGAAATGTGATGTAGCAGTATATCTCGGTGAAGAAAATCGAGCCACATATTTTGCAAAAATAAAAATAAAAATAAAAATAAAAATGAAGGATTCTATAAATAAAGTATGTTTGATGTTTTAAATTACTAATTGATGCGGACACTAACGCGTTGAAGTTTTTGGAGTAATTTCAGCGAGTGCGCCGAAACCGTCATAACTTTTGACTCCGGATGAACCGCGGAACGCACCGCATATCAAATCGAACGTCGGAGCGAGACGGACAAAAGTCGTTAGCTTTAATTTGGACGTAGATGTTGTCAATTTTGCATGCATATTCATTTTTATATGAGAATTTGTATTTTTTTGTTATTTAGTGAAAAAAAATTAAAGTTAATAATTAATGGTAAAAATCTACACATCTATATAATATATAAAAGCAAAAACATTTCAAGCCTTCTCATTAAGCCACGTGGAATTATGTGGAAATCCATGTGGCATTATTCTATAGGCAAATGTATATAATATTTATTTCAGGAAATGATTTAGTTTTTTAAAACTGATTTTTTTTTTAAATCAAATATTTTCTGAGCTTAAATTACGAAAACATGATTACTTAATTTTAGTAGGCTAAAGATAATGGATATCTTAAATTAAAATATTAGAAATTATAATCATTCAGTTAGTTGAATTTTAAGATATGGGCTAAAGATAAGAAATGTGATGTAGCAGTATATCTCGGTGAAGAAAATCGAGCCACATATTTTGCAAAAATAAAAATAAAAATAAAAATAAAAATGAAGGATTCTATAAATAAAGTATGTTTGATGTTTTAAATTACTAATTGATGCGGACACTAACGCGTTGAAGTTTTTGGAGTAATTTCAGCGAGTGCGCCGAAACCGTCATAACTTTTGACTCCGGATGAACCGCGGAACGCACCGCATATCAAATCGAACGTCGGAGCGAGACGGACAAAAGTCGTTATCTTTAATTTGGACGTAGATGTTGTCAACTTTGCATGCATATTCATTTTTATATGAGAATTGTATTTTTTTGTTATTTAGTGAAAAAAAAATTAAAGTTAATAATTAATGGTAAAAATCTACAAATCTATATAATATATAAAAGCAAAAACATTTCAAGCCTTCTCATTAAGCCACGTGGAATTATGACGTGGAAATCCATGTGGCATTATTCTATAGGCAAATGTATATAATATTTATTTCAGGAAATGATTTAGTTTTTAAAACTGATTTTTTTTTTAAATCAAATATTTTCTGAGCTTAAATTACGAAAACATGATTACTTAATTTTAGTAGGCTAAAGATAATGGATATCTTAAATTAAAATATTAGAAATTATAATCATTCAGTTAGTTGAATTTTAAGATATGGGCTAAAGATAAGAAATGTGATGTAGCAGTATATCTCGGTGAAGAAAATCGAGCCACATATTTTGCAAAATAAAAATAAAAATAAAAATAAAATGAAGGATTCTATAAATAAAGTATGTTTGATGTTTTAAATTACTAATTGATGCGGACACTAACGCGTTGAAGTTTTTGGAGTAATTTCAGCGAGTGCGCCGAAACCGTCATAACTTTTGACTCCGGATGAACCGCGGAACGCACCGCATATCAAATCGAACGTCGGAGCGAGACGGACAAAATTCGTTATCTTTAATTTGGATGCAGATGTTGTCAACTTTGCATGCATATACATTTTTATATGAGAATTTGTATTTTTTGTTATTTAGTGAAAAAAAAATAAAGTTAATAATTAATGGTAAAAATCTACACATCTATCTATATAATATATAAAAGCAAAAACATTTCAAGCCTTCTCATTAAGCCATGTGGAATTATGACGTGGAAATCCACGTGGCTTTAAAAAAAATAAAGTTAATAATTAATGGTAAAAATCTACACATCTATCTATATAATATATAAAAGCAAAAACATTTCAAGCCTTCTCATTAATCCACGTGGAATTATGACGTGGAAATCCACGTGGCATTATTCTATAGGCAAATGTATATAATACTTATTTCAGGAAATGATTTAGTTTTTTAAAACAGATTTTTTTTAAATCAAATATTTTCTGAGCTTAAATTACGAATACATGATTACTTAATTTTAGTAGGCTAAAGATAATGGATATATTAAATTAAAATATTAGAAATTATAATCATTCAGTTAGTTGAATTTTAAGATATGGGCTAAAGATAAGAAATGTGATGTAGCTGTATATCTCGGTGAAGAAAATCGAGCCACATATTTTGCAGAAATAAAAATAAAAATAAAAATGAAGGATTCTATAAATAAAGTATGTTTGGTGGTTTAAATTACTAATTGGTGCGGACACTAAGGCGTTGAAGGTTTTGGAGTAATTTCAGCGAGTGCGCCGAAACCGTCATAACTTTTGACTCCGGATGAACCGCGGAACGCACCGCATATCAAATCGAACGTCGGAGCGAGACGGACAAAAGTCGTTATCTTTAATTTGGACGTAGATGTTGTCAACTTTGCATGCATATTCCTTTTTATATGAGAATTTGTATTTTTTGTTATTTAGTGAAAAAAAAAAATTAAAGTTAATAATTAATGGTAAAAATCTACACATCTATATAATATATAAAAGCAAAAACATTTCAATCCTTCTCATTAAGCCACGTGGAATTATGACGTGGAAATCCACGTGGCATTATTCTATAGGCAAATGTATATAAAACTTATTTCAGGAAATGATTTAGTTTTTTAAAACTGATTTTTTTTTTAAATGAAATATTTTCTGAGCTTAAATTACGAAAACATGATTACTTAATTTTAGTAGGCTAAAGATAATGGATATCTTAAATTAAAATATTAGAAATTATAATCATTCAGTTAGTTGAATTTTAAGATATGGGCCAAAGATAAGAAATGTGATGTAGCAGTATATCTCGGTGAAGCAAAATCGAGCCACATAATTTGCAAAAATAAAAATAAAAATAAAAATAAAAACGAAGGATTCTATAAATAAAGTATGTTTGATGGTTTAAATTACTAATTGATGCGGACACTAAGGCGTTGAAGTTTTTGGAGTAATTTCAGCGAGTGCACCGAAACCGTCATAACTTTTGACTCCGGATGAACCGCGGAACGCACCGCATATCAAATCGAACGTCGGAGCGAGACGGACAAAAGTCGTTATCTTTAATTTGGACGTAGATGTTGTCAACTTTGCATGCATATTCATTTTTATATGAGAATTTGTATTTTTTGTTATTTAGTGAAAAAAAAATTAAAGTTAATAATTAATGGTAAAAATCTACACATCTATATAATATATAAAAGCAAAAACATTTCAAGCCTTCTCATTAAGCCACATGGAATTATGACGTGGAAATCTACGTGGCATTATTCTATAGGCAAATGTATATAATACTTATTTCAGGAAATGATTTAGTTTTTTAAAACTGATTTTTTTTTTAAATCAAATATTTTCTGAGCTTAAATTACGAAAACATGATTACTTAATTTTAGTAGGCTAAAGATAATGGATATCTTAAATTAAAATATTAGAAATTATAATCATTCAGTTAGTTGAATTTTAAGATATGGGCCAAAGATAAGAAATGTGATGTAGCAGTATATCTCGGTGAAGCAAAATCGAGCCACATAATTTGCAAAAATAAAAATAAAAATAAAAATAAAAACGAAGGATTCTATAAATAAAGTATGTTTGATGGTTTAAATTACTAATTGATGTGGACACTAAGGCGTTGAAGTTTTTGGAGTAATTTCAGCGAGTGCACCGAAACCGTCATAACTTTTGACTCCGGATGAACCGCGGAACGCACCGCATATCAAATGGAACGTCGGAGCGAGACGGACAAAAGTCGTTATCTTTAATTTGGACGTAGATGTTATCAACTTTGCATGCATATTCATTTTTATATGAGAATTTGTATTTTTTGTTATTTAGTGAAAAAAAAAAATTAAAGTTAATAATTAATGGTAAAAATCTACACATCTATATAATATATAAAAGCAAAAACATTTCAAGCCTTCTCATTAAGCCACGTGGAATTTTGACGTGGAAATCCACGTGGCATTATTCTATAGGCAAATGTATATAATACTTATTTCAGGAAATGATTTAGTTTTTTAAAACTGATTTTTTTTTTAAATCAAATATTTTCTGAGCTTAAATTACGAAAACATGATTACTTAATTTTAGTAGGCTAAAGATAATGGATATCTTAAATTAAAATATTAGAAATTATAATCATTCAGTTAGTTGAATTTTAAGATATGGGTCAAAGATAAGATATGTGATGTAGCAGTATATCTCGGTGAAGCAAAATCGAGCCACATAATTTGCAAAAATAAAATAAAAATAAAAATAAAAATGAAGGATTCTATAAATAAAGTATGTTTGATGGTTTAAATTACTAATTGATGCGGACACTAAGGCGTTGAAGTTTTTGGAGTAATTTCAGCGAGTGCACCGAAACCGTCATAACTTTTGACTCCGGATGAACCGCGGAACGCATCGCATATCAAATCGAACGTCGGAGCGAGATGGAAATAAGTCGTTATCTTTTATTTGGACGTAGATGGTGTCAACTTTGCATGCATATTAATTTTTATATGAGAATTTGTATTTTTTGTTATTTAGTGAAAAAAAATTAAAGTTAATAATTAATGGTAAAAATCTACACATCTATATAATATATAAAAACAAAAACATTTCAAGCCTTCTCATTAAGCCACGTGGAAATCCACGTGGCATTATTCTATAGGCAAATGTATATAATACTTATTTCAGGAAATGATTTAGTTTTTTAAAACTGATTTTTTTTTTCAAATCAAATATTTTTTGAGCTTAAATTACGAAAACATGATTACCTAATTTTAGTAGGCTAAAGATAATGGATATATTAAATTAAAATATTAGAAATTATAATCATTCAGTTAGTTGAATTTTAAGATATGGGCCAAAGATAAGAAATGTGATGTAGCAGTATATCTCGGTGAAGCAAAATCAAGCCACATAATTTGCAAAACTAAAAATAAAAATGAAGGATTCTATAAATAAAGTATGTTTGATGGTTTAAATTACTAATTGATGCGGACACTAAGGCGTTGAAGTTTTTGGAGTAATTTCAGCGAGTACGCCGAAACCGTCATAACTTTTGACTCCGGATGAACCGCGTAACGCACCGCATATCAAATCGAACGTCGGAGCGAGACGGACAAAAGTCGTTATCTTTAATTTGGACGTAGATGTTGTCAACTTTGCATGCATATTCATTTTTATATGAGAATTTGTATTTTTTGTTATTTAGTGAAAAAAAATTAAAGTTAATAATTAATGGTAAAAATCTACACATCTATATAATATATAAAAGCAAAAACATTTCAAGCCTTCTCATTAAGCCACGTGGAATTATGACGTGGAAATCCACGTGGCATTATTCCATAGGCAAATGTATATAATACTTATTTCAGGAAATGATTTACTTTTTTAAAACTGATTTTTTTTTTTTTTTAAATCAAATATTTTCTGAGCTTAAATTACGAAAACACGATTACTTAATCTTAGTAGGCTAAAGATAATGGATATCTTAAATTAAAATATTAGAAATTATAATCATTCAGTTAGTTGAATTTTAAGATATGGGCCAAAGATAAGAAATGTGATGTAGCAGTATATCTCGGTGAAGCAAAATCGAGCCACATAATTTGCAAAAATAAAAATAAAAATAAAAATAAAAATAAAAATGAAGGATTCTATAAATAAAGTATGTTTGATGGTTTAAATTACTAATTGATGCGGACACTAAGGCGTTGAAGTTTTTGGAGTAATTTCAGCGAGTGCGCCGAAATCGTCATAACTTTTGACTCCGGATGAACCGCGGAACGCACCGCATATCAAATCGAACGTCGGAGCGAGACGGACAAAAGTCGTTATCTTTAATTTGGACGTAGATGTTGTCAACTTTGCATGCGTATTCATTTTTATATGAGAATTTGTTTTTTGTTATTTAGTGAAAAAAAAAAATAAAGTTAATAATTAATGGTAAAAATCTACACATCTATATAATATATAAAAGCAAAAACATTTCAAGCATTCTCATTAAGCCACGTGGAATTATGACGTGGAAATCCACGTGGCATTATTATATAGGCAAATGTATATAATACTTATTTCAGGAAATGATTTAGTTTTTTAAAACTGATTTTTTTTTTTAAATCAAATATTTTCTGAGCTTAAATTACGAAAACATGATTACTTAATTTTAGTAGGCTAAAGATAATGGATATCTAAAATTAAAATATTAGAAATTATAATCATTCAGTTAGTTGAATTTTAAGATATGGGCCAAAGATAAGAAATGTGATGTAGCAGTATATCTCGGTGAAGCAAAATCGAGCCACATAATTTGCAAAAATAAAAATAAAAATAAAAATAAAAATAAAAATGAAGGATTCTATAAATAAAGTATGTTTGATGGTTTAAATTACTAATTGATGCGGACACTAAGGCGTTGAAGTTTTTGGAGTAATTTCAGCGAGTGCGCCGAAACCGTCATAACTTTTGACTTCAGATGAACCGCGGAACGCACCGCTTATCAAATCGAACGTCGGAGCGAGACAGACAAAAGCCATTATCTTTAATTTGGACGTAGATGTTGTCAACTTTGCATGCATATTCATTTTTATATGAGAATTTGTATTTTTTGTTATTTAGTGAAAAAAAAATTAAAGTTAATAATTAATGGTAAAAATCTACACATCTATATAATATAAAAGCAAAAACATTTCAAGCCTTCTCATTAAGCCACGTGGAAATATGACGTGGAAATCCACGTGGCATTATTCTAAAGGCAAATGTATATAATACTTATTTCAGGAAATGATTTAGTTTTTAAAAAACTGATTTTTTTTAAATCAATCTGAGCTTAAATTACGAAAACATGATTACTTAATTTCAGTAGGCTAAAGATAATGGATATCTTAAATTAAAATATTAGAAATTATAATCATTCAGTTAGTTGAATTTTAAGATATGGGCTAAAGATAAGAAATGTGATGTAGCAGTATATCTCGGTGAAGAAAATCGAGCAACATATTTTGCAAAAATAAAAATAAAAATTAAGGATTCTATAAATAAAGTATGTTTGATGGTTTAATTTACTAATTGATGCGGACACTAAGGCGTTGAAGTTTTTGGAGTAATTTCAGCGAGTGCGCCGAAACCGTTATAACTTTTGACTCCGGATGAACCGCGGAACGCACCGCATATCAAATCGAACGTCGGAGCGAGACGGACAAAAGTCATTATCTTTAATTTGGAGTAGATGTTGTCAACTTTGCATGCATATTCATTTTTATATGAGAATTTGTATTTTTTGTTATTTAGTGAAAAAAAAATTAAAGTTAATAATTAATGGTAAAAATCTACACATCTATCTACACATCTATATAATATATAAAATCAAAAACATTTCAAGCCTTCTCATTAAGCCACGTGGAATTATGATGTGAAAATCCACGTGGCATTATTCTATAGGCAAATGTATATAATACTTATTTCAGGAAATGATTTAGTTTTTTAAAACTGATTTTTTTTTAAATCAATCTGAGCTTAAATTACGAAAACATGATTACTTAATTTTAGTAGGCTAACGATAATGGATATCTTAAATTAAAATATTAGAAATTATAATCATTCAGCTAGTTGAATTTTAAGATATGGGCTAAAGATAAGAAATGTGATGTAGCAGTATATCTCGGTGAAGAAAATCGAGCCACATATTTTGCAAAAATAAAAATAAAAATGAAGGATTCTATAAATAAAGAATGTTTGATGGTTTAAATTACTAATTGATGCGGACACTAAGGCGTTGAAGTTTTTGGAGTAATTTCAGCGAGTGCGCCGAAACCGTCATAACTTTTTTGACTCCGGATGAACCGCGGAACGCACCGCATATCAAATCGAACGTCGGAGCGAGACGAACAAAAGTCATAGGGCAAAGCCCCTTGAGGCGGGGTCTAAAACAACAAAAAAACGTTATCTAAGGCCTTAAACGGGCTTCTTTATATCCTTGCAAATGAGATTGTGAACTTATATTTTGAGTTTGAAAATATCTTTCATCACTTAATATCCTTGCAAATTATATGGTATTATATAGATCACTTAATTTGATTTCGTACCATTATCTCAGTTTGAAAATGCCTTTCATCCGTTTTTCTTAATTAATTAACTTTATTATTCCCGTCGAATTCCGACGGGTTACTCACTAGTAATATATAAAAGCAAAAACATTTCAAGCCTTCTCATTAAACCACGTGGAACTATGACGTGGAAATACACGTGGCATTATTCTATAGGCAAATGTATATAATACTTATTTCAGGAAATGATTTAGTTTTTTAAAACTGATTTTTTTTTTTTAAATCAAATATTTTCTGAGCTTAAATTACGAAAACATGATTACTTAATTTTAGTAGGCTATAGATAATGGATATCTTAAATTAAAATATTAGAAATTATAATCATTCAGTTAGTTGAATTTTAAGATATGGGCCAAAGATAAGAAATGTGATGTAGCAGTATATCTCGGTGAAGCAAAATCGAGCCACATAATTTGCAAAAATAAAAATAAAAATAAAAATAAAAATAAAAATGAAAGATTCTATAAATAAAGTATGTTTGATGGTTTAAATTACTAATTGATGCGGACACTAAGGCGTTGAAGTTTTTGGAGTAATTTCAGCGAGTGCGCCGAAACCGTCATAACTTTTGACTCCGGATGAACCGCGTAACGCACCGCATATCAAATCGAACGTCGGAGCGAGACGGACAAAAGTCGTTATCTTTAATTTGGACGTAGATGTTGTCAACTTTGCATGCATATTCATTTTTATATGAGAATTTGTATTTTTTGTTATTTAGTGAAAAAAAATTAAAGTTAATAATTAATGGTAAAAATCTACACATCTATATAATATATAAAAGAAAAAACATTTCAAGCCTTCTCATTAAGCCACGTGGAATTATGACGTGGAAATCCACGTGGCATTATTCTATAGGCAAATGTATATAATACTTATTTCAGGAAATGATTTAGTTTTTAAAACTGATTTTTTTTTTAAATCAAATATTTTCTGAGCTTAAATTACGAAAACACGATTACTTAATCTTAGTAGGCTAAAGATAATGGATATCTTAAATTAAAATATTAGAAATTATAATCATTCAGTTAGTTGAATTTTAAGATATGGGTCAAAGATAAGAAATGTGATGTAGCAGTATATCTCGGTGAAGCAAAATCGAGCCATATAATTTGCAAAAATAAAAATAAAAAAAAATAAAAATGAAGGATTTTATAAATAAAGTATGTTTGATGGTTTAAATTACTAATTGATGCGGACACTAAGGCGTTGAAGTTTTTGGAGTAATTTCAGCGAGTGCGCCGAAACCGTCATAACTTTTGACTCCGGATGAACCGCGGAACGCACCGCATATCAAATCGAACGTCGGAGCGAGACGGACAAAAGTCATAGGGCAAAGCCCCTTGAGGTGGGGTCTAAAACAACAAAAAAACGTTATTTAAGGCCTTAAACGGGCTTCTTTATATCCTTGCAAATGAGATGGTGAACTTATATTTTGAGTTTGAAAATATCTTTCATCACTTAATATCCTTGCAAATTACTCCCTCCGTCCCAAAACACCTTGCACATATTTCCCTTTTGGGTGTCCCATTGGTAAGTCACACTTTCCCAAAATGGAAAAGATTCCCACTACTATCTCTCCTCTCCACTCACAACAACTATCAATTTATTATTTTCTACCCCACTTTCTCTCTCCTTCCCTCTCACACCACACACTTTTCTTACACATTTTATTAATTCCCGTGCTTTTCAAAAAGGGTGAAAGCTGTTTTGGGACGGAGGGAGTATATGGTATTATATAGATCATTTAATTTGATTTCGTACCATGATCTCAGTTTGAAAATGCCTTTCATCAGTTTTTCTTAATTAATTAACTTTATTATTCCCGTCGAATTCCGACGGGTTACTCACTAGTATTTTTAATGAGTGGTGTTGTCATATCTTTTAGGGGTGTCAGTGGTTCGGTCCAAACCGCGGTTTGGGACCGAACCGAACTAAACCATACGGTTTGGTTCGGTTTTTAAGCACAAGTAGTTCGGTTCGGTCTCAAAAATTGGTAAACCGCGTGGTTCGGTTTGGTTTGTGGTCTGACCCCTCCAGACCAAACCAGATCGAACCAAACCAAACCAAACCAAACCAAACCGTCAGACCGAACCGCCAGACCACATGTATTAGTCATATATTTGTATGTTAAGTAACATTCACCTTTAAATTATTAAAATAATTTACATTACATTACATCATTCTTAACTCTCGTTTTGGATCTTATTCAATATTCATTTCATCGAATGTTATATTCATTGAGGCACATAGTTAACAAAGTTCTGTAGTGTATTCACTTCATTCGGCTTTTTTATTCGTTTAATATTTTCATTCTTCCGAATTTTCTCTTTTAAACAGAGTGTAAACCATAATTTGAATCGTGATGTGAACCTCGGTGTGAATGGTGGTTTAAACCACGATCTAAACGATATTCTAGACCACGGTCTAAACCACAGTCTGGACCACATTACTGAACCGCGGTCTAAACCAAACTGAACCAAACCATGGCGGTTTGGTTTGGTTCGGTTTGAATTTTTTCGTGGTTCGGTTCGGTTTGGAATTTTCCAAAACCGATGACTAGTGGTTTGGTCTCTAAAATGGCTGAGACCGAACCAAACCGAACCATTTACACCCCTAATATCTTTAACCCCGAGTTAGTTACACGGACATACATGTTAAACTAACTAGCTGCCGATAGCCAACTATGATCATTGCGTAAAGAGAATATAGTTGCTTGACAATATTTTCAAAGATTGTGATTTACTTATTTATACATTATTTGTACAATGGTAAATTACTAAAGATATTTATTTATTTAGGTTTAGAAATTATTTTGAGAGACGAAAAAAAAAGTGCGACGTTTATTTTAGACTAATGTAGCAAAAAGATTTTGTGGCATATTTTGTACTACTGCCTTTCTGAAATAACGGTAAAAAAATAATCAAATTTGCTATTGATCAATAGCAAAACTGATTTTTTGAACATTTATTTTGAGCCGAGATCATTTTAAAATTCACCTCAAAATAAATGTTGGATTTAAGGAAACTGGACATTCAATTATTTTAATACGGATGAAATAATATATTGCAAAGTGCAATTAAGCGTGGCAATTGGGCGAATTGGGTCGGGCCGGGTTGTATCGGGTTGGCGGGCTAAGACGTGTCGACCCGCCACAACCCGTTTAAGTTCGCAAGTTAAATTAGGCGGGTCGAAACGAGATGGTAACAGGTTGTTACGGGTCGACCCGTTTTTTTTTTTCAACATTTTCCCCTTAGAACGTCGGCCCGAGCTTTTTGTTCTAGCGGGTCGAAACGGGACGGGTTGATTCGGGTCGATCCGTTAAGTTCCGTATGTTGAAACGGGTCGACCCGCTAATTTAAACGGGTTGAGTCGGACAGATAATTAATGGGTTGGGTCAGACGGATTAACGATAATAGACCATAATTGAGAGGCCTAAGTGCAATACATTTAATCATTTTGTACAAAATTTCTACTTGTCTGCCAGTGCCACAATCCAACTCTGATCAAATTGATTCTTGTTCTCTTACTAAATAAAGAAGACAAGAAGTTAGATGGAGGACAATGACGTTCCTCTTAACTTTGTGCGGATGTTTTGTGGATATAAATCCACCTTACTCCCAAATTAATTATGGCATATCTTAATTTGATTGAACTAATGAACGTTTAGGGAAATAATAATAATAATTTTAAATATTTAATACTGTATTTTCTTTAAGATATTAATTGTAATGTTTTAGAGGTATACTTATTCATAATATGTTTTAGAATTCCTGTAAAATAGTTACTCACTCCCCATCAAAATGATCTTTACACTTTTTTTTTTTATCAACATAAAAATTTTGAATGATAAATTTATAGTCAGTCTTATGAAAAACCTTTTTACACTAACTGATACTCCCTCCATCCCAAAAAAATAGTCTCATTTTAACTTTCAGTGGTCAACAAAAATGAACTTTGATCAAAGATTAGTGTTTATCTAATCATCACAATGAAATATTTAAATTTGTATTGATAGATCATTAAGTGATTTATCAATAACAATTTTTAAAATTTTATTATAACGATTAAATAGTCACCAGTCTTTAGTCGAAGTTCATTTTGTTGACTATTAAAAGTCAAAATGAAACTATTTTTTTGGGACGGATGGAGTAATATTTTGAGACTAGGACTTTGTTGTTGTTGTTGTTATTGTCATTAGCTCATTATTTATAGGAAATATTAAACACTAATTCCCTAAAGAAGGCCATTAACAACCCTATATCATATTTAAGAAACTAGTTATGCAAGGTTATATGATTAAATTTTGTTAGATTTTCAGCAAATTTCGTTGACGGAACATATTTTGAAACCTATCGAAGTTCAGTAAGAACATTAAAATGTTGTGGATTAGACCCTCCAACCCAAGCCAATCACAAGAATATAACCCCCACAAACAAGCACAAAGAACGATAATAACAAACGAAAGAACGAAAGAAAAACACAAGAATTGTTTACCCAGTTCACCAATACTTTTGGTTACGTCTGGGGGCACTACCAAGCCAAAATTTTGCACTATTATAGACCAATTTGAAGTTACAATGAGTTATGGGATGAAGCCCTACTTAAATACATAACCTAGGAAGAGTCCTAAACTTAAATGGACAAGAAAACCTTAAAATCTGCACTTTTTTGGATCTCAGTCGGAACACCAGGCGCCTGCCTGGTACACCCCAGGCGCCAGCCCCCCTTGCTCAAAAAACAGACTGTTCTCTTTCCCCATACCAGGCGCCTGCCTGGTCTGACCCAGGCTCCCGCCTGGTAGGATGTGCAGATTTTTCCTTTTTTCTTCTTCTTTCTCGTTTCCTCTAGGATATCTATTCCAACAATATCCCACCTAGAGATCATCCGTGTATAAGCCCTGCTTCCATCTTCAACTCTTCCTTAGTCTCCCTTAGTGCTCATCTCGATCATGGTAGTGCCATTCCGCTCTTCTATTCACAAGCCCCGTTGAAGCTATACAAAGCTTCAACTTATCAAGGTTTACCACCTTGGTCAACATATCAGCCGGGTTCTCCGATCCTTGAATCTTCTCTAGCCTCAAGATCTTTTCCTCCAAAAGATGTCTGATGTAGTGAAACCTCAGCTCGATGTGCTTCGTCCTAGAATGAAACGTCGGATTCCTTGATAGATGAATTGCACTCTGACTGTCACTGTAGAGTACATTACCATTTCGCGTCTTCCCAAGTTCACCCAAGAAACTCTGCAACCATACCATCTTTTTGCTTGCCTCCGTCACTGCCACATATTCTGCTTCCGCAGTAGACTGAGCCACGATCTTTTGCAATTTAGAAGCCCAGGAGATTGCCGTACCACCCAATGTAAACACATACCCCGTAGTACTTCTCCTCTTATCAAGATCACTTGATGCCAAGTCTGCATCCACATAACCTACTAACTCGACTTCCTTGATTGTGAAATATAGAGCCTTTCTCGCAGTACCCTTTAAATAACGAAGGATCCATTTAACCGCTTCCCAATGTTGCTTCCCTGGATTGCCCATGTACCGGCTGACTACTCCCACCACATGTGCAATGTCCGTCCTTGTACACACCATTGCATACATTAGACTCCCCACCGCCGAAGCATATGGAGTCTTGCTCATCTTGTCACGCTCCTCGTTGTCCTTAGGTGAGTCCTTTTCAGATAGCTTGAAGTGCATACCTATTAGTGTACCTGTTGGCTTTGCCTCTTCCATGATGAACCTTGCCAAGACCTTCTCGACATACTCCGCTTGTGAAAGAACCAACTTACCCGACTCCCTATTCCGGTCAATTCGCATGCCCATGATTTTTCTGGCCTCCCCCAAGTCTTTCATTTCAAACCTTTCAGACAACCTTGCTTTTAATATTTTTATCTCACTAGAGCCCGCTATTAGCATGTCATCCACATATAATAGCAATATTATATACTTGTTGTCAAACCTTTTAAAATAGCAACAATGATCCGCCTCACATCTAACAAAGTCGATGCCACTCATGAATCCATAGAATTTCCTGTACCACTGTCTAGGAGCTTGTTTAAGGCCATACAAGCTCTTAGTTAACCTGCAGACTAGCTCCTCGTTACCCTTTGACAAGTATCCCTCCGGTTGTGCCATGTAAATCTCTTTTTTCAAATACCCATGGAGAAAAGCCGTGTAACGCCCATCCTTAATCTCGTTAAATATTTGATTTATTTGTTAAATTCTTGACTTGCTTGTTAAATTCTTGACTAGCATATTTATATGCTATTTTATTTGAGTTAATTTATTTAACTACTTTAGAAAGTTAAGGTGGTTAAATGTCAAAGTTGAAAGTTTAAGGGCCTTTGTGTCAAAGTTAGAACTTGAGGGGCCTAGTTGCAATTCTTTGAAAGTTTAAAGTATATCTTGTGTTGTTTGCCTGAGAAAGGCAAACCATTCTCAAACATTCTCGTACTCCTTCTGTTCCAAAAGCTAAGTTAGGAATTCTTCCTATTCTCGACTCCTCGAGCTTAATTATCCCTCCGTTCGTGATTCTGGTCCCGGATAAATATTCGTGGCGTTGAATAGAGCGTTCCAGACCGATCAAAAATTAATTTGGGTCAACTTGATTTTTGACTAGGTAAGCTATTGACTCCCCCTTACTTGTAATAACATGCATATATGTTATTCCCGCTACTTGTTTTTGTTAAAATTGTGTTTTGAGCAATTTTTGTGATACTTGTAAATTTGGGACGAAGGGAGTATTCGTATGAAAACAAGATTGAAATAGACTTGCAAATGCAAAAGTACCTGGGAATGAAAAGTATTGAAAAATTATACTCCTATTCGTGAGACGGTAAAATAGTAACTTGATTTAAATATTATTAGAAAAATTGTACCATTATTTGTGGTACGGGGAAATGAATGGAAGTATTCCTAGATGGGTATATTAGTATAATATAAAATTGTACTTATACTTTTGGGTCGGTGAAATATTAAATTGGAATAAAAAGAAATTGTCCTATTATTTATGGGACGGTAAAAGAAATGAATTGAGCCTGAAATAATATTTTGGGTATTGCCTAAGAGTTAGTAAAAGTTACTCCTACGCTTGGGACGGGAAATTTCTTAGCCTGGGAAAGAAATAAAAATTTCGCATTTTGGTACCTTGTGCGACCGCACAAAAACCCTTGGGCGACCGCCCATCTTTCTGAAAGGTTTTTCAAAGGAATTGACCTGCTTGTGTGCGACCGCACAGGCCATTTTAGGCGACCGCACAGTTACCTGAAGAACAAAATGTTGTTTAAAGTTTGTATAAGTTGGAAGTAACTCTAGTTAAGGTATATCACCTTAGTATAAGATGTCCTAGCAAGTGTTGTGACACCTTAGGGGCATCAGAACTTGGTCTTAAACATGAATACTCATTTAATTAAAATGAGAATTTAGTCTTGTACATGAACACTTATACAACTCAAATGAGAACTTGAGTATAAAAGGAAGAACTCTTTTATGTGTCTTGAAAGTGCTATGAACAAGCACTTATGTGTTATGCTTGTCTTGGAACCTATGTTTGTGCACCATGAGAGCACCAAATTAGTGTCTTGAGATTGAATATCTTATGTAGGGGATTATGAACTTGTAAGTATGAGTGGTATAGCTCATTTACTTAATTTGAACTCGAAGTATTCTTGGTCTAGGTTTATGGTACTACCCTAGATGGCCTAGATAAGTGTTGTAGAACACTCTAGTACTGAAAAATAGTCCATTTGTGAACAAATGAAATGTGGACTTGAATCATAATTAATGATAACTTGGATATAAGAGTAGTAACTCTTTTATGTGTCTTGAAGTCAATGTTTGTGTACCTTAGGGGCACCAACTAATGTCTAGAGCTTGAATGTCCTAAGAAAAGGATTGGAAAATAATTCGTGAAAGATGTATAATTCATCTTCCTAGCTTGAACTTGAAGTATAAGATAATTAACTCTTGTACATGTTTAATCATCCAAAAAAAATGGAATGAGAACTTGGATATAAGATGATAAGATCTTGTATATGTCGTGAATGTCTTGAATGTTTTGAATGTCTTGAATGTCCTGAATGTCCTGAATGTCTTGAATGTCTTAAGTTGAGACAGTAACTTGAAGTATAAGACAATAAAACCTTGTACATGACTTGAACATCCAAATAATTGGATTAAGACTTGAAAATAAGATTATAAAATCTTGTACGTGCCTTGACACCAATATAGGTGTATGGTAATAAACTTGAAAGAGTCTTGATGTGTATATGAAAATCTTGCATATATTTACGTGATAGAATGTTACTTCTTGATTACTTGATACATGGTATGAATAACCAAAAGAGTTGGGATATGGAACCAGATAGAGAATGATTAACTCTATTACATACTTGAATTTGATACGTGTGTATTGTAAGTGTTATGAACAAACACTAAAGTGCTAGTGATTGGTTTTAATCATGTATATACTTAATAAAGTATATAAAGAATAAAGAAGATATTTTGTCTTGAAATGGGTTCCTAAAGAAAATAGGGACTAGTGTAATATGAAGATAATTCATATAATCGTGAATACTACGATTTAAGTTAATAAGAGTAACTACAGAACACAATATGTGTTAGAAAATGTATTCGATTATTAACGATACATATACGTGAGATATGACTGTGACTAGGTATGATGTGACCTATTCTATTACGTGTTTAGAGTCTAAGGTATTGGGCTCTACTTGATAGTAAGGGTGTCGTGATAGACACCTTAATGTGTTAAACGTGACATAAATATGTACGTGCAAACTTGGCATGTGACTAAATGATATACCCTACTACGTGATTGAGGTCTGTTATTAATAAACCCTAACTTGGATTGATCGTGTTACATGGACACTTACGTGCCATAGTTGAACTTGATTGGTATTCGCAATAATTGAGTACGTGTACTTATATTCTCGCGAGCACATGATATATGATTACATGGTGGATATTCTCGTGAGCACATGATACATGATTACATGGTGCATAAAGAATAGTCCACTAATAAGGGACTGAGTTCTGTTCTCGTAGTTCAAGTAAACATCTACTTGTGCATTCTTGTGTGAGTCCAGCTGGTTCTCCTTGCTTGTTCGAAAATATATAGGTTCACGCTTGTCGCGAGAACTGGGGTTTAAGTGGCAATCGGGTCCCTATGTATTTCCGCCTGATCCCTTACTACCGGCCATAGTAAGGGCATAGCTTCCTTGGTTAGAGCAATAAGCCTGACCTAAGTGAATGCGATTGTCTTGAACACCACGTGGATCTTGTTCTTGTGGATGACACTGGTTACCAGGTCTTCTTATATACTGCACAGCAGTTCTTGTTCTTGTTCTTGGTTGTCCTCAGCTAGAAAAGCACCAACAACAAATGGTATTCTTGGGAGAAATAAGGAAGGATTCAGGTAAAAATGCGTGATAGGCCTATGTGCATCTTGGTGAGCTGGTCTAGCCTCTCACACTACTTGACTACTTGTTACCTGATCATATCTTGAGCTTGATTACTTGTTGAGTTGGCTTAGCCTCTCCTATACTTGTTACTTGATGATACTTGATATATGTTTAGTTGAGTATCTACTTGTATTGCATGATAACATGACATATAGTTGCATGTTAATAGCTTACTGAGATTTATCTCACCCTTTATTTGTTTAATTGTTTCCCCCCCAGGAAAGCAGGGGATAGTACGCAGCGAGGCTCGACTTAGCTGGGAACTTACTCAGCAGGATATTCTTGTTGAAGTTAGTGTCCTTTTATATTTTGGTAAGGACGATCTTGTATGAGTTAATAAACTCTGGGCTTGTTTTGGGGTAGACTCGTGTAGTATTTGTTGTCCCTAGACAGTTCTTGATGCCAGCTTATTTGCTAGGCATGTCTTCCGCTGTATGTAACCTTGTTTGGTTTTAATTTTCTTGGTCTAGAACTCGTGTTAGCTATCTTAGCTCCCTACTCTTGAGTATATATATCATGTCAGTTTTGTTTTTAACAGGTATTGTTCCTGTTTCCCGTTAGTTTCTTGTTTCTTGTTAGTACGCGCACCAGGTTCGAGGTTCTATTAGGGGATCCCGGGACTTGGGGCGTGTCAAGCCGTCTTTACATCCATTTGTTCCAACAACAAGTTGTCCGCCACTACTAACCCCAACACCATTCTGATGGTAGTCATCTTCACAACTGGCGTGAAAACCTCGGTGTAGTCTATGCCATACTTTTGTTGAAACCCTTTCACAACTAGCCTTGCTTTGTAATGTTTACTGCCATCTGCCTCTTCCTTGATCCGGTAAACCTATTTGTTATGAAATGCCTTCTTCCCCTTTGGTAGTTTAATCAACTCCCAAGTCTTGTTGGATTTTAATGAGTCCATCTCCTCATCCATCGTAGCTTTCCACTTATTACTAAGCCCACTACGAATAGCCTCCGCATAACTCCGGTTCCCCACTATCAGTCAATAACAGATAGTAATTCGAAGGAGAATACCTATCAGGTGATACGCGCTCCCTTGCGGATCTACGCAGCGGAATAACCAGTGCTGGAGTACTTGGTTCACCTTCTATGACCACCTGATCTTGATCATCATGAACCACCTTGCTCCCACCCAAGTTTGGAATATCTACCTCAACTATCTCTGGATCCAAACTAACCTCGTCCGGTGCCCCCTTTTTGTCTTTGTACATAACATGTTCATTGAATACGACATCCCGACTACGAATAACCTTATGGTTTTCATCATCCCAAAACTTATACCCGAAGTTATCCCCGTCATAACCTATAAATGTACATTTCACAGATTTAGCATCCAATTTAGTTCTATTCGCAGAGTCAATATGAACATAAGAAATGCAACCAAATATGCGAAGAAAGGATAAATTTACCTGCTTGCCACTCCATGCTTCATCCGGAATTTCATTCCCAAATGGTACCGATGGTCCCCTATTGATCAAGAAAGCCGCCGTGTCAACTGCATATGCCCAAAACATCTTCGGAAGTCCACACTTCAATCTCATACTTCTCGCCCGTTCGTCCAATGTCCTATTCATCCTCTCTGCAACTCCATTGTGTTGAGGTGTGCCTTTTGGTGTCTTCTCCATACGAATCCCATTCACTGCACAATATTCCTTAAACTCCCCGAGCTCATACTCCCCACCATTGTCCGAACTTAAGCACTTAAGCTTTAATCCCGTCTGATTCTTCACCAAAGCCTTCCACTTCATAAACACCTCGAAAGCCTCATCTTTCTGTTTCAAGAAGTAAACCCAGACTTTCCTTGTAGAATCATCAATAAAGGTCATGTAATATGACGCAGCACCTAGAGAGGCCCCACAAATCCGTGTGAACCAACTCTAACTTCGCCTTCTTCAAAGCCCTACCATTTCTCGAGACATTACTTCTCGTCTGTTTGCCAAACACACAATCTCCGCAGATCCACATATTGACTGTCTTCAAACCCGGTAGTCTTCCCTTTGAGCAAAGTAGCTTCATCCCCTTCTCACTCATGTGACCCAACCTATTGTGCCACAAATCTGTATCACCCTTAGCTGCTGCTACCGCGATACAATCCTTGGTGTCATTCGCCAAATACAATGTCTCTTCCTTATTACCCCGAGCAACTTCAGTGGCTCCCTTGGTAATAACCCAGTTCTTGCAGCCAAAGGTTACTTTATAACCTTCTTCATCCAGCTGCCCAACTGACATTAGGTTCTTCTTCAAGCCCGGAATATGTCTAACCACGTGTAGATGCAAGACCTTGCCGTCTGATGATCCTATTCTGACATCACACTTCCCCTTGATTTCCAAAGGCTCACCATCTGCTACATAGACCTTACCGAAATCCCCGGAAGTATAGTTTTCCATCCCTTCTGCGCATCCGCTAGAATGGAACAATGCCCCCGAATCCAACACCCATGATTCTAGTGCACTATTAACACTAAGAACCAATACATCATCACCTTCGACCGTCACATTCACCGATTTATCCTTTCCCCTAGGACAATCCTTCTTGAAGTGCCCTAACTCCTTGCAATGGTAACATTCAACCGACGCCTTGGCTTTCCTTAGTGCGTTGTTGTACTCCCCGGACCTATTCTCACCACCACCTACGTTTTCCCTTGACTCAATTCTCCCCTTGTTACCCGGCTTTCCCCTGCTAGTCGTAGCTAAAGCCGATCCTGAAGTAGACGGAGTCCCTAACTTCTTCATGCGATTTTCTTCGCTCAAAAGCAAGTCTTTAACATCATCATACTTCAATTTATTCTTACCTGTTGAAGCACTCAACGTTGTCACCGTTCCGCTCCAACTCACTGGTAAGGATGCCAGTAACATACAAACATGAACCTCGTCTCCAAACGTAATCTCCAACGTCGTCAATGAGTCTATAACATCCGTAAACTCATCGATATGTTTAGCCAAAGACCTCCCTCTTGCATCTTGAGACTACCCATCTTGCGTATCAAATCAACCTTGTTTGCAGGAGATGGAGTTTCAAATCTCTCAGCAAGATAATCTAATAGCTCCTTGGTGGTTTTCGCTTTCCTGGTAGTTTTCGCGATCCAAAGTAAATCTAACCACCCCTAAAGATTTCCGGTCCATGAGTTCCCAATCTTCCTTCTTTTCGGTTTTCGGCTTGACTCCCTTTAGAGGCTTATAGAGATCTTTGTTGTACAATAGATCCTCTGTCTGCATCTTCCAAAATCCGTAGTCAGACCCACCGAACTTTTCCACCGCTTGTTTATCCTTACCCATTCTTGATTGCTTGATTTAACCTCTAGATCGTCCGACCAGAGCACTTGATACCAGTTGTTGTGGATTAGACCCTCCAACCCAAGCCAATCACAAGAATATAACACCCACAAACAAGCACAAAGAACGATAATAACAAACGAAAGAACGAAAGAAAAACACAAGAGTTGTTTACCCAGTTCACCAATACTTTTGGTTACGTCTGGGGGAACTACCAAGCCAGGTTTTTGCACTATTATAGATCAATTTGAAGTTACAATGAGTTATGGGACGAAGGCCTACTTAAATACACAACTTAGGAAGAGTCCTAAACTTAAACGGACAAGAAAACCTTAAAATCTGCACTTTTCCGGAACCCAGTCGGAACACCAGGCGCCTGCCTGGTACACCCCAGGCGCCAGCCCCCTTGCTCAAAAAACAGACTGTTCTATTTTCCCATACTAGGCGCCTGCCTGGTCTGACCCAGGCGCCCGCCTGGTAGGATGTGCAGAATTTTCCTTTTTTCTTCTTCTTTCTCGTTTCCTCTAGGATCTCTATTCCAACATAAAAGACTGTATAATTCATCCGAGAACATTTGAAAAAAAGAAGCTGCTAAAGTTAAGCACTAAAAATATGGTTATGGACAAATCGTTTTTAAATCTTGATGTGAAAGTATGTACATGAGCACGATTACAAAAGTTCACAGAATAATGCATATAAAATGAGATGTCAATGTTTTATTTGTTCCATCGAGCGTGGACCCGCTATACTTTAATTAAAAGCAATAACAAAATTATAGCACCACATTTTATAGATTATATTTTGTGGTCATTATTTTTACTACATTTATTATTTTCCTATAACCAGTGCTTTAAAAGACGTCTATCTAAACCACCTAAACCCCATTTAAGTGCTAAATGTTCATAAAATGCCTAAATCCAGTGACCGCACCTAAATCACTCTTATGCCCCATTTAAATATTAGGCGCAAATACAACGTTTAAGGGTCGCTAGCGTTTTCTAGAACGTTGGTAGTAAATTTCACGCATGATCACTGACCAAGTTGAACATAAAAAACAGCCTAATGAATATGCTCTCGCCGCCCCCCCCCCCCCCCCCCCCCCCCCCCACAACTGCACGCCACTCCTCTCCCCTTTCTACTTCACGTTTTCCACTCTCCAATACAAAAAATCAACCCCAAACCAACTGTCTTCTTCCTTAGCACATGCTCTTTCCCCCCAACGCCATTGCCGCAATCTCACGTAATTCTCTTCCTCTCTCACTCACAGATCTAATTTCACTTTCCAACCATCATAAATCACAGCTAAATTTCGAGTAAACTCTAAACAATTACTCTAACTCTATACTTGTATCATGATTACATTGTATTGCCCTAAATTGAAGTTGTAGAACAAGGAGGAGACTTTTTTTTTTTTTAATGGTGAAATGAAGCGAAAATCTACTGTTATTGCTCTAAATTGAAGTGGTAGAAGAAGGAGGAGGAGACTTTTTTTTTTGTTTATGTTGAAATGAAGCGAAAATCTACTGTTATTGCCCTAAATTGAAGTAGTAGAAGGAGGAGGAGATTTTTTTTTATTACTTTTTTTTTATGGTGAAATGAAGAGAAAATCTACTCCGGCGAAATCGCACCACCACAGATGGAGGCGGAAGTTAGTTGCAGTGAGTATGTTCGGATTTTGTTTTTTAATTTTGTTGTTGTTAGAAGCTCAGTTCAGTCAGATTCGAACCTTGGCTTCTCTCTATCCTCCATTGAATGTTCATCATCACAAGCCTAAAATTGCTTTCCTGTTTATTGCTCGGAATCGCCTCCCTCTCGAGATGGTTTGGGATGCATTTTTCCAGGTACTTTACTTTTTTTTAGTACGGAATGATGTTCTCGTTTACTATTTTAGTTTGTCCCGGAATGATGTTCCGATTTTTAAGGGCAAATTGCAATTTAGTTACCTAAGTTTTACACAATGTTTCAATTGGTTCCTGAATCCGTTTTTCAGTAAATTGGTTACTCCAGTTTGTCATTTAGTTGCAATGTGGTATAAAAATGGATGGATCGTTTAAAAACTAACAAAAGTGGATGAAAAACCTAACGAGCTTCTTTCAAAATTGCAATGGTTAACCCTACAATTTAAATTTTCCCACTTCACCCCTAACTCCTAACGAATGTTTAAAAACTAACATAATTTGCATGCATATGTCCAAAGATTAGTGTTTCAGTCATTTTCATTTTATTTATTACATCAAAGTTATAAAAATTATGATATCTATCATAAAAATAATAATTTTATTTAACGTATGACAAATACATATCATTCATAAAAATACTATTTTTTTTAACTAAAATTATAAAATATGATATCCAAAGCGGAACAGTGTTTTGGCCCGTCGAAAAACAAAGGAAACCACCAAAAATGGCGATCTCTCCACCCACGTTCCTTCTCCCCCTTCTCGCGACCACTGTTTTCTCTCTGCTCCATCCAAGTGGGTTTGGTAGTGTTTGCCTTCATGATCTCTTTGTCATTTCTAATCAAAAAATTGATGGCTGGAGAAACGTTTTTGCACAAGAAATTGTGGCTTGTCGGCGCAATTTTTGTCAATTTACTGTTTCCGGACAATGCATAATATACTTAAGAAAATGCCCAATGTTTTTTAAGTGAGAGCGAGAAGATTTTTTTTTTTTTTTTTTATTATTATTATTATTATTATTATTATTTTGCTCAAGTTTTTCTGAAACAAACAATTAGAATTTGTAGGTTTATTAATTAATGTCTTTAGATGTTACAATTTTTTTATTATGGGGTAAAAATGTGAATAAGTTGAGTTGGAGGGTGCACTTTGCAATTATAAAAGAAACTTGTTAGATTTTCCATCCATTTCATTAAAAAACTAACAATCCATCCATTTTTATACCACATTGCAACTAAATGACAAACTGGAGTAACCAATTTGCTGAAAAACGGATTCAAGAACCAATTGAAACATCGTGTAAAACTCAGGTAACTAAATTGCAATTTGCCCGATTTTTAAATAAGGAAGTAATACTGGTGCAATTTTACTAATGTACGAGCAAATAATGCACGTTTTTAATATTTACAAAATGTACAATGATAACATCATTCTCGGAACAGAGGGAGAGGGAGTACAATTAATTAGTCCCTCCTTTTGAAATTATGTTGCATTTAGACTTATCAAAGTCAACTTGACTCCTTTTCAAATGAATTTGACGTTGATTTACTTGCTGAAGGTATTTTTAAGAGTATTTGTGTATGCACGTTGTCTATATTATAAGTGCTTGATCGATTTGGCTCTGGAATGTCAAAATGCAACTCGTTTGGTACATGTTTCCGATGACTATGATATAGTACATGTTTAGTTGACTTTATAATGTTGTAGTTTTACTTTCTTCTACGACTAAGTAAAATTATGTTAATGATCGATTCATGACTTGATCGAATTGATTTAATTACGCTGTTGGGATGAAAGGAGTATTTATAGTGTACTATGCAGGTTTGAAAACTTGGCAGCACACTGAATATATACTCCCTCCGTCCCGCCGGAAATTGCAAAAAAAAATCATGGCACAAGAATTAAGGGAAAAAGTGAAAAAGGTGATGTGTTGTGAGTGTTGATAGTTGAGTGGGAGAGAGAAAGTGGGGTAGAGAATCGTTAGTGGGTTAGTGGATGTGGTGGGCAAGTGGGAAAAAACTTTCCATTTATGGATTTTGCAATTTCTATGGGACGCCCAAAATGGTAAGTTTTGCAATTTCCGGCGGGACAGAGGGAGTATTTTATATGGATTATGTTGGGCTATTTATTATGGTGCATAGATACTAGATTTGCTTACCTAGAGCATTGTATAAGATGTCCAACATTAATGGGCTAGCATACATATTTTGAGATAATCTAAGTTGATCGCCCCCTTCATTTATCGATATCTAAGGTTTATTGTCAGTTTGTCATTTGAATTAATTACCATGTATTGATGACCTAGGCTGTGCATAGAATTTATCAATTACAATCATTATTTTGTGTGCCACATCATCCTCCTGAACGCGAAGGCAGCTTTAATTCATTTGTACGAGCCAACTGTAGACTTAAGATTGACAACCACAAAACATCAATGGTGAGAGATCATTCTCTTGGAAGTCGACTGAATGAGAATAATGAATCACTCTTAAGAAACTTTTCCTTATAGGAAAGTCAACCTCGGACAATATCAAATTGAAATACAGTTATCATATTTTCAGTTTGGTATATTTATGATTTTTGACCAATAAACTTGACTTGAATACTGATTTTACAACTTCTATTTATTCAATTTAACCATCCTATTGAGATTTCGCTTTCTACTTTTGCCACAAATGCAGCGTGCCTGCGTTTATTCAACCAGGTGGTATGACATAATGTACATCAGCATTGTAGCAAAAATAGAATGAAATCTCATTAGAATGGATGAGATGAATATGGGATAGTAGAGCGGCGAAAGTAGTATCTGAACCTAATTAAATGGTTAAAATGACATTATGCCTTTAAGTTATAAAACTTCGATCATTGGGAGAACAGGAAGAGAAGAATCATTAACAACTTAAATTTTGCAAGAACAAGTAAATTCTTTTAAATTTTGCAAGAACAAGTAAATTCTTTTAAATATTGGTCAAAGATTAATCAAATTGAAAAAAAGAAGTCAATGTGTAATAAATTTTAGGGGATGGGTAAGTATGATAATGAGGTGGACGCTTTGACATGTTTGATACTATCACGACATAGTGGCACATTCTAGGAAACTTTTGTTATTAGTGTTTCATTCTCTTCCACACACATAAAAATTATTTTTCATTTGTATTTGTAGGCAGAGAAGGAGAACCGATTTTCAATTTTCAATTTTCGTTCACTCTAGGCCTGGCTTCCTATTAAACAAGGCAACTACAAGATCAGCCTTTTTCATGGATCGTCAAGTTAACGAGAGCATACAGGTTCATTTAATACTTTTTTTAGTTGCTCTTTTAAAATTTATCATTGCTATTGATTCGAGGTTGGCCTCAAGTAATTGATGCAGCTATGCTTGTCATTAGTTCTTTGTTTGAGGATTGCTATTTCTTATGTCATGTTTTCTCTTTGGCTATGTGCATGAACCAAATTTCTTTCCGGCACAATTTTAGTGAGTGTGATTTTTTGCAGGTAGAATGGGGAGAGGCAAGTATGATCGAAGCAGAGCGTATTTTGCTTCAAAATGCACTGATGGATCCTCTGAATGAACGGTTTGCTTTCCTCTTAGACAGGTGAGGTTTAATTTCCTCGAGGAATTTGGTTATTGAACATGAATGTACTTCTAAATTATTCAGATTTGGATTATTTAAGAGCTGTTTCAGTGTACCATGGACTACTCCAAAGATGTCAATTACTTGCATGGACATAAGTTTGTAAAACAATAACATAGACCTGTGGAGGCTGTCTAGGGCCTATATTGTCTAAACATTGTGAATCTACCAATACCATGCATTTTCAATAATGCATATTACAGCAAGAAGAATGGTTAACTTAGATATGTGGTCGTTTGATTTCTATTAATCTATTCAAGAAATAAATATATAAGTGTCTGGCAACATTGTTGATTACTTTCGTTTCCGTAATGGATGATTCAATATTATAGACAGCAAATGTAATTCCATTTTACATTACCGTCCAAGTGCATTATGCTTGCACCTTCTTCATATATGGAAATTAGTTTCTTCGAGTTTTGTATTGCCTTTTCTATTCTTCATTTGTCTTAAGAAAGTACAACTTTGTTTTCAGCTGCATACCCTTGTACAACTTCAGCTACACATATGAGTACATAATGTCTACACCAACTAGTTTCGTTGACAGGTAAGTTTGGAAATTATTTAATTTCAGCCTTCATATGAAATTACCAACAGCTAGCAAAATTTGCCCAAGAAAATAACTCAATTAAGATCACAGTTTACTTTGCATTAGTATATTACTCCCTTTTTGGTCCTAAACTCTCTATTTTTGTATCGATGCCATTTTGCGACGGAGGGAGTATTTTTTCTGGGACGGAGGGAGTAGTCATTAATTAGACCGGTCCTGTAGCTTCAACAAGACCAGTGTTTATTCAGTGATTATGACATACTGCTTGTACTAATCAATAATCATGTTCCTTCTTTACCCAGACGGGAATTCTCCATACTCCTGTACGCAGATTGTCCTTAGACCTTGGTTTTGTTTTTTGGTTTAGTTACTGCAAAATGAAACTAGACATCCTTGGGCTTGAGATAGGTAGTCGAGGCCTCGAGGGGGAAAACAGATACTGGTTTATGACGTAGTTGTAATGAAGCATCATAAATGAAGACATGATTTTGGAGCCTAGCCAATATGGCTAAGTTAAACATGCATGTTACAGTATTTCAAACTGCTCTTGATCAAGAGCGAATTTGAATGTTTTAGGCATAAATTTCGGGATGGAGGGAATAGTATAATAATTTGGTATTCACTCCTTTGTTTCATAAAACCACGACTAAATTGGAGGCAACATGAGTGTAATCCGTAGCCTAATTGCTTCTCTAGTCATACTCTACTTTTTGAGATAGCGGCCAAGAGTAATTTGGATTCAACACAAGAGTGTAGATGTGTAATCCCTAGAGTTTGAGTTTGATGTTATCCGATTCCTCATAGTTGTTGATTGCATGGCATTATAATTGAACACTTCAAATTCAGGTTCCTTATTTGGTATCTGCTCCATAAACTTCCATCTTTCCAAATTCAGCATGAAGGCCTTGAACACGAAATCACTCGACGAACGCTGACTCATACTTCATGGGATCTTTCTTTTAGCAAAGAACGTGAGCGGCGAGGATGGCATCCTGTTACTTACAAGCTGGGAGATGCTACTCCCGCACTCATCCAATCCATCAAGGTATTTTTGTAATGCTACTTTGGACAAGTCAAGACTTTCCCACCTTACCAGATACTTATTTAGGCTTCACCCTACCTTGCAAAGCCTTAGATCTTTCTTTATCCTTTGCCGTAATAGTATCTCGGGGTTTGCAGCGATACACCTAATTCCGGACCGGTTAATGCAAGAACTATAAATAAAGGACCAGGATCTCCTATGAAATATGAAAGATCATTCATACAATGATACGGAGAATGGCTGCGAGAAAAAGACTCTCTTTTTCAGTGTTCTCTTTGACCTGAAAGGAAAGGCTGAAATCGAGGCGGCAATATCCAGTCTACTTTTTGTGAAGCCATAAAAAAAGGGGAATGATAAAAAGGAGTATTAAATTGGAGTTGAAAGATAAAGTAAAAGTTGTTTTCCCGAGTGAGTAAGTTAGGGCAGTAGCTCTCTCGGCTTGTTCCTTGACTAGGTCTATGATCTCTAGTCTGCTTCGATGAGCTACTCCTTGATGATTGAAGGATTTTTTAAAATTATTTGACCTCTTCCATAATTTAGAATGCAATAACTGCGAAAGAAATGTACTCCCTTTGTCCCATAATAAATGCCGCACTTGCCCAGTTTTGGTTTATGAGAGGTCCAATTTCCATTCAACTTGGCTAGTCTAGCCATCAGCCCTAATTGATGCAATATTGCGCAGTATACTGATAGTTTTAGAAATCTGTGACCCCTGCAGGATATAGACAATATCTATTATGAGACAGAATACAGAAGAGAATGGTGTGTCAGCAAGGGGAAACCTTCGACATGCTTCCTTTTTGCCAGGAAATTCACTCGGCCTGCTGCACTGCGTCTTCTTAATATGGTATGTTCCATAACGAAAAAAAAGCATGTGTATGCTACCCCCCCCCCTCTCAATTCCACATTAAAAGTCCATGTCAAACCTGTTATGTTTGTACTTTTACAGAAAAGGAATTATCCTTCTTTTTTGATAAAACTAAATATTTCTAGTTTAATCGTTGATAGTGAACTCTTTAAATGAAAGATCCCAAAATGGAATACTCTGTAGTACAATATTTTATCATGTGTTCTTTCCCTTTCACTTTTAGAGTTGAAAATCACATGTCATTGGATTTGCAGATGGGATCAATGCTGTTCCGTCCCCCTTTTTAAGGATGTAGCTTTACTGCATTACTTACTTGTAACTTAATGAAGTTACACTATAGTTAGTTTTTCTTTTAGAAGTGAATTGCGATAAACAAAAATTACGCTATACTCCCTCCGTCATGGAAAGTTAGTCCCATATGACTTTTTATGGTCAACAAAAAATAATTTGACCAAATATTAATGTGACATCTAACCATTCCAAAAATCTTAAAATTGCTATTGATAAACCACTTAATAATCATCATATATTAATTTGTAATTTAACTAGGATGATTAGATTGATACTAATATTAGTTCAAAATTCACTTGTATTGACCATCAAAAGTCAAAGGGGATCAACTTTTTGGGACGAAGTGAGTAGTTGCTTCTTTCCCCAATACGTAATGCATGCCCATTTCTCTGATGCACTTTTCTCACTGTTCCTGTCCTGTAGTCTACGCTTGGAGTTTCAGGGAAGCAAGAATAACATTGTCGAGTTGCGAGGATATAAGCTTGATGACATGGTAAACAATAGGCATAATTAGGTCCATATATTATTTGTAACTTGTGTGAAAAATAAAGAGGGGCATAAAGGGGGGAATAGTATTGTTGTACATGTTTCTCAGATTTTTTCGTAGCTGGTAACCAATGGTAAAGGTGTCTGTTGTTCATTCTCCTCTGATGTCTAAGTACATATAAATGTACATGGTTTATGTAAAAAGTTCAGAAACAATTGATTATCTGATACATGATTTCAAGTTGATCTTTCATTTGGACATTAGCATATTGATGTTGTATGAGGATAAGTTTTTTTTCAAAGTTCAATCAGTTTGCCATTAAAATTAAAGTGGTATTATTTTTCTGGAATTGAGTTCTATATTAATAGTACTCATTGACGGACAACCACTTTAGGGTGAAGGCAGTAGTATGTAAAGAAAATTTTAGCACAGGACAGTGATTGACCAAATATTGAGTTTAGTGGTGATATTGTTGCCGATAGTAATACCCTCTGATGGTATTTTTTCATATTCCTTACAAAGCCATAAGGTTAGCCAAGTCACTTCACGAGTTAAGCTATACTCGATCTAGCTACGGAGTCCTACACCTCATAGTTCAATTTGACTTTTTATAGTTTAACGTAAGTAAATTTTGATTAAGCGTTAATGTCAAACTAATTATCTTAATAAAACTTTGATTAAGCATTAATTGTCCATTCCAGCTTACTGAATCCTCAGTAAACGAGGCCCTCTATATTCCTTCAAGCTTGCCAAGCTTTGAGCTAGCTGACTATCAATGGAGGCCTCCTCTGTTCTCTCTCATTTGACCGTCAAAAGGTACTCATACCTTCTCCAAATACTGCCTTTAACTTAATAATTAGGATTTACATGTTAACTGATTACAATGTTAGCCTATTTTTTCAGTTTTTGAACGTATATTTGGTGGATTTAATTGCTGAAAGTGTTCCTCTCCATTCGGGACACTCCCTCCATCTCGGAACGATGTTCCCATTTCTAAATAAGGAAGTAATCCTAGTGCGATTTCACTAACGTACAAGCAAATGTTTCACATCCTTAATAGAACATCATTCCAAGACGGAGGGAGTGTTATTATTATTATTATTTTTTTAATTTGCTGTATACTTATGAATTTCGTAATTGATGGTTTAACTATTTTTCCTGGTCAATCAAAGCCCTATAACAAGAGAAACGGGAAGAACCCCTAGCTTTGGGCGTTTAAATTTACGTAAATATCCAAAAAAATACGAGAGACTTACCAACAAGATTTTGTTTGGCAACTGGAAATGCTAGTGGATTTAGTCTGGACATGAATGGGATTAGCAGCAGGGATGGTGTTATCATAGTAGACCATGGGTCGCGCCGGAAGGAGTCTAATCTTATGCTAAGTAAGCAGATGAATTGCAACTGTTTTTGTTTATCTTATACTACCATCATTATGTAGTAAAATCGGAATCATGTCAAGATTTTTTGTTAGATTATCTCATGTGCTCATGTTTACCATTTCTATGATTATTAGATGAATTTGTGGCAATAATGTTGGTAGAGAAAACTGGGTACCCGATTGTTGGTCCCAAAGGGCAACAAGGGTATGAAAAATAGCTAGAGGGGGGGGGGGGGGTGAATAGCTGTTTTGAAATTCTTTTCGTACCCTTGAAAAACTCAATTGCAAATGCGCACTTTATCAAATAAGCGTTATGAAATGCGCCTAAGTGAGTGAGTGAAATGCACAGCGGAATAGTTAAGTGAAAATAGGCGCAAAGTGATAAAGGGGGCGCAACACACACTCTAAGTATTTTGGCTCAAAGAGGGTGAAATAAGGAACTAAGGCAAATGATATAACAAACACAACACAATTCAATCAATCAATCTACAATGAATAAACAATCAAATATTTAGATATGATATGACTTGAAAGTAAATAGCAAGATATGAACACGAGCTATTTGGAGAGGTTCGATCAATGGAAAGATCTACGTCCTCTACCAAGATGGTTAGTCTTGGATTTCTAATGAAGATCTTATTATATGAGAGAGTGTTACAAATTACAATCGTTTGAGCTTATACACTAACTCAAGATCTATTTCTATGAAAGAACAAATCCAAAACAATAACCGGTGTATCTCTTAAAGAAGGATCTAAGTGATCAATCTTAAAGAGGTGCGTGTGTGATTTTAGTATCAAGGCTCTTTAGATCTTTGAGATTGAGAGCACAAGAAAACTAAAGTGTTATCGCTTGAAGATCTGGGCTAAGGATGAAGGTATGAAGATGTTCTTGAGGAATCTGGGAATTCAAAGGCAATCTTCAAATCTTCAACAAATGCTTGAGAGAGAAATTCTTGAAATGCTTAGCCACTTCAAATGGTTGAAGTTATGAGGTATTTATAGTAGAGCCTCAAAAACTAGCCGTTGGAAATCCTTGGTGAGTCAGAGAAAGGACGGATGTGCTGTCACTTATTGAGTGGAGCACGTGTCCTTTATAGCCGTTAGACACATAACACAAATATGACCGTTATGGACGCGTGTCCTTAGATGCGGGTTCATACGTGTTGTTTAACCACCGTTGGATCTTTGGCGTAGTTTGAATTTCTTCAAGTCTTTGAATCTTCATTTAATCACTGAGTGCTTAAATCATTATTGAAGCGCGTTGAGCCATTTGGGCGCGTAGCATAACTGTGCGCACCACCTTATGCGCGCGCGCTAGATAGGCGCATGGCGCAAAGGTGAAGGAGGCGCATGGCGCGAGACTGAGGCGCATGGCTCAAACCACTTTGTGATTTTTCTTCAATCTTGATCTTCTTGCCCTATTTCTAAGCCTATTCTATTACAATGGACAACCTAAAAAAATGAAGTATAAATACTTCTTACATGTGGGTCTAAAGTCCATGAAATAAAACTTAGGTGATGGATCAATCAAATCTAATCAATCCTATTACATTGAAACTGAGATATAAGTGGGCATACCCAACAATCTCCCCCTATTTGATTGATGCCATTACCTACTATATCAAGGACAAACATTATACTTGATAATAACATGTCCAAATAAATGAAATTGGTAAATCATGTCTCAAGTTAATGCACACACTAGTCCAAGATATAGATTTCTAATCTATTCCAATAAAGATAAAACATTACAAGTGGAAAGATAGAAATAACAGTTTAACACATTCAAAATGTATGAGTTTTAGTTTAGAAATGTGTTTAAACAAAGTTTAAACTCAATGCATGAAATTATGAAACAGTTCAAATATGATGCATATGATTTTAAACAAAACATTCATTGTTCTACAAACAAGTAGTTTGAGTGAACAAGTTTTGATAATAAGAGTGATGCTTTGTTCTCATTAAAACTTGGGGTGTAGGAGTTACAGATTACAAGTTTTGAATAGAACAAAAACCGAAAGAGTGCTAAAACATTTAAGCACTAAGATCACTAACAAAAGATGTTCTATCACAAAAGATAAACAAATTACAATAAGGAAATAGAAACTAAGGTTTGGGAGCTGGAGGCGCGGGAGAGTCATCCTTCAATCCTTCTTCAATCTCGGAAACGGAGCGCTGAATTTGCTTGGACAGCTGATAGGCGCGGTTGATATTGCTATTGGTTTCTGAGACAAGGGAATGAGTATCGGTGACACCATCTCTGATATAGCGTAAATGGTCAACATTGATGTTTTGGTATTCATCAATGGTGCGCTGAGTGATAGACTGTTGGTGAGAAAGATTCTCAGAAAATGCTTAAAAGTTAGCTTCTACAGCATTTTGGGCAGAGAGAATATCAGCAGAGGTTCTTTCTGCGCGCCTGTCAGAGCTGGAATGCGCGGCGTTGAAATGAGTAACAATCAACTCCTTCAAAACATCTAACTTTGAGAGCAGGGAGCGAAAGTTAAGAGGCGCAGTGCTAGATGATGGCGCATCAGAAGAAGGCGCAATGTCAGTAGGTGCGGCGCTAGGAGCATTTTCAAGCTCATCCTTGATTTCCTTCAGTTTATCCATTACAATTACTAATCACTTTCACCAGTGACTAAGTTAAGTAACTTCTGAATGTCAGCAGCTACACTGGTCTCAACTTGCTTTATTGCATCTATAAATGCTTGACCATTAGTGAGCTTAATTCCTCCAGCAATTCTTTCATGAAGCTCTGTAAGAGTGTTTTTGAAGAGAGCATTCATCTGATCTATTGCATCGTTCCATTGCTGAGGAGTTAGAAAATGTTTGTCCCTGATATCAGCGCCTATGCGCGTTATCTCCCCCTTAATGGCAGCAATCTCTTCTGCCTGATTCGCGATAAAAAAGGCTTGAAGCTCAAACTGAGACTCAATTTTCTCTTGACCTTTCTGAAGTTGATGGAGCAGAGAAATTACCATAGACATATCAGGATTTGGAGGAGGGGGCGCTGGAGACTGAGGAGGCGCAGGAGTAGGGGAGCGCCTAACAGGGGACGGAGCGCGAGGAGGAGAGGAAAGTTTGTCAGCGCCGGGAATTGGTTCATCAGGCTCCCCCTCAATATCATCATCGCTGAAATCTCCAAAAAGTGCAGTAGCAAGATCATCTCTGAGTTTCTTTAAAGGAGAGGAGAGTGGTAGAGAAGGATTTGATGGAGGCGCGCGGGGAGGAAGAGGCGCAGTAGGAGCAGGAGCGCGTACATCAGCGCTGGAGCCTGCGCCTTTGAGCCTCTCTTTCTTTGCTAAGGCAGCAGCCTGTTTGGCTTGATAGTCCTCATCTCTTTTCCTTTGCGCCTCAAGGCGACTTTCATTTTGAGCGCGCTTTAACTCTGCATCATCATCTTCATCTGTTCTGGCGCGTTAAGGGTATGCTAGATTCTTCAGCTATCCCTTTGCCTTTTCCTTTTTCTGCTCTAGGAGCTGGATGAGTAGGTGCGCGCGGAGGAACTTCAGTGGTGGCGCCAGCAACTGGTTCTACGCCATCCACACCCTCATCAGATTCAGTGGCTTCATCAACCAACTGATTTTTAACTCTAGGAGCGCGCAAAAGTTTTGAGCGCGCTGAGTTTCCTTGAAACTTTGAAAATGATTTATCTTTTGTACCTAATATACTTATAACTCAACAAAACAAAATCATTAGTATTGACAAAACTACATTGAATTTAGTTGAGTTCAAGCATACCCATTTCTCCTCTAAAAAACATGAACCGTTTCGCGTCTAGTGCTTTCGTTAGGATGTCGGCGATTTGATAGTCGGTTCCCACGTGTTCCAAATGAATATTTCCTTTCTCCACGTGGTCTTTGAGGAAGTGATATTTGATGTCGATGTGTTTGGTCTTGGAGTGCATGACAGGATTTTCAGAAACCGCAATTGTTGAAGTATTGTCACAGTAGATGGGACAATTTTCTTCGATTATATCATAGTCCACCAATTGCCGCTTCATCCAAAGTATTTGACAGCAACAACTTCCCGCAGCGATATATTCGGCTTCGGTTGTTGAGACAGATACTGAAGCTTGTTTCTTACTTGCCCATGACACAAGTCGATATCCGAGGAAATGACAAGTGCCACTAGTGCTTTTCCTATCAATTGTGCACGCTGCATAATCCGCATCTGAATAACCTACAAGTTTAAAATTCGAATCTTTGGTGTACCAAAGTCCAAGGTTAACAGTACCGGAGAGATATCTTATAATTCGTTTCACAGAAATTAAGTGCGCTTCTCTAGGGTCAGGTTGATAACGAGCGCAAACACAAACACTAAACATAATATCGGGCCTACTAGCAGTAAGATAAAGGAGCGAGCCAATCATACCTCGATAGAGCGTTTGATCTACACGTTTACCTTTTAAGTCCTTGTCGAGTTTGTTGCCGGTAGCCATTGGAGTGTCGTATGCTTTGGCGTTTTCAAGTCCAAACTTCTTGATTAAGTCCTTTGTGTATTTGGCTTGATTGATAAATATGTCTTCATTCATTTGCTTGATTTGAAGCCCGAGGAAGAATGTGAGTTCTCCCATCATGCTCATTTCAAACTTGCTCTTCATTAGTTTCTCAAAGCGCTTGCACAACAATTCATTAGTAGAACCAAATATAATATCATCAACATAAATTTGAACAAGTAATTTATGACCATTATGTTTGGCAATGAAAAGAGTTGTATCGATTTTACCGCGAGTGAAGCCTTTTTCAATGAGAAACTTGGATAGTGTATCATACCATGCTCTTGGTGCTTGCTTGAGCCCATACAAAGCTTTCTGGAGTTTGTACACATGATTTGGAAATTGTGAATCTTCAAACCCAGGTGGTTGAGCAACGTAGACTTGTTCTTGGAGTTCACCATTCAGAAACGCGCTCTTCACATCCATTTGATATAACTTGAAGTCCTTGTGAGCGGCGTAAGCTAGAAATAATCTGATAGCTTCAAGTCTTGCTACGGGCGCAAAAGTTTCATCGTAATCAATGCCTTCTTCTTGCCTATAGCCTTGTGCAACCAATCTTGCTTTGTTTCTTGTGATGGTTCCATTCTCATCCATCTTGTTTCTGAACACCCATTTCGTACCAATCACTCCTTGATCATTTGGTCTTGGAACAAGAGTCCAAACCTTACATCGTTCAAATTGATTGAGTTCTTCTTGCATAGCAACAACCCAATTAGGATCTTGGAGCGCTTCATCGGCCTTCTTCGGTTCAATTTGAGAGATAAATGCAGTGTAAGCATCAAAGTTTGTAGCTCTTCTTGTACGAACTCCAACTTGTAGATCACCAATGATATTATTAATTGGGTGACCTCTAACTTCACGAATTTCAGGAGGTAAGTTAGGTTGAGTCGTAGTAATTTGAAGGTCTTCAATTGGTATATCTTCACCAGATTCAAAATTAACAAGATTTGGGGGTTGAATTGGTTCAGAATTGAAACTTGGGTTAACACCAGATGCAGCAGAGGAAATAGGCGCGTGAGATGAGTCAAGAGGCGCATGATGTGAGTGAGGCGCAGAAGATGATTCACCAGGCGCACCATACAATGAGTTAGGCGCATGTGATGTAGATGGATTTCCTTGAGTTGATAAATTCTGACTTTGAGTAGGCGCAACATGAATAGGAGCACCTGTATCATTAAGCTCAATAGAATCATCAGCAACATATGGAGCCAAATGTGGCTCAAGGAGAGAATGTTCATCGAATGTAACATGTACAGATTCAACTATCACTAATGTAGATCTATTAAAAACGCGAAAAGCTTTAGAGTGTTTGGCATACCCAACAAAAATACCTTCGTCGGCTTTGGCATCGAATTTACCTTTATGTTCGTTTCCGTTGTAGAGGATATAACATTTGCAACCAAAGATTTTGAAGAATGCAATGTTGGGGGTTCTTCCACGCCATAGTTCATACGGAGTCTTGTTGTGAGGTTTGTTGATGAGGGAACGATTTTGAGTAAAACACGCAGTGTTGATAGCTTCTTCCCAAAAGTACTTAGGCAATTTCGCTTCGGCTATCATCGTCTTTACCGCTTCAATCAACGTTCTATTCTTTCTTTCCACAACACCATTTTGTTGAGGAACTCCAGCGGTTGAGAAGTTATGATCTATCCCATGATCTTCACAATATCGCGCAACACCGTTGTTCTTGAATTCTGTTCCATTGTCGGATCGAACACTAACAATGTCATCTTCTTTTTGGGTTTGGAGCAGTCGAAATAAGGTGGTCAAAATGTCATAACAATCGTCTTTTGAGATCATCATTTCCACCCATGTATATCTTGAGTAATCATTTCCACCCAAATAGATCAATGTGGAGCAATTGCAAACATCTAGTAGTTGAAGGATTAGTCTTGCTGGAGAAAGATTGCTTCGGTTGTTTACCAAGTTGACACGCGGCGCACTTTTTGTCATGATGATCAGCAACCTTGGGAAGTCCTTTGACAAGATTATTCCTGCTGAGTTTTGATAGATACTTGAAGTTCAAGTGACTTAAGCGCTTGTGCCACAGCCAACTATTTTCGCTCACACTTTTAGCTACAAAACAAAGATTAGTACTAGAGTTCATACTATGGAAATCAATAATATAAATATTTGTCTTACGATATCCCGTGAGTAATGTAGCTCCAGTTTTGCCATCCTTGATAAGACATTGCGTTGAAGTAAAATGACATTCTAATCCTTTGTCGCAGAATTGAGATATGGATAATAAATTGTGCTTGAGCCCTTCGACGAGAGAGACTCTTTCAATGCATACTTTGTCTTTCTTGAGCTTTCCATATGCTACAACTTGACCTTTGTTATTATCACCAAATGTTACGGAGGGACCTCTTTCTTCATGAACATCTTCTAATAAGGATTCATCTCCAGTCATGTGTCTAGAACATCCACTATCGAGAATCCATTCATACGTTTTAGCTTTTGAAGATCCAGCCATGAAGCAAAGAACCTGAAATATAGACATTTAAAAAACTGGTCCCCTTTATTCCTTTTGGGTCCAAGAGTTAGCAACTCTTGACAACCCACTCTTGCTTGACCTTAGGATTTTTACGTCCTTTGGCATTGGGAGTGAATCGCAAAAGGCATTCCACGGCCTTGTGTCCAAAACAATCACAAATGGAACAATGATGAAAGCCACCAATCACATGAGTTTTCACAAACTCTTTACTTTTCGTTGGGATAGCACTCTTCTTTGGGTCAGATGAGCCGGCCTTAACAAAATCCTTCTTTTGAAATTTCGGAGCGCTTTATCTAGGAGGGCGCATAGGGCTAGGAGGCGCACGGCGATGAGGCGCGTGGCTCCTAGACGCATAATGATCACTCGTAGAAGGAGCGCTCTTTGTTTCAAGAGGGATTTTGCTAAAGGATGATTCATCTGTAGCTATATCTTTCCCTTTAGCTTTCCCAAATTGTTTCGTAGGGTAGACATAATGGAATGTTTGTCTCTTGACGTGTTCCTGTCCTTTACCATTTGAATTAGAATGTTTTTCCTTGGGAATTTCAAAAGTTTGCTGTTGTGTAAATTCACTATCTCTTTCATTACAAACATCACACGTAAAGTTGTCACTAGTAGATGAGAATCCCAAACCACTTTTATCACCACTGGATTTTTGAGACTCAAATATATTCTTCATAGTGACACGAGAATTGGACCACTCATTTACAATCTTTTGGAGATCATTAATTTGAGCGACCAATTCATCGTTTTGAACTTTAAGAATTGAGTTTTATTATGTTAGAAAAGTGTTTTTAACAGTAAGAGGAGTCATGTCCTTTATCTGCTCCTTAAGGAGGGTGAGTTCAGATGTTAGAACCTTTTTCTCGGTCTTAGACTGTGAAATTTCTTCACTTGACAGTGCTAAAGCTTCCTTCATTTTGCCAAATTGACTAATTACCTTTTCGGCTTCCAAAAATAACTTTTCTTGTTTGGCAAAATCTTCATCACGAGTGATTATTGGAATAGGTGCAACTTGAGGTCTGACGTAGTCACTCTTTCTGAGTTTGTTTCTGGCACTCAGATCACATCTTGCAAATAGCAATCCACCATCGCTTTGAGCCGGAGTGAGAAATCCTTGTTCAACGAGCTCGCTGATGGTTGGTCCTTTCTTCTTTTTCACCTCTTGAAAACCCACCGATTTCTTGATAGGTTTGTTCAAGGTATTCATGTCAGGAACATCTTTGGAGAAGTCATCATCGGAATCATAAGTATCAATTTCATCATCATTAGCCACCAAACAAACAAGTCCATCATCGGAATCTTCATCGCTCTCATCGGAGTCTGTTTCAATCCAAGTGTTGTGCTCATTTGCTGGTGCTTCTTCCTCAGCAATCATTCCCTTGTGACGAGTGAATTTGGGAGTGAACTTGGGAGTATGACTGCTCTTCTTCTGCATGTATTCAAATTTAGGAATTGGGCAGCTTGAAGCAAAGTGTCCTGGTTTCCTGCAATTAAAACAAACAAGGTCTTCTTTTCTTTTAGTATCACTGCTCCTCGTGAACTTTGGAGGAGCTCTGCTGGTAGATCCTTGAAATTTGTTGTTTGAGCTGGGTCTTGAGAATTTTCTGAACTTTTGAAATTTCTTCACAAATAAAGCGAGTCTTCATCATCCATGTCCAATAGCTCAGAAGTTGAAATTTTGGGATCAGAACTTTTCTCTTCATAAGTGGGCGCAGGCGCGGGAGCAGGAGCTTCTTCTTTATGCGCCACCATTGCTATAGATTTTGACTTTCCTTCAGTTTCACTAATTCGTTGGAGTTTGAGCTCATATACTTTGAGATTTGCATAGAGGTTCCTTAAAGTCCATACATCCAGAGTTCCAGCGTCTTCGAGAGCGCTAGATTTGTGTAAGTATCTTGATCCAAAAGCTTGAAGAAAATTAACATTCAAATATTTGTTCGAAAACTTCATGCCAAGTGAAATACATAGATTGATAATTTCACAAAAGCGTTCATAGGTTTGTCTTAAGGTTTCACCGGGGAGTTGAGAGAAGTTGTTGAATCTCTTTTGAACTTCATACTTCTTGTTTTCCTTGCACACGGTGTCTCCTTCTATATGTTCTTCAATAGCATCCCATAGCTCATTAGCAGTAGCACAATGCATGACTTGTTGTTTCATAGCCATACTTAGAGTGCTTAGAAGAATGTTTCTTGCTTTGCCATCATTTGCAACTCTTCTTATTTCTTCCTCGCTCCATTCTTCCCTTGGTTTTAGAACTGTTGGTTGAGCAGCATTGGTGCGTGGATTTGGATTCGCTTTAACCGGAATGTAAGGTCCATAAACCACGGTGTCATGAAGCCTTTCATCGATTGAAGTAAGATGAGTCAAGATGCTGAATTTCCACACGTCGAAATGATCTTCGTCAAAGACCGGAACGTGAGTGTAGTTTGCAGTTGCCATAGGTTTTGAGTTTGCCATTTAGAATCGGCACCCAAGCTGTTAAGCTTGAAAAACAAATAAAGTTTTATATATGTGTTTGCTCTGATACCACTTGTTGGTCCCAAAGGGCAACAAGGGTATGAAAAATAGCTAGAGGGGGGGGGGGGTGAATAGCTGTTTTGAAATTCTTTTCGTACCCTTGAAAAACTCAATTGCAAATGCGCACTTTATCAAATAAGCGTTATAAAATGCGCCTAAGTGAGTGAGTGAGTGAAATGCACAGCGGAATAGTTAAGTGAAAATAGGCGCAAAGTGATAAAGGGGGCGCAACACACACTCTAAGTATTTTGGCTCAAAGAGGGTGAAATAAGGAACTAAGGCAAATGATATAACAAACACAACACAATTCAATCAATCAATCTACAATGAATAAACAATCAAATATTTAGATATGATATGACTTGAAAGTAAATAGCAAGATATGAACACGAGCTATTTGGAGAGGTTTGATCAATGGAAAGATCTACGTCCTCTACCAAGATGGTTAGTCTTGGATTTCTAATGAAGATCTTATTATATGAGAGAGTGTTACAAATTACAATCGTTTGAGCTTATACACTAACTCAAGATCTATTTCTATGAAAGAACAAATCCAAAACAATAACCGGTGTATCTCTTAAAGAAGGATCTAAGTGATCAATCTTAAAGAGGTGCGTGTGTGATTTTAGTATCAAGGCTCTTTAGATCTTTGAGATTGAGAGCACAAGAAAACTTAAGTGTTATCGCTTGAAGATCTGGGCTAAGGATGAAGGTATGAAGATGTTCTTGAGGAATCTGGGATTTCAAAGGCAATCTTCAAATCTTCAACAAATGCTTGAGAGAGAAATTCTTGAAATGCTTAGCCACTTCAAATGGTTGAAGTTATGAGGTATTTATAGTAGAGCCTCAAAAACTAGCCGTTGGAAATCCTTGGTGAGTCAGAGAAAGGACGGATGTGCTGTCGCTTATTGAGTGGAGCACGTGTCCTTTATAGCCGTTAGACACATAACACAAATATGACCGTTATGGACGCGTGTCCTTAGATGCGGGTTCATACGTGTTGTTTAACCACCGTTGGATCTTTGGCGTAGTTTGAATTTCTTCAAGTCTTTGAATCTTCATTTAATCACTGAGTGCTTAAATCATTATTGAAGCGCGTTGAGCCATTTGGGCGCGTAGCATAACTGTGCGCACCACCTTATGCGCGCACGCTAGATAGGCGCATGGCGCAAAGGTGAAGGAGGCGCATGGCTCAAACCACTTTGTGATTTTTCTTCAATCTTGATCTTCTTGCCCTATTTCTAAGCCTATTCTATTACAATGGACAACCTAAAAAAATGAAGTATAAATACTTCTTACATGTGGGTCTAAAGTCCATGAAATAAAACTTAGGTGATGGATCAATCAAATCTAATCAATCCTATTACATTGAAACTGAGATATAAGTGGGCATACCCAACACCGATTGTTGAGCCTGCTCATATGGTACTTCCTTATGTTCTTTACGAGTTTGTGTGTAGTTGCTTATATGTATTTTGAGTTTGAAATGATTATTGTTTCTATACCTTAGGATGAATGTACGTAATCCTTTTACTACTAAATACGTAAATCAGATTTACTTAATACTTGACTCTTTGAGATCAATAATTTAGCAATCTTTTACCCGTTCGTCAGAGTTGTTCTGTGACTAATGGTGTGGCACTGAGCGGAAGAGTTGTATGGTTTGGTTTGCAAGTTGCAAGGGTTTTGTGAGGGACTATGTGCAACAACGGTTCATATGGGGTGTGTTTAGATGATTCACGTGAAGGGATTAAATCCTAGTCCAGCAAGAAATACCAAAGAGCTGATTCTGAGATTGGATTTTAATCTAAATGTTTGTTATTGAAAATGTTTTAGATGGCCATTTCCCGTTGTTGTAAAATGTGAAAGTGAAATGTTTGTTTTCCACTATTAAAATTGGCTTTCATACAAAGGGAGGAAACATAAATGGTCAAAGAGTAAGAGTTGGTATATCAAATGCAAAATTGTGCTCTATGTCAACTTTAGCTAATGGCTTTGTACCCTTGCAGCTAATCTGTTTGCAGAACATGATTCAGGCTGCAAGTTGATTTTATCATTTCCATGTAGGACATGTAGCAAAATGATTGTATTTTACTCCCTCCGTCCAAGGATAGTCCCATTTCTCTATTTTGTTTGTCTCCCATTTTCAAAATTAAGGCTTCAAAGTCACTGAATTTCCAAGTCTCTGAATTTCCAAGACTTATTATGTAATGTTAAAATGTTTGAAAAGTCAAATGGGACCATCCTTTGGGACGAGGGAGTACATTTTATAAACCATTCACTTTCTTGGTTTTATTCCTCATCTTTCTCTCTTTTTCAATATGACTATGAGCTGGCTGAACCGTCAACCAAAGATGCATTTAGCTCATGTGTTCAACGAGGAGCGAATCGTGTAATTGTAAGCCCATTTTTCTTATCTCCAGGGCGACATTGGCAGCAGGTATACGAGTATTCCATATACTCCCTCCGTCCCAAAATGATCTTCATGTTTAACTATTTAAACTTTATAAGGATTTGAACACTTGCTTCACTAGCCATGTTTTGTTTATGCACTTTGAAGACCAAATTGTAAAAATGTGAAAAACTTTTTAAGACAATGAGAAATGCCAAATGAGAAGATCATTTTGGGACGGATGGAGTATTTCTTAGAAAATATGTTATCTACAGTGGTGTCTGTATGCTTGGGAGCTTTGCAGAATACATAATGACAACTTTGTTATGCAGGATATTCCTTCTTTAACTGCTGATGCTGCAAAGGAGCATCCAGGTGTATCATATATTATAACTGCACCTCTCGGACTGCACGGACTACTTGTGGTACATGATCCGTCATTTCTTTTACTAATGTTACTTTCGATTCCTTTTTCTTGTTTCCATTATTTTGGTGAGCAATGACCAACCTTGACTAAAGCTACTGAAACTTTTCCTCATCTTTATTTTACATATATTTATATGCGCGTGGCTAAAAAGTATTACTCCCTCTGTCCCTAAATGAGTGTCCAAATTTCATTTTAAGGGACACTGAAAATCTCAACTTTTTGAACAATTTGGTAACAACGATTCATATATAATCTTGTAATCTCCTTTCCAAACCTTTAGTTTTGCACGTATAAAGAAACCGGTGAAAAAAATTTCGAAAAAAAACTTTTAGGGAGAAAGTTATGTTCAAAAAAGACACTCATTTAGGGACAAAAATTTCTTGAAAATGGACACTCATTTAGGGACAGAGGGAGTAATATAGTAGAGTATCCGACAATATAATCCATAAATTTCAATTTTTATTTTTATTGTTTGAGCATATATATTTATTTCATTTGTGTGTGTTCTTCATAAAAGATAACCGCAGTGCATAGTTGATTATGACAAATATATTCACCTACCTATTTTAGTCCCCCCTGATTGATCCTCCGTTTCAGGGGCGGAGGTAGGTGTAATGAAAAAGGGGGGGGGGGTGGCAATTACACCCCTTTGCTTTCTAAAAATAATTTTTTTTACTGGTGCATTTTATTAAAAAGTTAGGGGTATTAGTGCAATATATTAGACTTTGCCGGCCCTCATCTTTATGTGAAAAATAAAATCAACTAACATTTTTTTGCCCCACTTAAATATGTTTATGCAAATTTGCCCCCTTCTAATTTTTTTGGCTCCGCCACTGCTCACTTTCCTGTCTTTCTGGGTATACTTGTCAAAGGCGAAAGAGACGGGCGAGGCGGGCGTCGCCTTTGACAAGTATGTTTCTGGGTAATCAATACCCACATGTCTCTTTTTATGGAGTATGCCATAATACTTTCTGCTTAATGTTGATTGAAATTTACGTTTTCCAGCTATAATCTTAATCTTGATCTTTTCACGTAAATTTTTATTTCAGAATGTTATGAATGATAGATTCAAACATTGCTTAAGCCATGTTGCTGGAGATGCAGATGAGTGTTCAGTTTGTGAAGGAACAGGCAAATGTCTGCAACATTGATTAAAGCCTACTGGATTTTGCTAGTGGTCTTACATGAATAACTATCTGGTGATAGAATGTATTTATTTCGTGACGAGATATTTTGATGTTGACTTTGATTCTGTGATCACCGGCAGTTGACCGAGTACATAGATCATGGAGTTTGATGCTTAATCTTCCATTTCAGCCTCAAGCTAACTACCTTTTTGGTTGAACGTCCGTTAAATTCTACTTGTTCTTCAAAAAATGAATCATCTGGAGTAATTGTTCTTACAAATAAGTTTTCTATTGCACATAAGGGACAACTGTTTTGGATCAGAGGGTATATACTTCTGCCAAGTATACATATCTTCATTTTATTGGTCTGTGATTCCATTCACCAGGGTTTCTGCACCCTGTGATCATTTCAGATTCAAGATATTATGAAAATAGATGATCATTGCAGTAGTATGTTTGTTTAGAGGGATTTGACTTGCTCTGTTGCAGCGTTTTGTATGGATTTGGCACATCTGATTGTTTTGGACACATGCAGTAGAAATTGTAAGGCGTGAAAAAGCATACGTACCATTTGATCTATGTCGCCAATTATCCAATGAGACAAACTTAACTTTTATCTACATCAAACTCTACAACGTAACGACAAATTAGCGGTTTTAGCTGTTTCAAGTCCTTATTTGGAGAACCGAGTTTGCTCCTTAACAACTTTGACTTGGCTCGACTATTATTGGGTTCTAGTCAAGCCTGGCACGTGATTTTAAGCCGAGTTTTAATACATTCTGTTCAGCCACACTTGTATAGGCTCACTCTTCACCACACATGTACAGTTTATATACTAGAACTTGTACTATAGACGAAAGAGCTTGAGGTCCACATTGCTCCCTAAACTGAGTAGAAAATTAAACCAGACAAACATAAATGGAAATATGTCTTAATTTTTATTGAACTTTTTAATGGCAACAAATAAAAACAAAAATGAAACATGTTAAAATAGAATTATGACCCTTATAAATTGGACTAATGGAGTAAGCATAACCAATATTGGAAATATTTTACTAGTAATTGTCCCACCACGCACAATATCAAACACAAAATCTTCTAAACATTTGTCTTTTTAAGTAACTGGAAAAATCATATTTATGATTTATGGATAGTGCCTTTTAACGTGCAATATTACTATTAAAATTGTCATACAACTATTTGACGAAGTCAACACTTTTAAGTAAAGGGTAAAGACCGACATCTTTAGTAGTAATACGTCAACACGTGTAACTAAAGAGTGACAACTTTAATTTATCCAAAAAAAAAAAAAAAAAAAAAAGAGTGACAACTTTAATAGTGATACGAACCACTTTAAGTAAAAAGTGACAACTTTAGAAGTAATACGGACCGCTAAGCATTTAAAAGTACGGTACAAGTTGATAATTTATTAGTGAATTGACCTTTTTAATATATATATTTTTTTGAAAGATATTAGTTGCTAGTTTTAAAATCTTCAAAAACCATTTTTTATTATAAAACTCTATCTTCCTAAAAAGTATTCTCTTTGTTACAATTTAAGACCAAAAATTCCTCATAAGCGCGTCTCAATTTAAGAGTTAAAATTCAAAAAGGGAAAGTGGGTCCTACATGTCATACTCACAACACTTATCTACAATTATCTCATGAAAATAAACAATACAAATATCAAAATTAAATATGTCCTACGCGTTTTCCAAAATTGAAAACATTTAATAACACCCTTCCCTGTAACTTTTATAAGCAAATCTTTTTCAATGACATATGACAAACATTCAAAAAATTAATTAAAAAAAAAAAAAAAGAGTTTCGTAGACAAATGAATTATATTCATCTCAAATTAATAGTCTCGTTTGACATTTCATTCATTTTATAATTACATAATAAGTTTTTAAATAACTTAGTGTTCTATTAAAAATTATGTTTTGAGAAATTAATCAATGATACTCCTATTCAGTTTTATTAAAAATTAGCACATATTGAAAGGGCAAGAAAAGGGGTAAGAAAAAGGGCTACATTTTAATGGTTTGGGACCCATATATTGCAAGTAATACTAAAACCATCAATAACTTTACCAACTGCACTAGCTAAACATTGTGAATCCTGGTGGTACACAAAAGATATGTATGTAAAAAAACGGGCTATGGACTCTAGGGCCCCTAGGCCCAGATACAAATACAATCTAGGAAATCCGAGATCACTAATTCCCCATACACACCTCACTAACAAAAAGATGCAAGAAGACTAAAATACCCTCATATCTCCTCCCACCCTTACTTTTTTTGTCCAATCCTAGTCAGCTTTTATAACTTACACATAATTGTCATATAAGAGTTTTAAAAAATTATATTTTTTGTTTTATTACAAAAGAAAAAAAAAATGGTCAAATTTGATCAAACTTGGTCAAACAACAGTCAAACTCTTATAAATTAACCCATAAGAGTTAAAAAAACCACTTTTTCCATTTTTTTAACAAAAAATAAATAATTTTTTGGGTCAAACTTGGTCAAACATCCTCAAACTCTTATAACTAACACATAATTATCATATAAGAGTTACAAAAAATATTTTTTTTTTCATTTTTTCCAAAAAAATAATAATTTTTTTGGTCAAACAACAGTCAAACTCTTATAACCAACATATAAGAGTCAAAAATTTCACTTTTCCATTTTTGTACAAAAAAATAATAATTTTTTTGGTCAAACTTGGTCAAACAACAGTCAAACTCTTATAACTAACACATAATTATCACATAAGAGTTACAAAAATTATTTTTTTCATTTTTTTTTTTACAAAAAACTAATAATTTTTTTTTTGTCAAACTTGGTCAAACATCAGTCAAACTCTTATAACCAACACATAAGAGTAAAAAAAAAAGTTCACTTTTTCCTTTTTTTTACAAAATATAATATATATATATTTTTTGTCAAATTTAGTCAAACAGCAGTCAAACTCTTATTACTTACACATAGTATTATATAAGAGTTACCAAAATCTTATATGACATGTCAAAAGTCTTATGAACATGTTCATAAGACTAAAGTCTTATTAAACTTGTTCATAAGACTAAAGTCTTATGAATAATAATGTGTATTATAAGACTTTTATTCAGCCTCATTGAAACATGTTTCATTTGAACATGTGTTCATAAGACTATAGTCTTAGTGAAGTTGTTTATAAGACTAGCCTTCATTGAACATCATAAGACTAAAATCTCATTAAACATCATAAACTGAAAATCTCATTTACATATTCATAAGAATAATAACTATAGCAGAGTACTGTGAGGAGCCAACCAGCAAAGATGAGAGCAATAAATTACAATAAGTCAAGGGTTCAACATCAACTACACACACACAATTCGCTTCTCCATCCATAGCCGCCGCCCTTGCTTTCTCTCTCCTCGCCTGAGCTTCTCTCTCCGCTCCATTCCTCGCCCGTATTTTGATTTCGCCGGAGAACACGTTGCCAGATCTGGATTTCGCCGGAGAAAATTGAGGGAGCTATGTTTGACTGGTGGTGTGAGGAGGCCAGATCCGGAGGATACCGGCCAGATCTGTACGGATCTGAGGAGTAAATAACGCCGGATCTGGCTTAGATCTGACCAAATCTGAAGTAAATAACCCCGGATCTAAAATCGTGATGCGATGCTTGGATACATGAGCGCCGGAGACGGCAATGGAGGATGAAGAGGGTTTGGAGAGAGGGAAAGAGAGAGAAAATTGTAACCGGAGTTAAGATCGTTAGAGGCGGAGAAGGAGGGCGGACATGGGCGTGGTGTTGGCCGGAGAAGATGAGGGGAGCCGGAGATGGCGACGGCGTCGGAGTGTGCGAGTGCCGTGTTTTTTAGAGAGAGAGAGAGAGAGAGAGAGAGAGAGATCTGGGCTAGTGAGAGGAGGGAGGAGAGAGGAGGGTTTTGTTGGGGTTAGGGGTAGTTTGGGTTTTTAGGGTGTTATGTTTGACCAGTCAAAGGAAGCTAAAATGAAGCTAGGGGTGTGGGGGGAAATATGATCTCGGGCCAGCTCCTTATCTGACATTTAATCTGGGCTTGGATTTATATGTAATAAAATCTGGGCTCAGGGGCCCTTGGGGAAAAAATCCGTAAAAAAACATCTATTTTTCCTTCTATTACAAATTCACGCCTAGGTCATAAAATCTATAATACAATACAGGACGGATATAACCGCCTCTTAGCCTAAGATAAAGAAAGGTCAGGATTAAAAGTTGAAAACCTCATCCTACGGCCTAAAATCATCTAAGTAACCACGTTCTCCCACCATCTCTCTACTCCCAATGAAGACGACGGTCACAAACAGTTGGTGTACTTACTCTCTCTATTTGCCGTTTTTCTCCCCAAGCACAGAGAAACTTTACTCAGCCCGTGATCCCTTCCATCTCCGCCCAAAAGTAAACCGACTGAGATTAATTGGCTACTGCCCCAGATCGACGACAATCAATTGAGCGATTTACTATCTCTTCCACACGATCTTTCGTCAGTTTTCTGCCCAAATCAGAATATCCACCGCCTTCCCCAATAGCCATTGTGATCCGTCATCTGCAGTTCGTTCAATCCTTGAAATCTCTGCGGTTGGCCTCTCTCTCTCTCCCTCCATCCATCCCTCTCTCTCCCTCTGTTTTCTGCTGCCCTTGGTTAATTTTTCTTCCTGTTTTGATTTGTTTATGGACTTCATATGAGATCTTCCTGTTTGGTTAATAAGATGCTACTCAATGACGACTGTCGTCTAGGTCTTTGTTGTTGTTGTTGTTGTATTTTTTGTACATAGGCTAGGATTGATGGTAAAATGAGAAAATAATTTGATTGCTCATCTAAAGTCGAAACAAAGACGTAATACCATAACTATAGTGTCTTAACTTTTTTTTTTCTTCAGAATTCTTAAGTTTCTGTATATTATTCATAGTTGTTTTGTTTCAATGTCATTCTTGATTTATTTTCTACGAAACAATTTTTTATACGCTGTAGAGTTTTGAAATTTGTCTTGGCAGGGTGAGATTAAGGATGGAGAGGGGAAGACAATATTGGTTGCAGATTTGGCCTTAGGAGAGGAAGGAAACATAAATGTAATCAATCTTGGGATGAAGGGTATAGTGTGCTACTCATTTTATGATTTTTTATTAATATTTCCTTTATATATGTTGTGGTTAGTAGGTTTTGATTCCCTATAAAGAGCCTTATTTTTATTTTCAGGTTTTCTAATTAGAGGGAATAGAAGCTTCCTTAAAAATGATAGAATACAACCATCAATACGATCCTACTATCGTTTATGTGTCAAAGTTTCTTTTATACTAAATTCAAGGTGTGAAGATATGGGTGTTTTATTAAACATGAACTTTGTTGTTGGGACGGAGAGAGTAGTTTGGCAGTAGGTTTTCAATAATAAAGTGATACTTCCTCCGTCCCGTAAAGTTTGTGAAACGTCATTTTCTATGGTTAATTTGGTTGCAGTTTAAGTAAAAAAGTACTACCTCCATTTAGGGTTTATATTTGTGTTACTGTCTGACGCTCTCTGCTATTCTTTTTGTTCTTTGTCCATTATTTTTGCCTGGTATGCATAAGTCATTTTTATAGAGTGAGAAGGGCAGGGTGTGTGAGATAGAGATACTGCACAATTATGGAGCAAGGACATGGCTGCGTTCTTCACCCATGTATTTCATTGCCTCGATACCATTATTTGTCGAGAATCTTTCCAGTTGAATTATTTAGATTTTTGCCTGGTAGTCTAACTTAATAACTATAGGTGGAATGAACCGCTTTAGATTTTATTTATTTAGCGTATGCCCCTTTTTGTTTTGAATGATTTATAAGAACATGGGAGTGGTGTATTTTGGGTAATGAAAAACAATTTACCGCTAATAGAGAGTGTATTTTTGTGGTGGGAATTGTAATTGACAGATTTAGTAGAATGCTCTCAGTTATGTTTTCTTGATTTTTCATGGAAGGGACATGAAAATCTACAGCGCTGTTGAAGATTGTTTTATGTGTGGATAAAGCAGTTTAGCAAATTAATTTGGCAGTAACCTTAGAAAAAACTGTTTCATCTCTTGAATTGGCCTTGGCTTGGTACCAATTTCAGTTCCTAGCTGGAAGTTATATTTTTTTGCTATTAATCACATGTGAAGAAGTAATAGTAGTGTTCTGACCTCTGAACCACTATTCCGGCAATCAATTAATTTGTGTACATTATGTTCTTTTATAGGTTCCTTTGGTTTCTTTAGCAGCTACATTTGATTCATATTTTGTGGATTGCGACAAAAACAACAGTAAATGGTGCTGCTAGAATAGGGATTCCGGCCAAATTTACATGTTTAGCTCAACCATTGTGTACCGTCCAAACCAGTGAATTCTTTTGAGTCTTTTTCATTTTAAGTTATTAGAATAGGTACAGTTATTATTATTTTTTTAATAAATTTGGTATAGGGATTTGGTTCTCCATGCCTGATTGACGCATAGCTCAGGTGTGTCATCACAAAGTTTATTTTGTATCTCTTATACTTCAAGGCTTGGGAATATTTTTTGGTAATTTTGTTAAATACAGTATCATTTAAAGAAGTGCTTATTTGACTTTTGCGTTTGTAAAGGTTGGGACAAAGGGAGCAATGCATAATTGATGTACTTTCATAGTCAAGCATTAGAGTAGCATAGGACACTTTGTACATGGAGAAACTATTTTTTCCTACTTAATATTTTCCTGTTACTAAGCTTTTTATAGTGACCCGTGCCATTGGCACGGGCTTTTAAATACTAGTGAATTTACAAGTCTAAGGTGAAGTGCGAAGTGTACCGTCCGTCGGGGGAAAATTCGAACGGTGAATCTCATCAGCCGCTCGCTTGTTCTCTCTCCGGTGGAAGGTAATTTCTCTCTCTCTCTCTCTCTCTCTCTCTCTCTCTCTCTCATTCTTACCATTAACCTTATTTTTTTCATAAAAAAATGAAAATGAAGTAGGGTTAGGGTTAGGAGAGAATCTAGTGTAAAAGGTTGAAAATAATTTTGTAGTCTTAAATTTTATATTGAGTTAGTTAATAATTTTGTTATTATTTATTTTGTATATTTTAATATTGGATTTTTAGGGTACTAAGCAAACAGCACCTGGTCCAGCACTGATTTAGTTTAAAATGGCTGAAGACGACAACTATAATTCCATATATGATAAACAACTCTCGGTCACGTGGGCTTTGCGTATGAGCTACGATGATATTGTTGACTTGGGATATGTTGGTGGTGCGCTGTGTTTTAACCGAAATGGGTATCTTGTCACTGCTTTTCATATATTCGATAAAGTTAAGGATATGAAAACACTTGAAATACGGGGGAAGAACTACTCTAATATGTATGACAAGAAGATTAGTCGTTTGTTTGATTTTCCGACACTAGATATTTCGATTCTCAAGGTTGATGAGAAAGCAAACTTTGATTATATGGATATACCTTCTCAATTCGAAATTGAGATTGGTGAGAGGTTGGCCTGCCATGGGCATGCCAGTAAAGTTCTATTTTCGTCTTGGTTTGGAAAGACCTCATATGCCTACAAAAGCCCAACTAACCTATCCACTCTATTAGGAGATTTAGATCAAACCATTGGGGATTTGAATCCGAAATTCGTTACTAAAAAAAGAAAGAATTTTCCTACCCCACAGTTCCGAACAGCTGTTGGTTGTTTTTGTGATCCTCCTGATCAAGAATCCCAGTCGAGTACAAGTTCTCAATCCCAGGAGGATCAAGAATCCCAGTCCAGTACAAGTTCTCAACCCCATGAAGAGTTAGATTGTCGTCATCCTTACCTCCCCCTAATTGAGATAGGTACTCGCACTTTAGGTGGGTATTCTGGGTGCCCTTTGTTTCGCACCGATGGGGTCGATGGAATCAACAACTTTGGAGAAGTTGTCGGGATGCTAATATGTGAAGTGGAAACAAACAGCTATTTAGTGCCAAGTGACGTTCTACATTATGTCATTCACGATTTGCTGGTATTTTTTTTTTTCTTACATGTAATTTCATGATGATATATGTGTACCGATGGATGCAACTATTTTGTTTTTATATTGTTTGTTTCTGTACACAGGACGGTGAACTTAATCTTTAGGAATTGTGAAGCTACTGACGGAGGCTGACACTCGTATTTTTATGGTACACCCTTTCATTATGTGTATATATATATATGAGCTTAACTCTTTATTTCTTATTGCTTGTTCTTGCAAGACCACATTTAGTGCCTTGATTTGAATTGTGAGTAACTCTTTTAATTCGAGGTATTTCTCAAGTTTATGAGTGTGTCAAGAACTTGCTTTCTGGCAGGACACCTTAAATAACCCAGCATTATATTTCTTTTTTGATGTCTTTTAGTTTGGGTCTGTGTCTGTGTGATGGTGATTTGTCAGATCTGCTTTCCTAATCCCTTCATATAAACAAAAGATAAACTTACTCCCTCCGTCTCAAAAAGTTAGTCCCTCTTTTTTTGTTGTTATCACGAATGTATTTTGAGCAATAATTTAGCCCACTTTTAATTATCTTAATGAAAATTTACAACTTGTTACTGATACACCATTTTAAATACTATCAATATCAATTTTAGATTTTTATTAAGATAATTACAAGTAGCCTAAATTATTGCCCAAAGTTTATTCATAGTAACAATGAAAAAAGAGGGACTAACTTTTTGTGACAGAGTGAGTAAATATCAATATAAGGTTCTGTATGTTCACTCTGTTTTTTGAGCATTATTTAGAATAGTGGATGGTGTGTAGGAAGGCTCTCACATATATTGTCTTACCCTGTAAGCCAACACCGTCCCTGGTCAAAGTTGTGATCTCCGTGTTGCCTTCTGGTCTGGTCACCCATGTCTGGACTAATAAAAGTCGAGGAGCAAGTAATGTGAATGGAACAAGTTCCTTCAGTGGTTCAGTGGTTTCAGCATTATTAGATGCGAGGGCCGTTCTCATTCTCAGTTATAAACTTGTTGCTCTGAGTTTACCCCGCCGAACCCTTCTCAACAAGGCTAAAGTTCGAATGTCTGGCACATGTATGGCGAGGTAATCCAGAGTCTGAGCATCACAGGTTATAATAGGACCATCCATATCTTGGGCAACATGATTATGCAGTTTGCTTAAGCATATACAAGACTAGTTTCAATGTGCACGTTGCTTGAATATTGCAAATGCATAGGCTTAACTTATGAAACTAATATAAGGGATAGTACTAAACTAGGAAATAGATAGGAGCTTTAAAAGTAGGGGTTTAGTGGCGCAAGGGTGACTAATGTAGGGGGCGGGTGAAGCAAATACGTTGGTCTATATTATTGCTCATAGTTCATTCGTAATAAAGACAAAAAAAAAGTGGGAAGTTTATTTTGGGACGGAGGAAGTATATCCAATTGATCTACTACTCCTTGTATCCCAACAAATGGTGATTTTGATTCTTCCTTTTTATACAGGTTGTTGTTTTGAAAGAACTCTTCTCCACATTTGGCGATATTTCTACCGTGGAGCTAAATGATTCAAGGCCTGTTGATTGCAGTAATGATCCGGGGGGGGGGGGGGGGGTGCAAAGAGGAAACATAAAATTCTGAAAGGCAGCTGTGTTGTCGTTGGTCATTTCTGGTTAATTATGTTGTCTGTTTAGTTAAACCTGGATTGAGGGTTAGAGGTGAAAAAAAATGTTAAAATGTTACTTGATTTTATTTGTGTTCATTTTCTGGGCAGTCTTTCCATGATCTATGTTTGTTCTATATGCTACATAATTCTCCGTCCCCATTTTTATGTACTTGTCCAATTTTCTACTATCGAAACATTAGGAACAATGTTCATTTTAGGTGTGGGGGGATAGTACATGTTTTCTATCCTTTATCCAATTTTTAGATGCATATTAGTATAGTTGCATGATAGCTTAGACCATATTTCTCTTATGTATGCATTAAATCAGTTTGCATGTTAACATAATTCTAGTAGTATGTAGTATCATGGTTTTTTTTCAATGCAAGGGCATAGTCCAAGTTTACTTTAATAGTACTTCTATTAATGAATTTTTGTTAACTCAAGTTTGGTTACTTATACTTGACAAGGAAATCAATTGCCATGTTGCAATATGTTATGGCCTCAAGTCTTGCTCTCTCTTAAAATTGTACTACCTTTGTCCCTAAATGAATGTCCCAAAAAATTCAAATTTACTCTTGGCCAAGAGCAAATTTGAAAGTTTTTGGGACATTAATTTGAGGACGGAGGGGGTAAAAGTTATATCATTAAGCCTGTAAGGTTTATTTGGGGGCAGAGCAAGTCCTCTGTCTTGCAATATTGTCTGAGGATTCAACAAATTTGCCTCATTTCCCAATTATACTTGTTTACCTGTATCCTCCATATAAGGCCTTCTTAACTTTGAAAGTGTACACAGAAGCCCCCCCAATCCCGTTTCAGAAAATGTTGACATACTCCCTCCCTGTGTCCCAGAAAGGATGCTGCATTGTACAATATCCTGTAGTAAAATCGGAATCATGTATTTTTGTTTATCTTATACTACCATCATTATGTAGTAAAATCGGAATCATGTCAAGATTTTTTGTTAGATTATCTCATGTGCTCATGTTTACCATTTCTATGATTATTAGATGAATTTGTGGCAATAATGTTGGTAGAGAAAACTGGGTACCCGATTGTTGAGCCTGCTCATATGGTACTTCCTTATGTTCTTTACGAGTTTGTGTGTAGTTGCTTATATGTATTTTGAGTTTGAAATGATTGTTGTTTCTATACCTTAGGATGAATGTACGTAATCCTTTTACTACTAAATACGTAAATCAGATTTACTTAATACTTGACTCTTTGAGATCAATAATTTAGCAATCTTTTACCCGTTCGTCAGAGTTGTTCTGTGACTGATGGTGTGGCACTGAGCGGAAGAGTTGTATGGTTTGGTTTGCAAGTTGCAAGGGTTTTGTGAGGGACTATGTGCAACAACGGTTCATATGGGGTGTGTTTAGATGATTCACGTGAAGGGATTAAATCCTAGTCCAGCAAGAAATACCAAAGAGCTGATTCTGAGATTGGATTTTAATCTAAATGTTTGTTATTGAAAATGTTTTAGATGGCCATTTCCCGTTGTTGTAAAATGTGAAAGTAAAATGTTTGTTTTCCACTATTAAAATTGGCTTTCATACAAAGGGAGGAAACATAAATGGTCAAAGAGTAAGAGTTGGTATATCAAATGCAAAATTGTGCTCTATGTCAACTTTAGCTAATGGCTTTGTACCCTTGCAGCTAATCTGTTTGCAGAATATGATTCAGGCTGCAAGTTGATTTTATCATTTCCATGTAGGACATGTAGCAAAATAATTGTATTTTACTCCCTCCGTCCAAGGATAGTCCCATTTCTCTATTTTGTTTGTCTCCCATTTTCAAAATTAAGGCTTCAAAGTCACTGAATTTCCAAGACTTATTATGTAATGTTAAAATGTTTAAAAAGTCAAATGGGACCATCCTTTGGGACGAGGGAGTGCATTTTATAAACCATTCACTTTCTTGGTTTTATTCCTCATCTTTCTCTCTTTTTCAATATGACTATGAGCTGGCTGAACCGTCAACCAAAGATGCATTTAGCTCATGTGTTCAACGAGGAGCGAATCGTGTAATTGTAAGCCCATTTTTCTTATCTCCAGGGCGACATTGGCAGCAGGTATACGAGTATTCCATATACTCCCTCCGTCCCAAAATGATCTTCGTGTTTAACTATTTAAACTTTATAAGGATTTGAACACTTGCTTCACTAGCCATGTTTTGTTTATGCACTTTGAAGACCAAATTGTAAAAATGTGAAAAACTTTTTAAGACAATGAGAAATGCCAAATGAGAAGATCATTTTGTGACGAGATATTTTGATGTTGACTTTGATTCTGTGATCACCAGCAGTTGACCGAGTACATAGATCATGGAGTTTGATGCTTAATCTTCCATTTCAGCCTCAAGCTAACTACCTTTTTGGTTGAACGTCCGTTAAATTCTACTTGTTCTTCAAAAAATGAATCATCTGGAGTAATTGTTCTTACAAATAAGTTTTCTATTGCACATAAGGGACAACTGCTTTGGATCAGAGGGTATATACTTCTGCCAAGTATGCATATCTTCATTTTATTGGTCTGTGATTCCATTCACCAGGGTTTCTGCACCCTGTGATCATTTCAGATTCAAGATATTATGAAAATAGATGATCATTGCAGTAGTATGTTTAGAGGGATTTGACTTGCTCTGCTGCAGCGTTTTGTATGGATTTGGCTACATCTGATTGTTTTGGACACATGCAGTAGAAATTGTATGGCGTGAAAAAGTATACGTACCATTTGATCTATGTCGCCAATTATCCAATGAGACAAACTTAACTTTTATCTACATCAAACTCTACAACATAACGACAAATTAGCGGTTTTAGCTTTTTCAGGTCTTTATTTGGAGAACCGAGTTTGCTCCTTAACAACTTTGACTTGGCTCGACTATTATTGGGTTCTAGTCAAGCCTGACACGTGATTTTAAGCCGAGTTTTAATACATTCTGTTCAGCCACACTTGTATAGGCTCACTGCTCACCACACATGTACAGTTTATATACTAGAACTTGTACTATAGACGAAAGAGCTTGAGGTCCATATTGCTTCCTAAACTGAGTAGAAAATTAAACCAGACAGACATAAATGGAAATATGTCTTAATTTTTATTGAACTTTTTAATGGCAACAAATAAAAACAAAAATGAAACATGTTAAAATAGAATTATGACCCTTATAAATTGGACTAACGGAGTAAGCATAACCAATATTGGAAATATTTTACTAGTAATTGTCCCACCACGCACAACATCCACAAAATCTTCTAAACATTCGTCTTTTTAAGTAACTGGAATAATCATATTTATGATTTATGGATAGTGACTTTTAACGTGCAATATTACTATTAAAATTGTCATACAACTATTTGACGAAGTCAACACTTTTATTAAGATTTAATAAGAGGATACTTGGGGTGCAAGCGGCAAAAAAGTTATCAAATGGCACAAAATGTCTATGAGCTATTGCTAGAGTAACACATGTAAAGCAAGTATCATTCACTTTAACAGGTACTAGTGATAAAACTCCCTAAGCTTATACTCCCTCCATCTCAAAGAAATAGTCTCTCTTTTTACATAGTTATTATGAATGAACTTTAAGCAATAATTAAAGATACTTTAATTATCCAAATGAAAATTTAAAAATTGTTATTGACTCATTATCATAAATACTGTGAATGCCAAATTTTAGATTCTCATTATGATAATTAGAAATATTATAAATCATTGCTCAAAGTTCCTTCACAGTAACATTGAATAAAGAAGGACTATTTTTCTTAGACGGAAGGAGTAATACGTAGCGCTATTAATTTGTAATAAACTCTATAGGAGTTTATAAAAGATGATAATTTATTTGAAGTGAATTAGATGTTACAACATGCCATTAGAAAAAAAAAAGATACTTTGCTAATTCTAGCACATTTTTTTATTCTTAAAATCAATATAATTATATGTAATTAAATATTTTTTTTCTTTTATTTGAAGTCAGGGTGTGTATAATCATGGAAAGATCTTATTTTGAGATACAGCGATTAAGATCAATTTTTATGTTTAAAATCCACGCTTAAAACTTTTTTTTTTACTAGTTACTTATTTATCTATAGATGGTCCTTATTATTTTCATAGTAAAAACGGGCCGCCACATAACTCAAGTATAAAAAGATTATTCATATATACATACATATATACATATATAGATAGATACTCCTTCCATCCCACCCGTCGTAGGATATTTTGTCATTTTGATGAAAGAAGTTATTGCAACCCTAAGATTAAGGCAGCTCCCTACAACCGTTGTTGTGGAAAAGCATGGGAGCGAATATGATTAGATACCCTGGTAATCGATGGATCCAGGTAAAATGAGAATATACACTGAACGACCGAAGAACTGAAAGTGATACTGTGCATATAGTGTGTGGTAAAGAAAATGGTGTAGAGTTTGAAATGTAATAAAATAGATGGATGTTGTTTATGAAAATAATTAGGAGTACATCATAAGGAGAAAAAACTTAACCCTTGTCAGCTATCTTTTTTTAAAATAATATATTAATAGTTTTTAGTCTTTGTGTTGGGACCAATTGTTCTTAGTCAGGCGGGACGGAGGGAGTACATATATTTATATATATATATATATATATATATATATATATATATATATATATATATATATATACTCCCTCCATCCCATTAGTTAATTCACACTTTTCTTATTGGGCGTCCCATTACATACTTCACACTCTACTTTACTTTTATATTTTACTTTTATACTCACAACACTATTCCCTATTTCATTTTCTCTCTCTTATCTCAGTTTTCATACTCACAACAATTATTCTACTAACTTTTTTCTTATTTCTTGTGCAAAGTAACTGTGAAGTATATAATGGGACGGAGGGAGTATATACGTAGTTTTTTCGTTCGTCAAAAGTAATACTTATTATAAGTAAATGTAACAATTGTGTTACTTATATGTAACATTGTTCATAAGTAAATGTAAGACATGTTTTACAAAAATATTTTGTTCACTTTACACATCTTTCAAATGTATTACTAACTATAATTACGTGTAACACTAACTATAAATAAATGCAATTATGTGTACAAGAAATGTAACGCTTTGGTAGACAAAATTGTAACATATTTTTATAAATAATATAATTCTTTTACATTAATCATGATAAATTAAACCCATTGTAATTTATTATTTGAAAACATATGGATATATTTATTATACGAGTAAACGTAATGGCGTTTTAGACAAAATGAAATACATTTTTATCAAAAATATAACATATTATCTGAAACATGTAATACTTTACACTTTGGTAAAAGAAAATATAGTATAATTTTCTATATAATATATAATAGTGTTACATTTATTTATAAAAGTTGTTAGTTTCTTCTTTTTACATATATAAGTGTTTTTTGTTCTAAACTGTAAAGGGCTGAACTATTACTTTTCTATAAATACAAATATAAAGTATGTATGAACATTGTTCATACCGTATAAGTAACACTCTTGTTACTTTTAGTTATAATAAGTAGTATTACTTTTGGCAAACAGAAAAAAAAAACACTGTTATTTTTTGTACATATGTATTACATATATGTAAACACTATTACATAAGTAACACCTTTGTTACATTGACGGAACTAAGGGTATGCTTAAGGGGGCCATGGCCCCCGTTTGTAAAAAAAATAAAAAATTCTAGTGCAATTTTTGTAAATTTGTATTAGATTAGTGTAATAAATTAAACATTGCCCCCTTTTCAACGAAGAAAAATATGTACTAATTTCTTTTCTTGCTCCCTTATACTAACAAAAATTATTTTGCCCCGCTTCAAAATAATTCTTGATTCCGCCACTGCTTTGTTATATTTAGTTACAGTAAATATTATTTTTGGCAATTGCAAAAAAAAAAAAAAATAGGCCCAGAGTCATGGATCTGGGTTATGGGTCAAACATACACCAATATCCCGACTCATGACTCGTATTTACTATGAGACAGGTTGCCTTCATTATAGTATTTTTCATGTATATATAGTCATCAAGCACAACTTCTCATTCAAACTTATTGAAAAGAAATAAATAATTAAATTGTTATCATACACAACCTACGATTTCTCAAGAGTTATCATTTGGTTTCCATTGCATTCCTCACTCTGTTAGGTTCCTCATTTCAGTTCTAATGTATTCCTCAATCTGTTTGGTTTGTATGATCACACAGTAGGAGAAATGCCGTAGTGCAATCATAAAATTTGAGATCCTTAGTTCAACAAAAAAAATATACCGGTTTCTGTTAGATTTGTTTTGTACTTATGTGATAGATATAAGAGGGAGTTATATGGTCTTGTATTGTATAATAGATTCTTATATTAATGAATTTCTCTTTAAACAGTAAAAAAGATTAGCCTATGTATGTAAAATCATTAAATAAAGTTTGGCTGATAGCTAAAATAACTATAGAAACATAGTTTGGTTCTATCCAACACAAGGGCACAGAAAATTGAACCGTACAGTCTAAACCAAACCGTCTTGTATCAAAAGTACTGACACAGGTACACTAACAGAAAATAGTATCAATGTTATATAGTCTAAACAGTCACTATCCGTCAAGACAACCATATCAATGTTGTATAATCTCAACAGTCAACTATCCAACAGCTTAACAACTAAGAGCTGAACTGGATTTCAAAAACTCACATCCAAAGCTACGCAAGTGGTGCTACCAGGATGATATAATTACCACCAAAATAACACAAGGCAACACCAAGACATCGGCAGGGAAAGCGATGAAGCGCACTCACACGATACATTTACTAAGTTTCACACAGTTAGGAAGCCCCCACCTGGACAGAAACGTTCAATCTCAACACAGATGAGCAGGTGATGAAAGAAACATTTATCTTCTCACACAAATATTGTAACAAAAAGAGATACTTAACCTTCTTGTCTATTTGATTTATTAATTCATTTCTTAAGAATATGTGGTATGACTTTAAAATTTACCAGTAGAGCATGTTCATGCTAAAAAGAAAAAAGTTGAAAAAAAAAACACACACACATACACCCTCCATTCCATAACTATGTGGACAAAATGGGTTTTGCACCGGAATTAAAGGATGAATAGCCGTGGGTAGTTGTTGTGAGTGTGAAAAGTGAAGTAGAAGAGAGAAAGTGGGGTAGGGAAAGGTACGTTGATTGGTGTTGTGAGTATAAAAAGTAAAGAAGCTGAGAGAATAAGTGGGAGGAATAGTAAATATATTATGACTTTGTAGGGAAGTGTAACTTAACAATGGGACACCCAAAGAGGAAATTTGTCCACATAGTTATGGGACGGAGGGAATACACGCACACGCACACGCGCGCACACACACACACACATGCATGTCTGTTTCTATATATGCATAAAAGTTATGAGATCAATACTAAAGTTATCCAACAGACTCTTGACATAGTCTAAAAGTTACGAGCTCAATGCTAATGTCATCCCCTGCCTAGAGATCCAAGGGGGATCAACTTAGGGTAATGCACATTTCACTTGTAATAGTGATTGCTATCCAAGCCCGTGTAAATTTCCCCAATTAAAATAAGAACAAAACAGACAACTGGAATACATCTATGAATGCGGGAAACAAAGACAACAAATGCCTCAAGTATTGTATTGAAACTGAGAAGATAACAACTACTCGAAAGAAGAAAAATGATTGGCTTACTCATATTTTGGAGGAGCATCTCCAATAGTCAGTTTAAGATTCTCCAAATGGTCACCACCACTGGCCTTTATAACCTTCAGCTCCACAACTCCCCCGGCATTACCCCAAACAGTCTCAAATAACTGAAAAAAATTCAAAAAAAAATGCTGGTGTCAGTAAAATGAATGTCAACATCGCAATTGATACACCAAATGAAATACTCCCTCCATTCCAAAATGATCTTCACGTTTGACTTTTCAAACTTTTTAATGATATCAACACTTGCTTCACTAGCCATGTTGTGTTTATGCACATTTAAGCCTAAATTGTAGTAATGAGAAGAACTTTTGGGGACAATGAAATATGACAAATGAGAAGATCATTCCGGGACAAGGAGGTAAAAATTACCTACGGTTTGAAAGGAAACACGCTCATAATACTTCATAACACAATTTATGCCATATAACGTAGCTTGTTCCTAAGCATGTACTGTGCAAAAGGATAACCAGACACAACACTACACATGGACAAGACGCTAGAAACTTTATCAGAGGGCATAAAACATGGAAAATAGCAATACTTAAATCTAGCTTAGATGGTATGTCACATGAATGATATTGCATCCAACATTAACAATAACAACGTAGCTTTTCCAACAAAATGTGAGACTTTGTTACCCAAATGAATCTGATATGGTAGTTACATGCTACGTGTGCGTGTTGGAGGAGGGAGAGCCGGGGGAATACGACCAAAACCAACAAAGCAGGAACAAATTGATTTGGTTGTTACATTTATAATGGTAAAACTATGAACAAGAAGATGCTCACATACCTCCAACTTACTCCCTTTTAAATTGCCATTACAGTATATTATAACATCGTCACGCGTTATTCCAACCTCATGAGCTGGAGACTTTTCTTCAACCTGATATATCCAAGACAAGCATCAATGCAATTAGATACCCTTGGTATGCAATTTTTATGTTACCCACACATTCAATACATTTTCACAAGCAGCCTCTAAAGAAGCCTTATTAGCCGTTAGACAAGACCCTTCCATCTTTGGGTACAGGTCTCACTCTTGGACAAAGATCCAAGGGCCAAGAACATACAATCTTTAGTACGCAAGTGTGGGAACACAATGATTTTTTTTGTTTTTTTAACAATTATGGGATATTTATTGTTTAAAAAGTCAGAAACTTTCCAACAAAATATAGAGTAAGTTTTGCACATTAGTTGAGGTTTCAATTAAGAGTCCTCATGACTCTAAGTAGTATGACTGATGACAAGAGCAAAAGCAAAAGGACCGAGGAAGATGAAACAAAAACAGAAATAGTTATTGAATTCTATTTGTCATTTAAGGTAATTTTATGCTTCATTAAAATTCAAGGGAATACTTTAGGTTGGGGGAACACGAAAAAAAAAATTGAAGTGAAATTATTTTTGTTTTCTAGACAATTAATTTTCCCTTTGAAAAGAAGGAATGCCAAAATTTCACCCTTCCCCTCCTTTTCTTCCCCCCCCCCCCCCAACAATTTTTCTCCCTCCCACCTTCCTTTTTTCTTTAAAAAATCAAATGAAGTAAAGTTTAATTCAGAGTTCTATTAATTTACGAATAGCATTTTCCCAGGAAAATGTTTTCATCCAACCACACGGAGAGTTATAAATTGAGGACATTAGTATGAAGTAACAACTTGACTAATTTTAGGAAACCAAAACGTTGTGAGCGTGTGTGAACCATGCAGTCATATACTAAGACCTTTATTACTTGTATGTTGAGTATTCAAATGCAATATTTATGAAAAGCAAATTCTTAAAGCAAGCCATGTTAAGCATTTGAGTGATTCATTTTCAATTTCAAACATAGACCCAAGCCAAAATTTCCACCTGGCTGCCAAAAAAAAAAACATCTTAAAATTCTTTATTAAATAACTAAATTAATCGATTCATTAGCTATGAATAATAGGTCTGATTCGAGTTTGAGACCTCGGGAATACAGTAGTGTTAAATCTCAGGAAGAACATTTTTGCCGCCCTAGTAGTCTTACCGGCTCGAAGCTGGACTAAACCGGATGTTGCAAACGAAAATATAAGCCAATATTAATTGATACTGAAAACACAAACTCCTGAGCAGAAGGAAGAAAAAAGCATGCTAATTTTAGATTTTATAAGCCTAGCTTATTAACATGTAAGGCTGGGGTAGATGAGAAAACATGCTGATAACCCTGCGTAGGAGGGAAAATGGATCTTTCCATTTCGCATCCCTCATTTTATCTGAAACCCAACCTATTATACAAACATGGATCTTTCCTTCCATGTTCCCTCATCAAAACCTAAAAGTGATTCATATCATCTTTTCCTCGCATATAAATAAGTGCAAATCCTGAAATTTGATTATAATGTCAGGGACTCCCACAATTATTGCTCAAAATGCTGCATTGAATTTCTGGAAAGCAAAATAGCTATTACTGCCAGTGAATAAAAATGGCATACACATAGAAGGATGAGTATATATCCTTTGCAAACATATGCACTGCCTACTCACATAGTTTATGCTGGAACTACAGATGAAGTCATTTCTTAGGCCAGGCCGAAGCTGCCTAGCATCTACTAATTAACACTATAACTTCATGAACCATTTAAAAATTATATAGTAAGAAAATGCATTGTAGGTACGTCATAGATAATCAACGGACTAAAACTGTTAAAACACATAAAACTGGCATGAGGAAATAAAAATGTTATGTATGCTCCATGTTGCACATATGAAAGCTTAACACCACCACAAAAATACCTTGGATGAATATATCAACAAATTTAGTTGTTGATATATGAATAAGATCATAAATTACCTCTGTCACAACAACTCCTGTCGTAATATTAGGGAATTTTCTAACAAACTGATCATAAAAATCTTTATAAGCTTCGTGAAGATCCACAACTTCCACACCAAGGTATGGTCGAAGGAATTCCCTGTATGAATGATCAACCATTATATACAAGGCAGTGGTGTTACATTATTAAAATCTTGAGATTCTAAAATAAGAGCTATCTTCAGACCAGAAAATCAACACACCAAAAAGGAGAAACTGAAAGGTCAGTATTGCTTCTATATTCACCTATTAACCTTTCAACATAATGTAAGCATAGTTAGTGAGCATTTGATGACAAACGGCCAAGTGCAATACCTCACATTTTCCTTAATCTCCCTCTATTCCAACAAGCTCTTTACGGTCGACCACGGATCAAAGTTTTAGGAGATGAGTGAAATAGAGGGGTATTAAAAAAAAAAAAATAAAAATTGTGAAGTGGGTGAAATAGTAGGTACAACACCTTGTGAATGATTTGTTTTTCCGTAAATTATGGTAAGGCCACTTTCGCGTGCCGCTTTAAAGATATGTTATGGCAGTTTTAACTTTTAAGCCTGTGGCGCTTTTAAGATACGTTGTGGCAATTTAAAGCTTAAGGAAAAAATTGTTTCATACATGGTAGATAGGGATGCTCTATGTAGGAAAGTGCTGATAGTACAGGGAAGGTGAACACTTGTGGTTCCATAATTTGGTGTCTTCATCCTATGGTGCAAGTGTTTGGATCGGGATTCGTAAAATATTTTCTTTGAAATAGGTGATGGCTCTCGAGCCAAATTCTGGAAGGATAAGTGGTGTGGTGACATAGAGTTGAAGAGAGAATTCCAAGATCTTTATAGTATTGCCTCTAATTAAGATGAGTTATTTAGTTCTGTTGTGCATGTTCATGAAAGTACTATCACTTGAGTTAGGTTCTCTTTTGACTCTTTTTGATAATCTTTATCACATAAAAATTTGTTGCTAGAGAGGAAAAATCATTTGGAATGGGATTAAAGGCAATTGCTTGCCTGTTAAATAGTTCTATCATATTCATCGTTCTATCATATTTTGACAAACAATAAGAGACCTCCTTTTCCTTGGAAAACAGTTAGGAAATAAAAGGCCCTAGTAAGAGTGACCCTTTTTATTTGGGAGGCTACAAATGCAGCTATCTTCACATGCAGATTCGCAAGATGATTTTATGTGAATTAGTGTTTTATGAGTAGGAGGGATGGAGAAAGTGTAAATTATCTTTTAATGCATTTCCCTGCTACGCGGGAGCTTTGGGATTTATTCTTAGTTTGTTCCAAGTATTGTGGTGCCTAACTCACTAAAGGAGGTCTTTCTTAGTTGGTCTCTCTATAAACGTCGGAAAAGAAATTGACTACGGGATGTTACCCCCCTTTGGAGTTTGTTGGATACTATGGAAGGAAAGGAACAGCAATGCTTTTGAGAACGCAGAGTTGTCTATTTCTAGATTGAAAGAATCCCTACTCCATAAGCTTTATTTTCGGTGTAAGGAGTCGGTGCTGACTTCTTATAATTCTTTTTTTATAAAAAGTGTTTCATACTTGGAATATTATAATGTCCAGACTTTAGGCTGGATGTGGCACTATTGAATGTGGCACTTTGAGTTAAATATGTGGCAAGTTCAAGGGTGAATGTGGCACATTTCAATCCCCCAAACTGAGATTTCACACTTGGAAGAAAAAAATCTGGCACATATGGCACTTCTACTGACGATTATGCACTTTCTATAGAATATGACACTTTTATAACTGCCACGAGTTCCACACTTGAAAAAGAATTGAAAACAAAAACTGGCAGCTATAAGTAATATGGCATTATTAGGTAACAACCTGGCAATTTTAATGTAAAAATGTGGTTGCTTAAAGTCTGATTCTTTACCCTGGAAAAAAAAGGTCTTTCCATAAGCTTAGGAAAAACAGGTTCTTCAATGAAAAGTAGCATGTGAATAAAAAAATGTTCGAGGGCTCGCAAGCACACACGTTTTTAATGAAAGCTATATGAGAAACAAACCATTAAGCATTATATCAATGAAAAGTGTCATTTGGATCATGTCTTGCGTCCCCTCTTTTAATCATAATGGAGTTGAAATTTATTTATGCCAGAGCATTTTGAATAAGGACCTAGAAGGCAGAACAAAACTGGAACACAATCTCACCCGCAACTTTTAAAATGATCCCTCCATCTCGAAACCATGTTAAATGGTAAGAAAGCAGCATCGTTTAAACAGATGCCAATGACTTCTCCACGATAGTTGATAACTGCGCCCCCATCAATTAACTTCAACAAAAGAAATTTTTTGTCAATAAAATGCAATATAAACAATCCTCTATCAGACTCACATAACAGGCAACATATGCTAAAGTTAGGGCAGGGAACACATCAAATTGCTACATCAAATAAACCATTACACTTGACTTTTGTTACTCAGGATTGGTTACATGTAAAGGACACAACTATGTGTACTAGAGTCAGACACTACTATATTTACGCCAAGTGTCACAACATAATGCATTAAAATTTAAGGAGTTCAGGGCATGAAGCATCCGATATAGATACAAAGTAACAAAGGCACTCCCTCATGCTGAACCCAAATGAAAAACACACAACATTACACAGAAACAAGCCAATTACCTTACATTTGAGACCCTTCATCGAGAAAAGCTCCTGGCGTTGCACTTCAAGACCGCCACGTGTCCTGAAAATGTAATGAAGTACAGAACTAATATATACATTCTAAGAAACATAGATAGATCAGAAATGTAAGAGTTACTTTACCATACCTAAAGACACCACCAGCAAAATTGATATCATGTATGGCAGCCCAAGAACGATTTGCAGTCATAATCTCGGTTCCAAGCTCAACCTTAAATAAATTTAAATTGGAATGACGCTGAAGCTTGAATGGTCTTTCCTCACAAGTTTCCTCAGAAGTTTGGTGTTGACTTGAACCAACATCAGACATGGCATCAATCCTCAAGTGCCTAATACTAGCAGGCTGTAAAGGGGAGTCAGATTGGATTTTCACAGTGGCAAGATTGTAGTGAAAATCACATGTCTCGACTTCACCCTTGTATATTTTACCCCCAGATAAACGCACATCAACCTGCATAAGATTCAGTGGTTCGATAAGCAAGAATAATACTCTAACGTCCATTACACGCGTAAAATTAGTTGTTTAGGCACTAGAATGGTAAAACTGATAATATGCTTATCATTTTGGCAATAAACTCAAGTAACATAATTACAACAAAAATTGAAAGCACACTAGCCAATGATGGGCTGACCTTGATTTGACGAGGTTGGAGATCATTTGTTCGCTTAAATAAACTAGCTCTACACAGAATTGTGCTAACATAAACACCATCTCCGTGATCGTCGGTTTGTATAATTATGCCACTCCCTGGACAAACATGTGTTTCAGTAGCCTGAAACGTATTTAGTGGCTTGCGGTAATCATCATTGAATATCATATCGTCTGAAAACCAGATAATTGTATTTTCATCAGTTTACAAACAAATTAATACAAAAAAAAAAAAATGTTTTTGATTAAACCAGATACAAGATAATTGTATTATTACCGGGAACATCGTGAGTAAACACAGTGACAAGGCTAGGGGCAACTCTGAGAACTGCGGCCTTCATTACACCATTAATAACCGGAGGTATCTCATGTATGTCAAGAAGGCGTTTACAGGAACAAAGTTCTGTTTAAATAAAATTTAAAAAAAAAGGGAGATTACAATTAAAATGAAGAACACAAACACAAACACAAACACAAACACAAACACAAACACAAACACAAGGGGGTAAAAAATTTGTTTACTCCTTTTGGGTTGATTTTCCATTAGATCTGTTTTGGCCGGAGTCGACGACCAGGGTGGAGACGGCGGCGGAAACGGTGTTTTTGGCCGGAGTCGACGACCAGGGTGGAGGCGGCGGCGGCCTTCAAGGGTTTGTGCTGTGCTTTTTTTTTTTTGTTGTTGTTGTTGGGTTACGCGGGGGTTTAGAAAACACGTGTTACTCTATTTTATAGTATACTATTACTCCCACTCTCTCTCAGTAATAATAAATGCAGTAAATTTAAGATTAATTTCTCAAATAATTCCCTTTTAAAATTTTAATTCCCAAAGTATCAACCCTCCCAAACTATTTGCAAAAATGTCCATTTCGCTAAAACTCGCTACTACCAATGGCGAGTTTATTTTTTTTCTCGCCACTACCAGTGGCGAGTTTATTGTTCTAATTTTTTTTTATTTTTTTTTGTATTTTACAAAAAATGGCCGAAAATAATTTCAAATTTAATGAAACTCGCCATTGTTAACGGCGAGTTTGACCGAGTTGACCAAACTCGCTACTACCATTGGCGAGTTCAATTAAATCTTTATTGAGTATTTTTCCAACGGATATAACTATATATACTTTTGATGTCCTTACATAAACAAGTGTGTGTTATAGCCAAATGGTAAGATTGCAGGTAAATTCATAAGAGACCTGGGTTCGAAACTTAGGTCTCTAACCTTTTTTTTTATTTTTGTGCCTTAACAAAAACAAAACTAATGCTCAGAAAATAACAAGAATGTAACCAACCAAGAGTGATCTATACCAAAATGTCCTAAATAAATAAGAACATAATGGGGCCTGGCCAACTAACACTCAAGCTTCAACAGGGTTATCATCAATATATACCACCTTTGGCAGCAGTAGGCTTCGGCAATACCATCTCCTAACAGGAATCCAGACAGCTTAGCCAATATAATATTGTAACGCCCCGGAATTTGGACCCAACTTTACGGGCCCACAGTCCGTCCACGTCACCATTTACAATACTAAACCATAAGACTTTTATAAGACTAATCAAATTCATTAATTAAACACAGTCAAAAGATGACATCTAATACCCAACAAGCAATAAAGTCTTACAATTCCCAAATAACTGAAATAATCAACTAAAGCGTCTAGACTAATAATAATCAAAACCAATCTAAAAATTCTTTGAACATCTTCTAAATGCTCCAGAGACTGAGACTTCCATCCTATTTATTACCTGGAAGAAAAAGAGAATGAAAGGGGTGAGCGAACAAAAGCTCAGTAAGTTCATATACAACCCCTCCGGTTACTAAGGAGGAGTTGACCTGAAGGAATATCAACGAGTACAAATCAAAAAGGAATTTCAAACGCTTTCACAAAGTCTCCAAAACTTTTACAAATTTAACAAAATAGACTCGAGTGATTTAATTACCTACAACCGTCCCATACCGTTTGTAGATAACTAAATTACTCACAGATATTATGGAATTCCAAATGATGACAAATTGAAGCAAGTAGACTCGAATGATTTAATTATCTATAACCGTCCCATACCAGCTATAAATAAATAAATCACTCACGGATTTCAGAATTTCAAAGGACTGATAACTGAACAAAATAACTCGAGAAATCTAATCATTCACGACCGTCCCATACCAGCCGTAAATAACGAGACTTCTCACAGATACCAATAATCACATAAGTGGTCTAGTGACCTTTTCAAACCTAAATTCCCCGTAGGGACAAAAGCTCAGTAGAGCACACAAATACAAAGTGGTGATTCCGGAACACCTCACTACCCCTCTTGGGCAGTGAACTAAGGTTGCCTTTTTACAGGCCTAAATCAAAAAAACCCCGTCGTAACGAGTTGTTTAACTTATGTGCTCATTGATAGGATACAAAATGTTTTCAAAATCTTATCTCATCAAAACTCTTTTTATACGAAATACGAATTTCAAAAGCTCACAAAAAGGTTTCACGTATGGACAAACAAATGATACGAATTTAGCAAACGAATTAACAAAGGGCCAACAAAAGATACGAATTTAGCAAACGAAATAACAAAAGATTATCAAAGACGGTGACCGAGGGAGTCAATGCAAATACTGACACGATGTCAGTTTGACCGTATAAAAGAACGTACATCGCCAAAAATAATGCGGAAGCCTAATAACTGAAACGGTAATATAACGAAGCAATAACCTAAATGATGTACAATCCCTTACCTTAAAGCAACTGCAATATATATCTCTGGGTACGCCTTTACTGTTGCTTGCCAAAATCTAACAAAATAAAGTGTCTAAGTTAATAAGAATAAAACCACGCTCTACTCAAATAATATTGTAAAACTAATAAACTGCAATCCTCAAATTTCTTACTCGAAACACTGAATCAAAAACATCTTACACTTAATACTCCCCAAATGATATCATTGGTGCCTACTGTCCACTGGTGTATATTTTTATTTTTTTATTTTTTGTTTGACTTTTCAAACCGAACACCACTCACACGTCACTCCCACACACACACAAAAAAAACCTTCATGACCTTCCATGTAATCATCCCCTACAGTTAATTAATCTCTCAACATAATTAATATTAACCAAATTTGGGAAAGACTATACATTAAGCATTAATCTCTCCACACCCTACTTTTCACTTTTAACTCATACTTATCATCAATTCATATTAAATGTACTACCAAGATACAATATTAAAATTGATTCCATTCTCTCATAAGGTATAGCAAAAGAAAAGAACAAAAGATATACCTTTGACTATGCCTTTCTGTCAAACAGTCGTCCCCTCTCTTTCTTAACGCCACAATCAAAATTCGGGAACGGAAATACAATGTTGCCTTAGGTTTAGATCAAAGAAGTAATATTTATACTTAAAAGAATTTAGGTTAAAACCCCATCCACTTAATAATTGGGCTGCTCAATTTATAATTCTCTCCATATCTAAACTTAATATGTGGCCCATTACACTAATATATCTCTTTAAAACTCAAAAAGCCCAAAATGTCAAACATTAGAACTTAGCAACCCAAATAATTAAATTGGATAATTACCCCAACTAAACTTTGCTTATTCTAGATACCAATTTAACAATAATTATTATTTACTAACTAATCTCAAAAGCCCAAAATTTGCTACATCCCATTAGAAACCTAAATATATAAATATATATAACCAATATTACCATTCTAATACTATAGCTAAAACCCAAAAATGAATTAATGAAAATTAGGGTTATTACAAATATCCCCACGAATGGCAGTAGCATGCAACTTCCTTCAAACACTTGACTCCGAACCCAACGTCAACATTTCCGTCCTTGAACCTAGTCCTGTGAACGGCACGGATCTGCTTCTCAACATGCATGATTTTCAGGAGGGAAAGAAGAATTGCATCAATGATTTGATTTGCTCCTTGATTGGGAGAGTGGAGGTATACCTGTTCCAGTGATTTGATTTGGTACTAGTTCTTGATCTGCTAGAAAAGAAAACAAAAAAAATAAAGAAAAAGGTCAGAGACCTAAGTTTCGAACCCAGGTCTCCTATGAATTTACTTGCAATCTTACCATTTGGCTGCAACACACACTTGTTTATTTAAGGACATCAAAAGTATATATAGTAATATCCATGGGAAAAATACTGATAAAGATTTAATTGAACTCGCCAATGGTAGTAGTGAGTTTGGCCAACTCGGTCAAACTCGCCGTTAACAATGGCTAGTTTCATTAAATTTGAAATTATTTTCGGCCATTTTTTGTGAAATACAAAAAAAAAAAAAAAAAAAAAAAAAACAATAAACTCGCCACTGGTAGTGGCGAGTTCGACCGGAAAAAAAACTAAACTCGCCATTGGTAGTAGCGAGTTTTAGCGAAATGGACATTTTTGCAAATAGTTTGGGAGGGTTGATACTTTGGGAATTAAAATTTTAAAAGGGAATTATTTGAGAAAAAGGTTGTAAATTTAATATCTACAATAAAATTTTTAATGATTGATTCTTGATGTCAAATGTATTTAATATATACATAGGGTTAATCTCACTTTACTACCATGTAGTTTACAGGTTGTATCACTTGGGAGCTTGTAGTTTTATTTTTTTCACTTTAGAGCCTAAGCTTTTATTTTTTGTATCAATTTAGGACCCAACGAAAATTTTGTTAGATTTTAAATGGAAAATTGACATGTGCCATCTAGGGGTGTAAATGGTTTGGTTTGGTTCGGTCTCGGTCATCTTAAAGACCAAACCACTAGTCATCGGTTTGGGAAAATTCCAAACCGAACCGAACCATGAAAAATTTCAAACCAAACCGCCATGGTTTGGTTCGGTTTGGTTCAGACCACGGTTCAGTAATGTGGTCCAAACTGCGGTTTAGACTGTGGTCTAGAATATGGTTTAGGTCGTGGTTTAAACCACCATTCACACCGATGTTCATATCACGATTCAAATTATAGTTTACACTCTGTTTGAAAGAGAAAATTCGGAAGAATAAAAATATTAAATGAATAAAGAAGCTGAAGGAAGTGAATACACTACAGAACTTTGTTAACTATGTGCCTCAATGAATATAACATTCGATGAAATGAATATTGAATAAGATACAAAACGAGAGTTAATAATGATGTAATGTAATATAAATTATTGAAATAATTTAAAGGTGGATGTTACTTAACATACATATATATGACTAATATATATGGTCTAGCGGTTGGTCTGGTGGTTTGGTTTGGTTCGGTCTGGAGGGGTCAGACCACAAACCAAACCGAACCACACGGTTTACCAATTTTTGAGACCGAACCTAACTACTTGTGCTTAAAAACCGAACCAAACCGTATGGTTTATTTCGGTTCGATCCCAAACCGCGGTTTGGACCGAACCACTGACACCCCTAGTGCCATCCAACACCTATTTTTAAAAAGGGCTATTTCGTCTTTTCATATCGCACATGTCCATAATCACTATTACTTGAAATCTTATATATATATATATATATATATATATATATATATATATATATATATAGGGTCATGCTCCTGTGAAAACCTAAAACCATGAGAACCATTGGATACACTAGTTTTCACCTAAATGTATCCAAGTGCACCATTGGATACATTATTTTTTACCTAAATGTATCCAAGTGAACCATTGGATACATTGATTTTTACCTAAATGTATCCAATTTCTCACGGTTCTCACGATATTTAGGTTCTCATTTGAGCACCTACCTATATATATATATATATATATATATACTTTAGGCAAAAATGCAAAAATAGTACCTCAATTGTCCAGTTTGTATTGAATTAGTACCTAAAGTCATTTTGTAGCAAAATTAGTACCTAAAGTGGCTATTTTGTGCGAATTTAAAACCTATGACTAGCTTCATCCAAATTTTGCCGTTAAATTACACACGTGACATGCACATGACCCAAATTAATAAGGTAAAAGTGTCAAATTAAAACTTCCCTAAATGAATCGTCAATGAGGAAGAATTCGAGTGAGATTTTAATGACCGATGGTCCGATTTGGATTTTGACTCCGATTTCTAATTTAATTTGGATTGCGAGAAAACTGAATCATCATCAACGAAGGAGTTTGACAATTGCAACAACAAAGAATGGGATTTGGGTTCAAATTTCACCCCAAGTTCCGGTATTACACTTCTCAGGGTCGGGGGAAGGGTTTTCCACATGGAACAAGTTGTTTGATTGGGGCTTGAGAGATTTGGACGAAAGATTCACAATGCTGAAGAGGCTTTTGTGGTGGTGCGGCACTATCTTATTTTGACAGTTTTACATTTTTAAATAAGGTCATGTACTATGCACCTGACTATTTAACGGTAAAATTTGGATGGAGTTAGTCATAGGTATTAAACTCGCACAAAATAGCCACTTTAGGTACTAATTTTGCAACAAAATGACTTTATGTACTAAATCCACACAATCTGGACAGTTCAAGTACTACTTTTGCATTTCTGCCTATACTATATATTAAAGTTGGTGAGGAGGATTGTGGGTTTGACTTATGTACATGTTTAAGTAAAAGCTTGAATATGGAGAAGCCATATCAAAATCATCTTAAAATATAATAACTTTTGATATTTTCATTCTTAGCTAATACTATTAGCTAATCAAATTAGTAATTATTTAAGTTAACCATTACTATTAATAGTATAAGCTAACTATTACTATTAATAGTACTTCATCTGCCAGAAAAATAGTCTAATTTTGACTTTTTATTGTTTTGACCAAACATTGATGTCAATTTAATAATGACAATGAAATTCTAAAAATTGTTATCGATAAATCACTTAATGATTTATCACTTGAAATTTTTAGAATTCCACTATAATGATTAGATAGGCACTAGTCTTTGGTCAAAGTTTATTTTTGTTGACCACAAAAAGTCAAAATATGACTATCTTTTTTGGGACGGAGGGAGTATTAGTTAACTATAATAGTTACTATACAAGTTAAAAATTACTATTAATAATATTAGTTAACTATAATAGTTACTATATAAGTTAGTTATTACCATTAATAGTAATAATTAACTATAATAATTATTTTATAAGTTTGTTTTACTATTAATAGTATTAGTTAACTATAATGAAACATATACATTAAATGTTACTATTAAAAATATTTATTTATTATAATAGTTATTATATTAGTTAAATTATGAATTCTTAATATTATTAATCATAATAGGTACTATATTTCAACTATCACTATCGATAGTATTACTTTATTATTATAGTTATTGTAATACTTAGTATTATATAAATTAATTATTGTTATTAATATATACTACTATTTAGCAGTATTAGTTAATTTTAATAATTATTACTATAATATTAATTATATATATATATATATTAATTATTACTATTAATAGTATTAATTAAAATAATGATTATTATATTAATTAACTATAACTAAAATATTATTAATTACACATAGAATTAGTCTCCCGCGTAGAGCACGGGTTATCCGCTAGTTAGGGTTTAAAGCTCTTACAAATCCCGATATACATAATCCGAGGCCCTGTGTCCTCACCATGCCCCAAATCCAGAAGTTACGTTATCATACTTAGGGATGGCAACGGGTTGGGTTCGGGGTGGGTTTTGTCAAAACCGAATCCGACCATAATTCTAAAAAATGTGACCGCCCCGACCTGAAGATATTGAAACCCGAGACCGACCCGACCCGATATGTACCAAAATCTAATTTGTAACTCATATTTGCATGGGCTCAATCTATATTTAAGCATAAATTTGAACCACTTATACAAATTAGTTTTATGTCATCGAACCTCACCAACATACAACTATAAAAGTAGATTTGAACAATACTTCTAATATGATTAATTAACATAATATATTGACTTTGTACATGTACATGGGATGTGGGTCGGGTCGGGTCATCATGGGTCAACACTGAAAACCGAATCCGACTCAAACCCGTTCGGGTCATGAAAATTACAACCCGAACCCTATTTTTTCTGAAGCGAATCACCTTTCGGTTTGGATCGGGTTCGAACAAATCGCAGCCCGTTCATACCTCCTTTCTCTCGTTGATCATCGTCTTTATCTTACGTCTACCTGGAAAGGAGAGTAGGAGACAAAGGAATTAACTTTTAATTGGAAAAAAAAAAAAAAAAAAAACTCCTCACCCTGCCTGATAGGGATGGCCAACCCCGGTCCAGTTCCGGTTCGTGAACCGCCGGTTCAGGTTCGGTGAATATGAGAACCTTAACCGGCCCTTGGTCACTCCGGTTCTGGTTCCGGTTACGAACCTCCGGTTCCAGTTCCGACGGTTCACGGTTCCTACTTTTTTCGTTTTTCTTAGACCATGCACAATGGTTTAAACAAAATAAATCATTCAACACCCACTTTATCACTCCACATCAGTTTCTCTCTCTTCCAACTCATTCATTCAACACCCATTCAACAAAACACTCTACAATGGTTTGTTTAATCCTCCATTCAACAATTTTCTCACTCATCATCCTATACCCCACCACTTAAAATTTATTTTTTATTTTTTTATTTTTATGATTAGTGTTGAAATAGTTATTATTGAGATCCATTTAAAAAAAATGGGTTTTTTTTGTGTCGGAATACAATGAAACTTATGTCAATTTAAAGAGAATTTTTTTAGGATTTTTGGTGTAAAAAACAAAAAAAAAAAAAAAAAAAATTTCTGTAAAATAATTGAGCTCAAATAATTGGGATAAAAAAAATAATTCATCAACCAATGGAGAGTTGCCAAGTGGCTCAACTTTGCTTACTTTTTGGTTTTCACACTTGTGAATGTTTTCAACAAAAACATTCACACAATGCCATTAAACCAACCATTGTGAGCATTAAACCAAATTTTTGTGTGAATGGGCATTCACACAACCCATTCAACAACCAACCATTGTATATGATCTTATAGAAGGAACACTATAAAAATTATTTCATTGCTGTAAGATATTTAAATTGCCTGATAGAGACCTCAAATGAAGTTTCCTGCCCATAAATTGGTACTGGTAATTTATGATTTTAAGTTACTCCCTCCATCTCAAATTGATTTTTTATGAAAAATGCAAGTTTAGTCTTGATTGATTAAGATATTTAAAAAAATAAAAAATTAAAATTGAATTTACCATTTCAGGACGGATAAAATATACGGAGTATCTTAAAGTTGTATTTATTTTTTTTTCATATCAAAACTCATCATTTTTCTTATGCTATCACGTTACACTGTGAGATGTGAAAAGCAGTACACCATTGGTTTAAAGTCCATTATGTCTTTACTTACCTATTAGGACTATGAATGGATTGTTCAAAGTAAAGGAAAAGCATAAAAGTTCTTTTTTAGAGATTGCAAATGAAAAAGGCTCTGTAAATTTCAGATTCAAAATGCTACAGAAATTAAGCCTTAATAATCAATAAACTCCATAACTAAAGCATTCATGCCTTGAATATCAGACAACCAACATGGTTTGAAATCCCATTTTACCCAAAATCGACAAAAGATAAACTAAAAACTAAGGTTTGCCCCCGCATCCCCCCCCCCCCCCCCAACCCCGAAAAAAAAAAAAAAAAAAGGCTCCATAAAACTGAAAATTACTTCCTAAAGAGAGTAGGGACACGCACACTACTACTCTCTTCCTTAAACCACCAACATCCGAATATGTTGGCTCTGGCATGACTTTTTCTCTTCCTGTCGAAACCGCAGTTTGCATTACACCTTGAGGTGGTTGAGTCGTGGCATTGATCACTGGGCTTGGTGGTGGTGGACGTACTGCTGAATTCTAAATGAAACTTCTATCTGGTTGTGACAAAGAAGGTGCAGAACTACCCTGTTTCTTGCGTGGTGACCTTCGAAAATTAGCCACAACTGGAGCAACACTTAGAGAATTAGTTGCTGGATGTGGTTGAGAAGTGCACTGCCTTTTCATCTTCTTTGCAGGCTCGCAGATTAGCCACAATGATTTATACAAATTTTCAATAAAGAAAAAATAATATTATTAAGGGATTCTACAAATAGACTAGTTTACTTAATAAGTCTCTATACAAAACATATTAGTATACATGTTATGCAGGTACGAAGTGTGCAGCAGCTTGAGGTGCAATGCATGTTCCATTATGAACCTGTACATATCACATACTCTCTCCGTCCCATCTTAAACTTCAAAAATTTCCTTTTTGGGTGTCTCATCTTAAACTTCAAAATCCATAAAATGAAAGTTATGTATACTTTTTTATTTAGTGGGACCTACATGTCATACACACAACAATAAGAGCACCAGCAATGGTGACTTAAAACAAGGGTCATGGCTGAAGTGGCACTAGTGACTTCCCACAACAATGACCCAAAATTAAGTCATGGGTGACCGGCTTGGAAAAACGTTTGCAGTATGACCAAGAAGTCATGGAAAAAAGTGGGCCAGCTTTCACTTGCCTTTGGAGTCCACGCATGAAATGAAAGAATAATAAGGCAAGTGATACACACGCAATGCAATGTGAGGTGGGCCAAAGTTGCTTGATTTTGTAGGAAAAAAAATATTTCCGTTGCTTTTTAAATTTGCAGCCAAAGTTTTTTTTTTTTTTTTTTTTTTTAATCTTTTTAAACGACTACTTTGATATTGAAAGAAAAGAAAAGTAATTTTTTTTAAAAGAAGATAAAAACGGTCATATTTTTTATCTATAAATGCAGACTAAAATGCATACATTTTTTCACAATTCAATCACATTTCTTAGTCTTGGTTCAACATATCCATTTCTTTTCAATTCTTTCCTTGAAAAAAATTTCATTTCATAATTATGGATTCAAATTATCCTAATTATTATGGAAATAACCAACATTCTCAAACAAATCCAAATGCCAACAGAAATCCAAATGCTCATATGCCTATTGATCCAAATTTGTTAAATCATCCTCAACTATCTCAAATGATGGGATTTTATTCCCCACCGCAACAAATTCCTAGTATTTCCAATGCTCCAAATTTCTTTCAGTCTCAATTTAATCCTAATTTCTTTCCTTCCCCAAACATGTTCTCTTCTCAAAATATTCAATTTCCTTCTCCAAACCTCGTATGTCCTTCATCTCACCCATATAATAAATCTCCTAGAACTCCTGTCGGTGATGTGGGTAGTTCGAGAATTTTATTTCAAGATCTTGAAGATAATGTTGATGAAGATGATCTTACGATTCCTTCTGACCAACCGGATAAATCCAAAAGTAAGATAGATAAGAGGGCATGGACCATAGCTGAAGATAAAGCACTTTGCTCGGCTTACCTTGAAGCTGGAGGGGATGTAATTGTTGGAACAATTTTAATCCCTGAATGCCACACTCACTTTAGAATAGGATTGAGGAAGAGATGAAGCGGAAGCGTTTAAGAACAATACCTCATGGATGATGTAGGGAGAAATGAATAAGAAGAAGATGTAGGGAGAATGCTCTTCTAAATGATCAATGTCTTTCCTCTTTACTTCGTTAACACTTAATGAAGATTTATGGAGAGAGTACTAATGAATAATGGAGTAGTCTTAAGGGTTGATGGAATGCCCTTTATATAGTAGACTTGGTGACATTTCATTTAGGGACCACACCCTTTCAAGCTTTATGATAATAAATTACCCTTTTGCCCATCACAATTAGGTAATATATATCCAGGAATTCTACACATTTTATTATCAACTATACTTTATAATTTAATATTATAATCATAACTTTATGAATGGAAGTCTAAATGACTTGTGTTGCAAGCCATGTCCTTACAATCTCCCACTTGGGTTGCAAAACAAAGTCCTTCCTTTAAAGTATGATCATAACACAAATGACAACCCTTATGTGCGCACTTTATTGTCATTTATAACAATCTCGTCCATTAGCCATACAAGTATAGGACTAAAGGGGCAGTCGTTGTAATTGATTCGCAACTAAACCCACAATTATCACGTATACAAATCCAACTAAATGACATAGATCAAAAGTATAGATGTGTAGCATGGAATCATAATGAATATATACATATTCTTCCAACTAGTCCAACTTAACCAAATGAGATCAAAACTTTAAATAATAGAACAATTAATGAAAGAACAACACAAACTCCCACTATACTAAATGTTATCGAAAGTTGTTACACCCATATGAGCAACATGCTCGTGAAACACTGAAGATGATAACTCTTTCATAAATGGATCCTTTAAATAGAGTTTGTTTCTATAAGTTGTATCCCTTTCGTTCATTTTATACTCTTTTCTTTATAACAAGATAATTAATGTCTAAATCCATAAACTCTTGTTAGAGTACAGAACTGCTACCTGATAGTCATATCTTAATTGGTCTTTCGACACTTGTTTTGACAAACTACAGTCCATTAAAACATATGCAGCCATAAATTTAACTAATGTCGGAATACCTAATGATCTCAAGATGATCCGACTTCAAAACATAGGCATGTAGTTCTTTAGTGTTTTGTAAATACTTCTATCATTCTTTTGGCTGCTACTTAATGTTCTTTCCGGATTGCTTTGGTATTGACAAAGCATCCCAACGTTAAATGTAAGATTTATCTATACATTAAGCTTCCTACTGCTGATGCAAAGAGGGAATTTTCCATATACTTGGATTCAAAATTTACTTTTAGGACACTGTTTGAGACTAAGAATGTCTCCTTTAAAATTAGGGGTGTCATGTGTTTACATTTTTGCATGCTAAACCTTTTGTAATACCTTTCCATATGGCCTTTTGTGATAATCCTAAAACATCTCATGAGTGATCACGGTGAATTTGGATTCTTAATACAAAGATGCCTTACCAAGATCTTTCATTTCAAATAAGAAATTTCTTAGTTTCCTTAATAAGGTTCATATCATTACTAGCAAGCAAAATCATCATCCATATATATGACCAAAATTATAAATTTACTCCCACTGAACTTATGGTATACACAATCTTAATCAAGATTCTTTTAAAAACCAAATAAAAATAACTTGATTAAGTACCATTGATGAGAAACTTGCTTGAGTCCACAAATGGATTTCTTTAAATTCACAAACTAATTGCTTAGTTTGATCCAAATCAACCATATATTCCTCAATGTCTCCATTAAGGAAAGTTGTCTTTATATCCATTTGATAAACTTCAAGATCATAATATGCTATATGTGCCATAATGATCTAAAAGTGTTTTTAGAAGATACCGGAAAAGTGCTTTCTTTATAATTAATGTCTTCCTTTTGAGTCAAATCTTTAACAATTAGATGGGCTTTATATCTTTCCATATTACCTTGTGAATCCTTTTGGTCATAAAGATTAATTTAATCCCAATAGGTTTCACATCTTTAGGTAATGGGACAAGATCCCAAACGTTGTTATCCTTATAGATTTTAACCCTTCATTTATGACATTAATTTACTATATGAGAATTAGAACTATTAATGGTTTCATGGAAAATGAGAGACTCATCTCCCACTAAACTTAAGTGTCCTTTATTCTCGGTAATATACACTTCATAATTATCCGGATTTGCCCTTTCTTCTTACTCTATTTGATCTTCCAAAGGGCACCGGTTCTATCTTATTTTGAGGTTGTTGAATTTCCTTCTTATGATCAACATTTCCATGTTGTTCAATATTTATAGGGAAATCATATTTATTTTGAATTGTATGTTCTTCTTGAATGTCAAGTTCAAAACTTGATATCCAATTGGAACTATGGGAAGTGGTATATAAATGGATTCCATACAAATGAATTCCTCTTCCTTTTCAAATTCAAAATATTACTCCAAATTCTCCCACTAAATTCAACATCCTTAAAAGAACCTAGCATTTCTCGTTTTTCAAAACGTTCTAACTTTCGGGTTGTAAAATTTATATATCCCCTAGTTCTCTCGGCTTACCCCATGAATAACTACTAATAATCTTACGTCTAACTTGCCCTTAGTAGACTTATAAAGTCTATCCTTATGCTAGACAACCCCATAAATGAATATGATTTAAGGACGAATAAGGAACGCGTCCTTAAATCATTAAGGGTTTATATTAGTAGCCTTAGAGGGAGCTTTAATGAGAATAAAGGTTGCGGCTTTAACGTATCGCCCATAATGAGTGAGGTAAGAGAAGTATAAAACATACTTATTACCATATCCTTAAGGATTTCAATATGTCTCTATTACAATATTCATGCTAGGCGTACCCGGCTCAATGTAGAGAGAGATAATCCCACACTCTTTCAAAATAGCGAGTAAAAAGGACCTAGACGTTGTTCCTTTTAACAATCATTCCAAAGATGTATACACCATCATGAATGACCCTAATGTTCTTAATAGTCTTCAAAGTTGATTTCCAACTTTGTCTTTATAAGACTTTTACAACGTCCAAACTCAATATTTTATGAAGCAAATAAATGTATTCAAACTAAGAGTTAGTCATTTTGAACATAATAACTATTGTTGACCTTTTCCATGAAGGAATAATTAATGGCCTACAAACATCCGAATGCATTAGTTCATTGAGACACTTGATGCTCTCGACAATACTATAATGTTTGTAAATTTACTTTAAGGCATTTAATGCAAAAGTATTTTCCAAATTATCAAGTTTGTTTAAGATTTTCCTTTAACATAGGCTTATCAATTTTCCTCTTGGAAATATGACCCAAATGCCTATGCTTTAATAAAATATAAACTTTACTTGATAACTCTTGCTTTCTAGTTTTGGTTTCATTATTAAGGGACACATTTATTGTTTGAATAATGTCAAGTAAATAAAGAACACTTGACAAAGTACTAGTACCAACAACCTTGGAATTTAAAATAAAAGTCACAAAAATGAACAAAATAACCTTCTTTATTCAATATTGTGATATATATATTAAATTCCGTCTAAATGACGGTACAACAAATGTATTATTCATACAAACAATACTTAGTACTTAACAATAATTGAAAAAGAGTCCTTATGCCTAAAACTTCAACCGGATTCCCAGCTCCCATATAGATGATTCTCTCATCTTCACTGGTTTTTCGGTAACTCAGGCAATCCTACATAGACATTCATTATGTGAGTTGTTGTAACATAATTCAACCACTATGTATATGTAGGAAATGAAACCAAATTTAGCTTTAATACAAACAAGACCAAATGACATACCTTCCTTAGCACGCCAAGCGTGATACTTAGGGCAGTCGAACTTCATGTGTGTAAGGTCCTTGCAAAAGAAGCATTTATTTTCTTTATGATCATTGGATGATCTCTTAGGCTTCTTTTTACTTGCAACCGCAATTTCCTTCCCTTTTCTCTTTGTCCCATGAGAAGAGGTAGATGCCAAACATCCCTCAATCATATCAAGGTATGTTTTAGCATCAACGTCCTTGGAGACACCGTCCAAAATGGTCTCCGGGACAACTATATTCATGATCATTAGGCTCACGCGGTTGGAGCGTTCCCACTTCTCATTATTTAAGCAATCTTCTTGAGTGCTTATATCAAAAAGAGGAAGAGGAAACGGTTCCCTTAATGCGTGATCTATGTCCATATAGCCTAAGATCATTATCAATTTATTTTTCCAAGTTTTAAAATTAGTCCCGTTAAGCATCGGTAAAGTACTCATAGCAGTAATCACGGATGAAGCAATAAGTAAATCTGTTGGGTTTTTGAGAACAAAAAAGAATGAAAACAAAAACATGAATAAGAAACTACAAAATGAAAAATGATTAATTATATCAACGAAATCCATCAATAAGACAATCAACATGACATCAAAACTAATCTTTGGATTGCGAGTTGACTCAAAAATGATTGCCTTAGGTAACAAGTAATTTGAACTTATATTTTAATAAATACTTAATCTTCCTTTGGGCCGACATAAGTACCTAAGAAAATATCCTAATGTTCATTTTATTTGTTACCACATGAATGCCTAAGTTTAGTCAAATGTCAAGATCTTCTTTGGAAAATTCAAGTCATTCACATATTAACTTAAACATCCAACACTTTACAATTTAAGGGTTTAAATAACGTAAATCACTTAGGCGACAATATTATTTAAACAATGAATAAAATTGTCAAAGCATATAATTAATCATAACTTTTTAAGGTTTGAAATAATTTATGGTTTTATTCCAAAAGGGAAAACAAATAGTGCAAAACTTAAAAAAAAATACAAAATCTGTGAATAGTGTCTGCTCGGCCGAGCACTAAAGACAGAATGGTTTTGGCTTTATTAGGCAAGAAGTGCTCGGCCGAGGCTTATATGGTGCTCGGCCGAGCACCACTTTCAGAAACATATGCCTTTACGACATGCATAGCACCGATTCATGTGCTCGGCCGAGTCATATAAACTGCTCGGCCGAGCACTCCAAATTTCTGCACTTTCTGAATTTTGTTTAATAATTTCCCAAAACATGAAATGACAAGTAGATCCACATGGTATGTTCTTGACAACATAGACCATGATATATAGGGATAATCTTGTCCTTTTAAAACATGGAATCAAGTATGTAGATCCACACAATTATGCATAACACATAATTTTGTTATTAGGGATAGTCAAACTTGAATCCTTTTATTTATGCAACAAAACCTTTCAAACCATTTTCTTACATTTAGATGATGATTATCAGTGCTCTATGAACGAATTAGAGTCCCTTAATCAACATCAAAACTTTATGATTCAACAGGAAAAATGAATCAAAATTGAAAGCACAAACTTTCCTAAAAAGAACTCAAACTTAAACCAAAGATGAGCGGGGCTCTAATACCAATTGTTGGAACAATTTTAATCCCTGAATGCAACACTCACTTTAGAATAGGATTGAGGAAGAGATGAAGCGGAAGCGTTTAAGAACAATACCTGTTGAATCCATGGATGATGTAGGGAGAAATGAATAAGAAGAAGATGTAGGGAGAATGCTCTTCTAAATGATCAATGTCTTTCCTATTTACTTCTTTAACACTTAATGAAGATTTATGGAGAGTGTACTAATGAATAATGGAGTAGTCTTAAGGGTGGATGGAATGCCCTTTATATAGTAGACTTGGTGACATTTCATTTAGGGACCACACCCTTTCAAGCTTTATGATAATAAATTACCCTTTTGCCCATCACAATTAGGTAATATATATCCAGGAATTCTACACATTTTATTATCAACTATACTTTATAATTTAATATTATAATCATAACTTTATGAATGGAAGTCTAAATGACTTGTGTTGCAAGCCATGTCCTTACAGTAATGACTGGAACAGATCAAAAGAAACGCGAGCTTTGGGCAAGCATAATGGAAATGTTTGCACAAGCTCAACGAGAAAACCCAAGTACCATAAATGAAAGAAATTATGATTCGTGCGATTGTCGTTGGAGAAGAATTAACTCTCAGGTGAATAAGTGGGTTGGAATCTACGCAGAAGCCCAACAAAAAAAAAAGAGCGGTTGGAACGAGGACAATGTTATTGGGGAAGCTCGAGAAATATGGGGAAAAAGCAACAATGGCCGCAAATTTCAGCTCGAGCATTGTTGGGAGTTGCTGAAACACTTTCCAAAATGGCAAGGTGGGATGACTGCAGAAGATCAACAAAGCAGCCATAGCTCCAAGAGATCAAACTCAGATACCCCAACAATTGAGATTCGTCCTGTAGGGGTGAAGAGGGCTAAGAAAAAAGGTAAGCAAACTACTTCTTCTAGTGTTGATGTAGATGATATAACTAATTGCATCAATAGTCTCCACACAAATCGCGAGATGGATGTTGAGCGACTTCAACTACAGAAGCAAATGCTTGAGTTTTTTAAAGAAAAAGAAGAAAAAAAGCAAGTGGAGAAGGATCAAAAGCAAGCGGAGAAGGAGCGGAATAAAAGGTTCAAACTTTACAGTATACTGATGGGGAAATCATTATTGTCACCAAAAGAAATTGAGCTCTATAGCAGACTGCATGAAGAATTCAAGGATATTTAGTTATATTACTTTAATTTATAATTTGTGTAATGTTTGCTTAAATTTTAAGTATTGTTTCTATTATTTTAATGTATTTTAATCTTTATCTTGTTTATGTAAGTTATTGTTGTTTGAAATTATTAATTGATGAAACCAACACTGTTTGTTTTTATTGAGATTTGATATATCACTCATTTTATCTTTTAGCGAATACAATGATGAAACAGGCAGTGTTTTCTTTTTATTGATAGGTCACTTTATTGTAGACTGACAAAATTGATAAGTCATGTCAACAATAAAGTTTGAAAATGATGTTTCATCTTTTAGAGTATCCAATGTTGATAAACTGACATTTCACTTTAGCCTCAATTATTTTCTTCTTCTATTAAAGAGATTTTTTTTGTGTGTAAGTTTTATACACAAAATCTCCACTCATCCTCCAATCCTTCTCCAACATCCCTTAAACCTTTCCAAAAAATAAACAAAAATGCATTCCTCATCATCGTCAAGTTCAAGTGATAATTATTTCGAAGTAATGTATGATATAGTCAAGGATTGTGATAAATCGACTAATGAAAGACGTCAGAACGAAGAAGCGGTCGTACGCTCATTCATTCCTTTAATTTCATCAACTATTGAAAGGCCAATGCTTGAAGCTCGAAGAAGATACGTGCGCAGAGAACGTGAAGAAGGCCACAACATATTATATAAACAATATTTTGCTGAACACACAAGTTATCCTCCAGAAATGTTTCGCCGTAGATACCGAATGAGACGACATGTCTTTTGTCGTATCATGGAAGCATTGCGTGCATCTGATGACTATTTCCACCAGAAAGTTGATGCTATTGGTTTACATTATGTAAATGTGTAACCATTTTGGGATATTTGTACCAAACATTGACGTCATTAGGGTTTGTGTATTTTGTAACCTTGGTGTATAAACTTATGGAGTTTATACTAGTTTTACGTTGTTGTTCAAGATGATTTGTAAAACTTTGGATCATCACCTTTTGGTATCAAATGGAATTCTTAACTTCGGTATTTCACAGTTTTGGTTTTAAGTCGACGTCCAGATCGCGGTCTCGGGCCCGCGGGGTCCGGGGTCGCGACACAAATACTAATGTAGAGCACCAAACGTTCATGCAAAGCACCATTTGGGCCATTTGGTCGCAAACGCTTATTTGGTCTCAAACGCTTTTAGGATCATTATTTGTCCCCAAACGTTCATGCAAAGCACTATTTGATCCCAAACACTTTTATGATCCTTATTTGGTCCCAAACGCTCATCTAGGGAATTATTTGGGTCATTTGAGCCCAAACACTAATCTATAGCACCATTTAGACCACTTGGTCCCAAACACTAATGAAGAGAACTATTTAGTCACAAACGTTTTTATGATCCTTATTTGGTCCTTTACGCTCATTTGGGGAATCATTTAGGCCATATGGGCCCAAATACTACTGTAAGCACCATTAGGGCCATTTGGGCCATTTGGTCCCAAACACAAATGTAGAGCACCATTTGGTCTCAAACGCTTTTAAGATCATTATTTGTCCCCAAACGTACACGTAAATCACTATTTGGTCCCAAACACTTTTATGATCCTTATTTGGTCCCAAACGCTTATTTAGGGAATTATTTGGGCCATTTGGGCCTAAACACTAATGTATAGCACCATTTAGACCACTTGGTCTCAAACAATAATGTAGAGAACCATTTGGTCACAAACGCTTTTATGATCCTTATTTGGTCCTTTACGCTCATTTGATGAATCATTTGGGCCATATGGGCCTAAATACTAATGTAGAGTTTGGGCGGGCCATTTGGGTCATTTGGTCTGAAACACTAATGTAGAGCACCATTTGGTCTCAAACGCCTATAGGATCATTATTTATCCCCAAACGTTCATGTAAAGCATTATTTGGTCCCAAACACTTTTATAATCCTTATTTGGTCCCAAACGCTCATTTAGGGAATTATTTGGGCCATTTGGGGCCAAACACTAATGTATAGCACCATTTAGACCACTTGATTCCAAACACTAATGTAGAGAACCATTTGGTCACAAACGCTTTTATGATCCTTATTTGGTCCTTAACGCTCATTTGGGGAATCGTTTGGGCCATATGGGCCCAAATACTAATGTAGAGCACCATTTGGGCTATTTGGTCCCAAACACTAATGTAGAGCACCATTTGGTCTCAAACGCTTTTAGGATCATCATTTGTCCCCAAACGTTCATGTAAAGCAATAATTGGTCCCAAACACTTTAATGATCCTTATTTGGTACTAAACGCTCATTTAGGGAATTATTTGGGTCATTTGGGCATAAACACTAATGTATAGCACCATTTAGACCACTTGATCCCAAACACTAATGTAGAGAACCATTTGGTCACAAACGCTTTTATGATCCTTATTTGGTCCTTTACGCTCATTTGGGGAATCATTTGTGCCATATGGGCCCAAATACTAATGTAGAGCACCATTTGGGCCATTTGGTCCCAAACACTAATGTAGAGCACCATTTGGTCTCAAACGCTTTTACGATCCTTATTTGGTCCTTTACGCTTATTTGGGAAATCATTTGGGCCATATGGGCCCAAATACTAATGTAGAGCACCATTTGGGCCATTTGGTCCCAAACACTAATGTAGAGAACCATTTGGTCTCCAACGCTTTTAGGATTATTATTTGTCCCCAAATGTTCATGTAAAGCACTATTTGGTCACAAACGCTTTTATGATCCTTATTTGGTCCTTAACGCTCATTTGGGGAATCGTTTGGGCCATATGGGCCCAAATACTAATGTAGAGCACCATTTGGGCTATTTGGTCCCAAACACTAATGTAGAGCACCATTTGGTCTCAAACGCTTTTTGGATCATCATTTGTCCCCAAACTTTCATGTAAAGCAATAATTGGTCCCAAACACTTTAATGATCCTTATTTGGTACTAAACGCTCATTTAGGGAATTATTTGGGTCATTTGGGCCTAAACACTAATGTATAGCATCATTTAGACCACTTGGTCCCAAACACTAATGTAGAGAACCATTTGGTTACAAACGCTTTTATGATCCTTATTTGGTCCTTTACGCTTATTTGGAGAATCATTTGGGTCACATGGCCCAAATACTAATGTAGAGCACCATTTGGTCCCAAACACTAATGTAGAGCACCATTTGGTCTCAAACGCTTTTAGGATCATTATTTGTCCCCAAACGTCCATGTAAAGCATTATTTGGTCCCAAACACATTTATGATCCTTATTTGGTCCCAAACACTCATTTAGGGAATTATTTGGGCCATTTGGACCCAACACTAATGTATAGCACCATTTAGACCACTTGGTCTCAAACACTAATGTAGAGAACCATTTGGTAACAAACGCTTTTATGATTCTTATTTGGTCCTTTACGCTCATTTGGGGAATCATTTGGGACATATGGGCCCAAATACTAATGTAGAGCACCATTTAGGCCAATTGGTCCCAAACATTAATTTAGAGCACCATTTGATCTCAAACGCTTTTAGGATCATTATTTGTCCCCAAACGTTCATGTAAAGCACTAATTGGTCCCAAACACTTTTATGATCCATATTTGGTCCCAAACGCTCATTTAGGGAATTATTTGGGCCATTTGGGGCCAAACAGTAATGTATAGCACCAGTTAGACCACTTGGTTCCAAATACTAATGTAGAGATTTTATGATCCTTATTTGGTCCTTTACGCTCATTTGGGGAATCATTTTGACCATATGGGCCCAAATACTAATGTAGAGCACCATTTGGGCCATTTGGTCCCAAACACTAATGTAGAGCACCATTTGATCTCAAACACTTTTAGGATCATTATTTGTCCACAAACGTTCATGTAAATCACTATTTGGTCCCAAACAATTTATGATCCTTATTTGGTCCCAAACGCTCATTTAGGGAATTATTTGGGCCATTTGGGCCCAAACACTAATGTATAGCGCCATTTAGACCACTTGGTCGCAAACACTAATGTAGAGAACCATTTGGTCACAAACGCTTTTATGATCCTTATTTGGTCATTTACGCTCATTTGGGGAATCATTTGGGCCATATGGGCCTAAATACTAATGTAGAACTCCATTTGGGCCATTTGGTCCCAAACACTAATGTAGAGCACCATTTTGTCTCAAACGCTTTTAGGATCATTATTTGTCCCCAAACGTTCATGTAAAGCACTACTTGGTCCCAAACACTTTTACGATCCTCCCAAAAGCTCATTTATGAAATTATTTGGGCCATTTGGGCCCAAACACTAATGTATAGCACCATTTAGACCAATTGGTCACAAACACTAATTTAGAGAACCATTTGGTCACAAACGCTTTTATGATCCTTATTTGGTCCTTTACACTCATTTGGGGAATCATTTGGGCCATATAGACCGAAATATTAATGTAGAGCACCATTTGGTCCCAAACACAAATGTAGAGCACCATTTGGTCTCAAACGCTTTTAGGATCATTATATGTTCCCAAACGTTCATGTAAAGCACTATTTGGTCTCAAACACTTTTATGATCCTTATTTGGTCCCAAACGCTCATTTAGGGAATTATTTGGGCCATTTGGGCCCAAACACTAATGTATAGCACTATTTAGACCACTTGGGCCCAAATACTAATGTATAGAACTATTTGGTCACAAACGCTTTTATGATCCTTATTTGGTCCTTTAAGCTCATTTGGGGAATCATTTGGGCCATATGGGCCCAAATACTAATGTAGAGCACCATTTGGGCTATTTGGTCCCAAACACAAATGCAGAGCACCATTTGGTCTCAAACGCTTTTGGGAGCATTAATTGTCCCCAAACGTTCATGTAAAGCACTATTTGGTCCCAAACACTTTTATGATCCTTAATTGGTCACAAACGCTCATTTAGGGAATTATTTGTGCCATTTGGTCCCAAACACTAATGTATAGCACCATTTAGACCACTTGATCCCAAACACTAATGTAGAGAACCATTTGGTCACAAACCTTTTTATGATCCTTATTTGGTCCTTTACGCTCATTTGGGCCATATGGGCCCAAATACTAATGTAGAGCACTATTTGGGCTATTTAGTCCCAAACACTAACGTAGAGCACCATTTGGTCTCAAACGCTTTTAGGATCATTATTTGTCCCCCAAACGTTCATGTAAAGCACAATTTGGTCCCAAACACTTTTATGATCCTTATTTGGTCCCAAACGCTCATTTAAGGAATTATTTGGGCCATTTGGGCCCAAACACTTATGTACAACACCATTTAGACGACTTGGGCCCGAACATTAATGTAGAGAACCATTTGGTTACAAACACTTTTATGATCCTTATTTGGTCCTTTACGCTCATTTGGGGAATCATTTGGGCCATATGAGCCCAAATACTAATGTAGAGCTCCATTTGGGCCATTTGGTCCCAAACACTAATGTAGAGCACCATTTGGTCTCAAAAGCTTTTGGGAGCATTATTTGTCCCCAAACGTTCATGTAAAGCACTACTTGGTCCCAATCACTTTTATGATCCTTATTTGGTCCCAAAGGCTCATTTATAGAATTATTTGGGCTATTTGGGCCCAAACACTAATGTATAGCACCATTTAAACCACTTGGTCCCAAACACTAATGTCGAGAACCATTTGGTCACAAACGCTTTTATGATCCTTATTTGGTCGTTTACGCTCATTTGGGGAATCATTTAGGCCATATGGGTCTAAATACTAATGTAGAGCACCATTCGGGCCATTTAGGTCATTTGGTCTCAAACACTATTGTAGAGCACCATTGGGTCTCAAATGCTTATAGGATCATTATTTGTCCCAAACGTTCATGTAAAGCATTATTTGGTCCCAAACAATTTTATTATCCTTATTTGGTCTCAAACGCTCATTTATGGAATTATTTGGGCCATTTGGGCTCAAACACTAATGTATAGCACCATTTAGACAACTTGATCCCAAACACTAATGTAGAGAATCATTTAGTCACAAACGCTTTTATGATTCTTATTTGGTCCTTTACGCTCATTTGGGGAATCATTTGGGCCATCTGGGCCCAAATACTAATGTAGAGCACCATTTGGGACATTTGGGCCATTTGGTCCCAAACACTAATGTAGAGAACCATTTGGTCTCAAACACTTTTAGGATCATTATTTGTCCCTAAACGTTCATGTAAAACACTATTTGCTCCCAAACACTTTTATGATCCTTATTTGGTCTCAAACACTCATTTAGGGAATTAATTGGGCTATTTGGGCCCAAACACTAATGTATAGCACCATTTAGACCACTTGGTCCCAAACACTAATGTAGAGAACCATTTGGTTACAAACGATTTTATGATCCTTATTTGGTCCTTTACGCTCATTTGGGGAATCATTTGAGCCATATGGGCCCAAATACTAATGTAGAGCAGCATTTGCGCCATTTGGTCCCAAACAGTAATGTAGAGCACCATTTGGTCTCAAACGCTTTTAGGATCATTATTTGTCCCTAAACGTTCATGTAAACCACTATTTGGTCCCAAACAATTTTATGATCCTTATTTGGTCCCAAACGCTCATTTAGGGAATTATTTGGGCCATTAGGGTCCTAACACTAATGTATAGCACTATTTAGACCACTTGATCCCAAACACTAATGTAGAGAACCATTTGGTCACAAATGCTTTTATGATCCTTATTTGGTCTTTTACGCTCATTTGTGGAATCATTTGGGCCATATAGGCCCAAATACTAATGCAGAGCACCATTTGGGCCTAAACACTATTGTAGAGCACCATTTGGTCTCAAACGCTTTTAGGATCATTATTTGTCCCCAAACGTTCATGTAAAGCACTATTTGGTCCCAAACACTTTTATGATCCTTATTTGGTCTCAAACGCTCATTTAAGAAATTATTTGGGCCATTTGGGCCCAAACCCAAATGTATAGCGCCATTTGGACCACTTGGTCCCAAACAGTAATGTAGAGAACTATTTGGTCACAAATGCTTTTATGATCCTTATTTGGTCCTTTACGCTCATTTGGGGAATCATTTGGGTCATATGGGCCCAAATACTAATGTAGAGCACCATTTGGGCCCAAACACTAATGTAGAGCACCATTTGGTCTCAAACGCTTTTAGGATCATTATTTGTCCCCAAACGTTCATGTAAAGCACTATTTGGTCCCAAACACTTTTATGATCCTTATTTGGTCTCAAACGCTCATTTAAGAAATTATTTGGGCCATTTGGGCCCAAACCCAAATGTATAGCGCCATTTGGACCACTTGGTCCCAAACAGTAATGTAGAGAACTATTTGGTCACAAATGCTTTTATGATCCTTATTTGGTCCTTTACGCTCATTTGGGGAATCATTTGGGTCATATGGGCCCAAATACTAATGTAGAGCACCATTTGGGCCATTTGGTCCCAAACACTAATGTAGAGCACCATTTGGTCTCAAACGCTTTTAGGATCATTATTTGTCCCCAAACGTTCATGTAAAGCACTATTTGGTCCCAAACAATTTTATGATCCTTATTGTTGGGTTTTGATGCATCATGCGCAGCGGAATAAACAGATAAAATCAAACATCCAAGAGCCCGGATCCGTGCATGTTGATTTAATTAAATACAAGATGAAAGAAACATACCCTTGAAGGTCGAATCCATGAACACGGACTTTGAGGTGCTAAAGGAAACACCCTCCATCAGTATCCACACGTCGAACGGATATCAAGAACACCTTCTTGATCTGGATTGCTAGACCCAAGGCTTGATAAAGAAACGATTTCATCGTAAGAATTATTTTGCTTCATTGATTATTTAGTTATGTTGATTCTAAATCTCAAAACTAATAATCCCTCTCTATATGTGTGTAATTGTTTCTCAAACAACATGTTATGATTTCTAAAATCAACCATTAGCATTCTCAAACCCGACTGAACACATATATAATAGGGTATAAACCTAATTCCTTTTGGGATCAGAATTCCTTGTCAAACAAGAAGTCTTGAACAAACTGTTTTCGGCAGGAAAAACCATCCGTACGGATTGGTTGGGTGGCTCCCAAACCATCCGTACGGATCCTTCCAGCAGGATCCAGTTTTTCCCATTTTCTGTGCCTTATTCAATCCGTTCTAATGTGTGTGACCCAATAGGATTATACTAAGTTGGCAACGAGTCCGAACGAGTCAAAACTCGTAAGTCATAAGCGGACTCTAGCAAGCCATTATGACTACCCAATTAGTATAACTTTGAAAGCCAAAAGTAACCTTATAGAACATATCACAATCCCTTTGTCACACGATATCATATTGTATATAAGTCATGGTCCACGTCAACTTATGTTGTCCAATGCTTTCTCGATCTCAAGTAGATTGATATGAGCAAATAACATTGAACGCTTCAATTCATTTGGGTACGGCCGTACACTATTATCAATCTCACTCATCGAGTGGCCAAGCAGATATCTCTCTTGAGAGAGGGACAAATCCCATCTTGACTTATCATTCTTCCCTACAAGAATCCGATTATGCCAATCGTAGCCTTTATAACCACCCGGTTAGGGGTAGCGTTTGAGTACGTCAAACATAATGTTCATCATGTGGAAGACTATGATAATCTCAGGTCTAAGGATAAATGATATAACTATTATGAGATTTAATTATGACATTTGACCATGACATAAATCTCATAACGGGTCTATCCAGTACTTGTTCTCCAAAATGTACCCACTAGTTTAATCCGCATCCTATGCGCTATAATCATCATATGATTATCCATTAAACACATGCTAGCCCTTCATAAGTGCTAGGGAGAATGATCATTATAATAAACATGCAAAAGATATAATAATCAGGTTTGTTATCTCTATAACAATGAAGCTTTGATATAACGCATAGACCTTTCTCTAGGGCCTAGGGCATAATATCCAACACTTATTTGGTCTCAAACGCTCATTTAGGGAATTATTTGGGCCATTTGGGCCCAAACACTAATGTATAGCACCATTTAGACCACTTGGTCCCAAACACTAATGTAGAGAACCATTTGGTCATAAACGCTTTTATGATCCTTATTTGGTCCTTTACGTTCATTTGGGGAATCATTTGGGCCATATGGGCCCAAATACTAATGTAGAGCACCATTTGGGCCCAAACACTATTGTAGAGCACCATTTGGTCTCAAACGCTTTTAGGATCATTATTTGTCCTCAAACATTCATGTAAATCACTATTTGGTCTCAAACACTTTTATGATCCTTATTTGGTCCCAAACGCTCATTTAAGAAATTATTTAGGCTATTTGGGCCCAAACACTAATGTATAGCGCCATTTAGACCACTTGATCCCAAACACTAATGTAGAGAACCATTTGGTCACAAACGCTTTTATGATCCTTATTTGGTCATTTACGCTCATTTGGGGAATCATTTGGGCCATATGGGCCCAAATACTAATGTAGAGCACCATTTGGGCCATTTGGTCCCAAACACTAATGTAGAGCACCATTTGGTCTCAAACGCTTTTAGGATCATTATTTGTCCCCAAACGTTCATGTAAATCACTATTTGGTCCCAAACACTTTTATGATCCTTATTTGGTCCCAAACGCTCATTTAGGGAATTATTTGGGCCATTTGGGCCCAAACACTAACGTATAGCACCATTTAGACCACTTGGTCCCAAACACTAATGTAGAGAACCATTAATTCACAAACGCTTTTATGATCCTTATTTGTGTTGGGTTTTGAGCAAACATGCGCAGCGGAATTAAAACCCAAAAGCCTAGATCCGATCACGATGATTAAATTAATACGAGGATGAATTTAGAACACTAACCGTGACGGAGCTTTAAAATTCTGAGATCTTCAATCTTTGTTCTTCGCGCTTCTTCGAATCACGAACGCAGGAACGACCGTAATACTTGGATCACGAACTTTGAAGTAGTTGATGCCAACGCCCTCTATGTTTATCCACACGCGAACGAATATCTAGAACGATTCTAGATCTGGATTGCTAGACCCATTAGAAAACACGCTTTTCTAATCTTCAAAGGCTATATGATTTTATTGGTGTTCTTGAGCTTTTGATTCTCAATCTAAACTCAAAAATATGTTTCTCAAACACATGGAGGCTACCAATAATGATACAATATCAATCCATACTGATTAGGGTTAAGAGAGAGGTATTTAAACTCATTAGTCCTAAACCTTTTAGGAGAAATAGGTCAAAACCCGTCAAAACACGAAATCAGATTTTAGGCCCAAACAGGGCCTGCTCGGCCGAGTCTTATAAGGTGCTCGGCCGAGCACCTCTGTGTCAAAACTTTCTGTTTCTCATGCTCGGCCGAGTCCTTTGAGGTGCTCGGCCGAGCACCAGCAAAAAGTCATTTTTTAGCCTTTTAAACAATTCGTTCTTTTGTGTGTGACCCCATAGGATTATATTAAGTTGGCAATGAGTCCAACCAAGGTCAAACTCATAAATCATGAGCGGACTCTAGCAAGCCATCATGACTACCCAATTAATATAACTTAAAGAAGTTCGTAATCCTCAATAGAATATATCACAATCCTTTTGTCTCACGATATCATATTGAACATAAGTCATGGTCCATGTCAACTTATATTGTTCAATGCTTTCTCGATCTTGAGTAGATTGATAATGAGCAAATGGTATTGATCTCATCAATTCATTTGAGCGCGGCCACACATTTCATCAATCTCACTCTACGAGAGGCCTAAGAAGATATCTCTCTTGAGAGAGGGACAAATCCCATATTGACTTATTACCTTTCCCTACATGAATCCGATTATGCCAATCGTAGCCTTTATAACCACCCGGTTAGGAGTGACCTTTGAGTACGTCAAACATAATGTTCATCATGTGGAAGACTGTAATAATCTCAGGTCTAAGGATATTAATGATATAACTATTATGAGATTTAATTATGACATTTGACCATGACATAAATCTCATAGGTGGGTCATGTCCAGTACATGGTCACCAACATGTACCCATAAGCTTAATCTGTATCTAATACACATGATCATCACATGATCATCAATTAAACTTATACTAGTTCTTCATAAGTTCTAGGGACGGGGATTATTATAATAAACATGTAAAACATATTATAACCCAAGGTTGTTATCTCCAAAGCAAATGATGTAACGTAAGGCCTTTCTCAAGGGCCTAGAGCATAATTCCAACAATCTCCCACTTGCACTAGGCCCAATCAACGTGTATCCAATACCCATTGAGCTAAGTTATGATCTCCATCATTTTGCAAGTGAGCACATGTAAGATGATTGTCTTTGTTATCATCATAAGGTATTTTGCATATTTTTGACACTTCCCATGTCAACGATTTCTCGTAGAGATGGAAACGTCTGAGCCCGTGTTTGGATCATAGATGAGCCCTTGGCACCTTAGCTTGTGCAATAACCGTTATTTCACAACAAGGTCCATTGGATTAGTATCACTATAAACTATTTCTAGTTTTACTAATAACATCTATATTCAAACAACTCTATTAGCTACAACTCTGGTAACTAAATACTCAATTTTATTCGTAGAATAAATTATAGTGTATTTGCTTGAAACTATTCCAACTAATAGCACTTATTTTAAACATATGTTTATACTGCGATTTAAATTACCCTTGTCGATGTGGAAGCATGTATCTATGTAACCATTTACTAGATCATCTCACATTCCAACAACCATCAAGAATGCATCCTTAGTTCTTCTCAAGTACACAAGGATATTCTTGATCATTATCTAATGACTTTCACTAGGATACGATTAGTATGTTCTCATCATACTCCAAGTATACGAGTTATACCGTCTAAGTACATAATATGACATTCATGATAGATCCAATTGCCGAAGCATATGGAATCCTAATAATGTATTCTTGCTCATTAGTCTTCCACTAAGACTAAGTCTTGCCAAGAACACTATCATTAGACAACTTCGCAAGTTCTTCTCCAAGAGTCTTGCATACTGAACAATTCAGTACATTGTCTCCATAAGTACTTTAACACAAACCAATCAAATTCCTAGATTAATATCAATAGATATTAATTTCAAGGATATAAGCGGCTTATTCCTAAGTCCTTTCATTAAGAAACTTTTTCAAATGAACTATATGTTAGACATATATTTAAGACTAGGAATTAGACTATGCTCCCACTAATTTCTTAGCAAACACAAGTCTCATTATTGATGAATTTCAAACGATTTGAACGCTCCATCAAAATGATTGTTTCAACTCCAAGAAGCTTTCTTCAATCCATCTCATGGATTTCCGCAACATACATACTTTATTAGAATTTCTAGACTATCAAAACCTTCAGGTTGTATCCAATACATCCTTAAGTGAGTTCCCGTTAAGAAATGCTGTTTTGATATCCATTTGTCAAATTTCATATTCCAAATATGAAGATATGACAATGAGAATTCTAATAACTTAAATCATGACTTCAAGTGAGAAAGTTTTATCATAGTCGAAATATGAGTCAACCTTTTCACATTTAATCTTGCTTAATTAGTATGTTCCTTTGCTACCCATGTTAGTTTTCTCCAAGAAAACTTGATTCCATCCTTTGGTTTTTACACCTTAGGTTAGAAAGATCAAGTTCCAAACTTGATTAATATACATGGATTGCCTTTTAGATTTTATGACTCCAGGCCATTAATCTAAAATGGAGCGGACATTGCATTTTGATAGGAAGTAAATATACCATTCTCAATGAACTTTACCTCTTATACTTTCTTTAATAAGAAATCCAATATTTCTCATTATAGATTGTATCCTATCATATATGCAATTAACTTGTGTAATTTGAACGAATTTCCACAACTCCTTGCGAAAGTTCATTCAACTTCCATCTAAGGTTCTATGTTATCTTCTAGGTCTCGAACCATTCGAGATATATTTTACTCCCACTGATTCTTTTAGAGATAAACAATTTACCTAGAAAAGTACCATTACAAGCAACAAACAATTTGTTTCTTAGAAGTAAAATAATATCCTCAAGTTTCCTTGGGATATCCCATGAAAATACATTTATTAGATTTAAGTGTGAGCTTGTTCCAAACAAGTCTTTTCGCAAAAAGTCTCACCATCTTAAATCTTTATGAAAGACAAACCAAGTTTTCTTTCATTCCATATCACATATGGTACCTTTGAACCTATTTTAATGGAACTCAAATTAGTGTAATTATAGCGGTTTCCAAAACATAACCCCAAAATAAATAATGGAAGATCAATTTGACTTTATCATCTAATGAACCATATCCAATAAGGTTCTACACCTTCACGTAGACACATCATTCTAAATGGTGTTCTCGGTGGAGTTAATTTGTGAAACAATTTCACAACCTAAAGATGATTGTCAAATTCTTGGTTCAATTATTCATTATCACGATCGAATCGGGATTTCTGAATAATTTTGCCAAGTTACCAAAATCCTCTTTTAGCATTGCTACTTAATGAACCATATACATCGACATGTATTAGGTCTAATAAGATATCAGCCTTTTACTACTCCTAGTAAAAGTTGTCTTAATCCAAGTAAATAAGATTTGCATAAATCATATGATTCAAAATCGTATGACCTTAAAACTCCGTCCCATGGAATTTTAGATATGCGTTTCTCATTTATTTGATCAAAACAATAATGCCTTGAGAATTTAATTATTTATGTTATAGTCTTATTTATTATTTTGTTCTTCAAGATTTAGGATATGAAATTTATTTATATGATTTAACAATACGATAAAGCAAATCATAATAAATAAAGATCTTTCTTATTCCAAATAAGAAATAAATATCCTTCATTATCTTATAGCAAAATAATACTTTCTACTTAATGAGCAAAGCCACTTCATAAGTGTTCCACGAACAATGTTGCAACTCTTGCATCATTATCATTTGCAGATTAACTTTACCTTTTATAAATAGTCTTTCTTTTTATTAATTGTTGCACATTTATACAAATGTGGGATCCAATCCGGTATCCAATACCCAATGATTAAAATTAGAAAGATTAATTTTTATAGCATAAATATCCTTTGTGGTTGTCTCACTACCATTCACCTTTTATTGATCATCCAAAATTTTGATTGCAATTTTAAATGGTCAATCAAATTGCCACATTACCAAATTGCATTATTCAGAGTCATAATTTTAGCCACAATTATTTTCTTTAGGTTTGACAACGTTTGTCTTACCTTTAGCTTTTAATCCTTCCTTTTAGAAAATCATAAAGTCAAAATCGAATTTTCGACTTAGGTCATCATCTTTCCGCATGATAGTTCAGATATTGAGAGCACAAACCAATGTCTCATCAATTCGACTAACTTCAGCAATCAAGAATAATTCAAGATTCTAATTTTAGTTTATCTGAATTCTTAATTGACATCACTTTTCAGGAAACTTGGTTTCGCAAACCAGCCGTCTGAAATTAGATTCAATCCCAGATTAATCTTGAACTTGACATTTAATTTCAGGAAACATGGTTTCTGAAACCAATCATCTGATAATTAAATTCAACTCAAAATATTAATCTTAGAAGCGGTAGATTTTAAATTTCCAAATTTATCCTATAATTGCATTTCTTGATTCATTTAGGATTTGGTGCTCATGGTGATCAAATCACCATGATTATCAAACCAAGAATAAACAATTTATTCATGAATCTAAGATCATCAACAAGTTAATCAAATTAAATTTTGATGATCCTACGGAACATATTAATCAAATTAATATTGCAATTTAGGTTACTCAGGATTATTAAGAATGTATAATTTCCATTCTTGCTTTAGAACAATTCTTAAGCTCATGAATAATTTCCATTCTGAAGAACAGATCGCAGTAATAAACATAATTAAAGTTTAAGAAAATATTCTACACAAATATGCAAATAAATATACACCTATATTTCATACCAGTCATTTAAGAGATATATAGATTGTATTTCATAAATACTCCCACTAAATTATATAACCTTCATATACATCCAATGTATAATATAATTTGAATGGGCTAAGATCCATATTTCACTTAACTTTGAGTCGGCTAGGGCACGACTGCTCAAAATAAGTTATTTAGGTAGACAACTCCTTGTCAATCATATCGTATATGACTCTTAGATCTTTTATGAGATTTTAGATATCGTATATCTAACATGTTTTACTCTCATCTGTGCCTTAGGCCCAAAACTGTTTTGATAGCCTAATTAAGTTAAACCATTTTAAACGTATAGGAATCACTGTTTCCTCATCTTGCTCATAAATGGATAGAATCAATGCACCTACGCTAGGGCGTAACCCACACAAAACTACCCACGTACTCACAAGTGTTTTAATCATGAATTGGCACGGAACTTAAATTTTAAAGAAGGTTCATGACATATAGCATGGTCAATGTTTATAGTCACATAATATAAACACATAAAGCAACGGTTAATAATTTAACTAATCTCATTAATTAAATTAAGATTTCATGTGATTGATTTATGGGGATAAATTCTTTAACACATTATTGAGAGCACGATTGTACGGTCGAAACTAAGCCAGAAGGCATCCACAATCCCGTACCAAATTTAGAAACTAGAAGAAACAACTATGTAAGGTCGAAACTAAGCCAATAGACATCCACAATCCCTTACATAAAGTAACTCGATTCTAAATTCTTTTGTCCCATCAATTCATTACTTTGACCTTGATATTTGTTTTCAGGAAACACGGTTTCTCAAACCAGCCATCTGACAAACAAATTCAATCCAATGTGATTTTAAACAAGCCATTTAATTTCAGGAAACACGGTTTCTAAAACCAGCCATCTGAAAAACAAATTCTGTCCAAAATCAACCTGCTCGGCCGAGTCCTTTAAGGTGCTCGGCCGAGCGCCTCTGTGTTCCAGAAAACCCTTTGCTTCTGACGACTCTGCTCGGCCGAGTCTTATAGACTGCTCGGCCGAGCACCACGAACAGAACAAATTTTCTTGTCGAATTTTAATTCTAAGATTGCTTTCCCGATTCATTTAGGATTTGGTGTTCATAATGATCATATCATCATGTTCATCAAAACCTTGAATAAATGATTTATTCATGAATCAAAGATTATCAACAAATCAATCCAATTAAATTTTTTTTTTTTGATAATCTAAAGGAACATAATAATCAAATTATTATTGCAATCGTAGATCCCACATAACGTATTTAAACGGTGCGATTTTATGATTTCAATATATCTCATATACAAACATAAAACTCAGATCACATAAACATCTTGAATCCAAATTCACATAGCGTGCCAAAACATATAATCCAATTATATCATTAACATGTTATTATTAAAATAATCATGATGAACGGGGCTCTGATACCACTATTGGGTTTTGAGCAAACATGCGCAGCGGAATTAAAACCCAAAAGCCTAGATCCGATCACGATGATTAAATTAATACGAGGATGAATTTAGAACACTAACCGTGACGGAGCTTTAAAATTCTGAGATCTTCAATCTTTGTTCTTCGCGCTTCTTCGAATCACGAACGCAGGAACGACCGTAATACTTGGATCACGAACTTTGAAGTAGTTGATGCCAACGCCCTCTATGTTTATCCACACGCGAACGAATATCTAGAACGATTCTAGATCTGGATTGCTAGACCCATTAGAAAACACGCTTTTCTAATCTTCAAAGGCTATATGATTTTATTGGTGTTCTTGAGCTTTTGATTCTCAATCTAAACTCAAAAATATGTTTCTCAAACACATGGAGGCTACCAATAATGATACAATATCAATCCATACTGATTAGGGTTAAGAGAGAGGTATTTAAACTCATTAGTCCTAAACCTTTTAGGAGAAATAGGTCAAAACCCGTCAAAACACGAAATCAGATTTTAGGCCCAAACAGGGCCTGCTCGGCCGAGTCTTATAAGGTGCTCGGCCGAGCACCTCTGTGTCAAAACTTTCTGTTTCTCATGCTCGGCCGAGTCCTTTGAGGTGCTCGGCCGAGCACCAGCAAAAAGTCATTTTTTAGCCTTTTAAACAATTCGTTCTTTTGTGTGTGACCCCATAGGATTATATTAAGTTGGCAATGAGTCCAACCAAGGTCAAACTCATAAATCATGAGCGGACTCTAGCAAGCCATCATGACTACCCAATTAATATAACTTAAAGAAGTTCGTAATCCTCAATAGAATATATCACAATCCTTTTGTCTCACGATATCATATTGAACATAAGTCATGGTCCATGTCAACTTATATTGTTCAATGCTTTCTCGATCTTGAGTAGATTGATAATGAGCAAATGGTATTGATCTCATCAATTCATTTGAGCGCGGCCACACATTTCATCAATCTCACTCTACGAGAGGCCTAAGAAGATATCTCTCTTGAGAGAGGGACAAATCCCATATTGACTTATTACCTTTCCCTACATGAATCCGATTATGCCAATCGTAGCCTTTATAACCACCCGGTTAGGAGTGACCTTTGAGTACGTCAAACATAATGTTCATCATGTGGAAGACTATAATAATCTCAGGTATAAGGATATTAATGATATAACTATTATGACATTTAATTATGACATTTGACCATGACATAAATCTCATAGGTGGGTCATGTCCAGTACATGGTCACCAACATGTACCCATAAGCTTAATCTGTATCTAATACACATGATCATCACATGATCATCAATTAAACTTATACTAGTTCTTCATAAGTTCTAGGGACGGGGATTATTATAATAAACATGTAAAACATATTATAACCCAAGGTTGTTATCTCCAAAGCAAATGATGTAACGTAAGGCCTTTCTCAAGGGCCTAGAGCATAATTCCAACAATTGGTCCTTCACGCTCATTTGGGGAATAATTTGGGCCATATGGGCCCAAATACTAATGTATAGCACCATTTAGACCACTTGGTCCCAAACACTAATGTAGAGAACCATTTGGTCACAAACGCTTTTATGATCCTTATTTGGTCCTTTATGCTTATTTGGGGAATCATTGGGGCCATATGGGCCCAAATACTAATGTAGAGCTCCATTTGGGCCATTTGGTCCATTTGGTCCCAAACACTAATGTAGAGCACCATTTGGTCTCAAACGCTTTTAGGATCATTATTTGTCCTCAAACGTTCATGTAAAGCACTATTTGGTCCAAAACACTGTTATGATCCTTATTTGGTCCCAAACGCTCATTTAGGGAATTATATGGGCCATTTGGGCCCAAACACTAATGTATAGCACCATTTAGACCACTTGATCCCAAACACTAATGTAGAGAACCATTTGGTCACAAACGCTTTTATGATCCTTATTTGGTCCTTTACGATTATTTGGGGAATCATTTGGGCCATATGGGCCCAAATACTAATGTAGAGCTCCATTTGGGCCATTTGGGCCATTTGGTCCCAAACACTAATGTAGAGCACCATTTGGTCTCAAACGCTTTTAGGATCATTATTTGTCCCCAAACGTTCATGTAAATCACTATTTGGTCCCAAACGCTCATTTAGGGAATTATTTGGGCCATTTGGGCCCAAACACTAATGTATAGCACCATTTAGACCACATGATCACAAACACTAATGTAGAGAACCATTTGGTCACAAACGCCTTTATGATCCTTATTTGGTCCTTTACGCTCATTTGGGGAATCATTTGGGCCATATGGGCCCAAATACTAATGTAGAGCTCCATTTGGGCCATTTGGGCCATTTGGTCCCAAACACTAATGTAGAGCACCATTTGGTCTCATTCGCTTTTAGGATAATTATTTATCCCCAAACGTTCATGTAAAGTACTATTTGGTCCCAAACACTTTTTTTTATCTTTATTTGGTCCCAAACGCTCATTTAGGGAATTATTTGGGCTATTTGGGCCCAAACACTAATGTATAGCACCATTTAGACCACTTGGTCCCAAACACTAATTTAGAGAACCATTTGGTCACAAATGCTTTTATGATCCTTATTTGATCCTTTACGCTCATTTGGGGAATCATTTGGGCCATATGGGCCCAAATACTAATGTAGAGCACCATTTGGGCCATTTAGTCCCAAACACTAGTGTAGAGCACCATTTGGTCTCAAACGCTTTTAGGATTATTATTTTTCCCCAAACGTTCTTGTAAAGCACTATTTGGTCCCAAACAATTTTATGATCCTTATTTGGTCTCAAACGCTCATTTAGGGAATTATTTGGGCTAATTGGGCTCAAACACTAATGTATAGCACCATTTAGACCATTGGTCCCAAACACTAATGTAGACATTTGGTCACAAACGCTTTTATGTTCCTTATTTGGTCCTTTACACTCATTTGGGGAATCATTTGGGCCATATGGGCCCAAATACTAATGTAGAGCACCATTTGGGCCATTTAGTCCCAAACACTAACGTAGAGCACCATTTGGTCTCAAACGCTTTTAGGATCATTATTTCTCCCCAGACGTTCATGTAAAGCACTATTTTGTCCCAAATAATTTTATGATCCTTATTTGGTCTCAAACGCTCATTTAGGGAATTATTTGGGCCTTTTGGGCCCAAACACTAATGTATAGCACCATTTAGACCACTTGGTCCCAAACACTAATGTAGAGAACCATTTGGTCACAAACGCTTTTATGATCCTTATTTGGTCCTTTACGCTCATTTGGGGAATAATTTGGGCCATATGGGCCCAAATACTAATGTAGAGCACCATTTGGGCCATTTGGTCCCAAACACTAATTAGAGCACCATTTGGTCTCACACGCTTTTAGGATCATTATTTGTCCCTAAACGTTCATGTAAAGCACTCTTTGGTCTGAAACACTTTTATGATCCTTATTTGGTCCCAAACGCTCATTTACGTAATTATTTGGGCTATTTGGGCTCAAACACTAATGTAGAGAACCATTTGGTCACAAACGCTTTTATGACCCTTATTTGATTGTTTACGCTCATTTGGGGAATCATTTGGGCCATATGGGCCTAAATACTAATGTAGAGCACCATTTGGGCTATTTGGTCCCAAACACTAATGTAGAGCACCCTTTGGTCTCAAACGCTTTTAGGATCATTATTTGTCCCCAAACGTTCATGTAAAGTACTATTTGGTCCAAAACACTTTTATGATCCTTATTTGGTCCCAAACGCTCATTTAGGGAATTATTTAGGACATTTGGGCCCAAACACTAATGTATAGCACCATTTAGACCACTTGGTCCCAAGCACTAATGTAGAAAACCATTTGGTCACAAACGCTTTTATGATCCTTATTTGGTCCTTTACACTCACTTGGGGAATCATTTGGGCCATATGGGCCCAAATACTAATGTAGAGCACCATTTGGGCTATTTGGTCCCAAACAATAATGTAGAGCACCATTTGGTCTCAAACGCTTTTTGGATCATTATTTGACCCTAAACGTTCATGTAAAGCACAATTTGGTCCCAAACACTTTTATGATCCTTATTTGGTCCCAAACGCTCATTTAGGGAATTATTTCGGCCATTTGGGCCCAAACACTAATGTATAGCATCATTTAGACCACTTGGTCCCAAACACTAATGTAGAGAACCATTTGGTCACAAACGCTTTTATGATCCTTATTTGGTCCTTTACGCTCATTTGGGGAATCATTTGGGCCATATGGGCCCAAATACTAATATAGAGCTCCATTTGGCCATTTGGGTCATTTGGTCTCAAACACTAATGTAGAGCACCATTTGGTCTCAAACGCTTTTAGGATCATTATTTGTCCCCAAACGTTCATGTAAAGCACTATTTGGTCCCAAACACTTTTATGATCCTTATTTGATCCCAAACGCTCATTTAGGGAATTATTTGGGCCATTTGGATCCAAACACTAATGTATAGCACCATGTAGACCACTTGGTCACAAACGCTTTTATGATCCTTATTTGATCCTTTACGCTCATTTGGGGAATAATTTGGGTCATATGGGCCCAAATATTAATGTAGAGCACCATTTGGGCTATTAGGTCCCAAACACTAATGTGGAGCACCATTTGGTCTCAAACGCTTTTAGGATCATTATTTGTCCCCAAACGTTCATGTAAAGCACTACTTGGTCCCAAACAATTTTATGATCCATATTTGGTCTCAAACGCTCATTGAGGGAATTATTTGGGCCATTTGGGCTCAAACACTAATGTATAGCACAATTTAGACCACTTGGTCCCAAACACTAATGTAGAGAACCATTTGGTCACAAACGTTTTTATGATCCTTATTTGGTCCTTTACGCTCATTTGGGGAATCATTTTGGCCATATGGACCCAAATACTAATGTAGAGCACCATTTGGTCCCAAACACTAATGTAGAGCACCATTTGGTCTCAAACGCTTTTAGGAGCATTATTTGTCCCCAAACGTTCATGTAAAGCACTATTTCGTCCCAAACATTTTAGATCCTTATTTGGTCCCAAACGCTCATTTAGGGAATTATTTAGGCCATTTGGGTCAAAACACTAATGTATATCACCATTTAGACCACTTGGTCCCAAACACTAATGTAGATAACCATTTGGTCACAAACGCTTTTATGATCTTTATTTGGTCCTTTACGCTCATTTGGGGAATCATTTGGGCCGTATGGGCCCAAATACTAATGTAGTTGGGCCATTTGGTCCCAAACACTAATGTAGAGCACCATTTGGTCTCAAACGCTTTTAGTATCATTATTTATCCCCAAACGTTCATGTAAAGCACTATTTGGTCCCAAACACTTTTATGATCCTTATTAGGTCTCAAATGCTTATTTAGGGAATTATTTGGGCCATTTGGGCCCAAACACTAATGTATAGCACTATTTAGACCCCATGATCCCAAACACTAATGTAGAGAACCATTTGGTATCAAACGCTTTTAGGAGCATTATTTGTCTCCAAACGTTCATGTAAAGCACTATTTGGTCCCAAACAATTTTATGATCCTTATTTGGTCTCAAACGCTCATTTAGGAAATTATTTGGGCCATTTGGGCTCAAACACTAATGTATAGCACCATTTAGACCACTAGGTTCCAAACACTAATGTAGAGAACCATTTGGTCACAAACGCTCTTATGATCCTTATTTGGTCCTTTATACTCATTTGGGGAATCATTTGGGCCATATGGGCCTAAATACTAATGTAGAGCACCATTTGGTCCCAAATACTAATGTAGAGCACCATTTGATCTCAAACGCTTTTAGGATTATTATTTGTCCCCAAACGTTCATGTAAAGCACTATTTGGTCTCAAACAATTTTATGATCCTTATTTGGTTCCTAACGTTCATTTAGGGAATTATTTGGGCCATTTGGGCCCAAACACTAATGAATAGCACCATTTAGAGCACTTGGTCCCAAACACTAATGTAGAGAACCATTTGGTCACAAACGCTTTTATGATCCTTATTTGGTCCTTTACGCTCATTTGGGGAATCATTTGGGCCGTATGGGCCCAAATACTAATGTAGAGCACCATTTGGGCCATTTGGTCCCAAACACTAATGTAGAGCACCATTTGGTCTCAAACGCTTTTAGGATCATTATTTGTCCCCAAATGATCATGTAAAGCACTATTTGGTCCCAAACACTTTTATGATCCTTATTAGGTCCCAAACGCTCATTTAGGGAATTATTTGGGCCATTTGGGCCCAAACACTAATGTATAGCACCATTTAGAGCACTTGGTCCCAAACACTAATGTAGAGAACCATTTGGTCACAAACGATTTTATGATCCTTATTTGGTCCTTAACGCTCATTTGGGGAATCATTTGGGCCATATGGGCCCAAATACTAATGTAGGGCACCATTTGGGCCATTTGGTCCCAAACACTAATGTAGAGCACAATATGGTCTCAAATGGTTTTAGGATCATTATTTGTCCCCAAACGTTCATGTAAACCACTATTTGGTGTCAAACACTTTTATGATCCTTATTTGGTTCCTAATGCTCATTTAGGGAATTATTTGTGCCATTTGGGCTCAAACACTAATGTATAGCACCATTTAGACCACTTGAGCCAAACACTAATGTAGAGAACCATTTGGTCACAAACGCTTTTATGATCCTTATTTGATCCTTTACGCTCATTTGGGAAATCATTTGGGCCATATGGGGCCACATACTAATGTAGAGCACCATTTGGTCCCAAACACTGATGTAGAGCACCGTTTGGTCTCAAACGCTTTTATGATCATTATTTGTCCCCAAACGTTCATTTAAAGCACTCTTTGGTCCCAAACACTTTAATAATCCTTATTTGGTCCCAAACCTCATTTTGGAAATTATTTGGGCCATTTAGGCCAAAACACTAATGTATAGCACTATTTAGACCACTTGGTTCCAAACACTAATGTAGAGAACCATTTGGTCACAAACGCTTTTATGATCCTTATTTGGTCCTTTACGCTCATTTGAGGAATCATTAGGGTCATATGGGCCCAAATACTAATGTAGAGCACCATTTGGTCCATTTGGTCCTAAACACTAATGTAAAGCACCATTTGGTCTCAAACGTTTTTAGGAGCATTATTTGTCCCCAAACGTTCTTGTAAAGTACTATTTGGTCCCAAACAATTTTATGATCCTTATTTGGTCCCAAACGCTCATTTAGGGAATTATTTGGGCCAACTAGGCCCAAACACTAATGTATAGCACCATTTAGACCACTTGATCCCAAACAATAATGTAGAGAACCATTTTGTTACAAACGCTTTTATAATCCTAATTTGATCCTTTACGCTCATTTGGGGAATCTTTTGGGCCATATGGGTCCAAATACTAATGTAGAGCACCATTTGGGCCATTTGGTCCCAAACACTGATGTAGAGCACCATTTGGTCTCAAACGCTTTTAGGATCATTATTTGTCCCCAAACGTTCATGTAAAGCACTATTTGGTCCCAAACACTTTTATGATCCTTATTTGGTCCCAAACGCTCATTTAGAGAATTATTTGGCCATTTGGGCCCAAACACTAATGTATAGCACCATTTAGACCACTTGGTCGCAAACACTAATGTGGAGAACCATTTGGTCACAAACGCTTTTATGATCTTTATTTGGTCCTTTACGCTCTTTTGGGGAATCATTTGGGCTATATGGGCCCAAATACTAATGTAGAGCACCATTTAGGCCATTTGGGCCATTTGGTCCCAAACACTAATGTAGAGCACTATTTGGTCTCAAACGCTTTTAGGATCATTATTTGTCCCCAAATGTTCATGTAAAGAACTATTAGGTCCAAAACACTTTTATGATCCTTATTTGGTCCCAAACGCTCATTTAGGGAATTATTTGGGCCATTTGGGCCCAAACACTAATGTATAGCACCATTTAGAACACTTGGTCCCAAACAATATTGTTGAGAACCATTTGGTCACAAACGCTTTTATGATCCTTATTTGGTCCTTTACGCTCATTTAGGGAATCATTTGGGCCATATGGGCCAAAATACTAATGTAGAGCACCATTTGGGCCATTTGGTCCCAAACACTAATGTAGAGCACCATTTGGTCTCAAAAGCTATTAGGATCATTATTTGTCCCCATACGTTCATGTAAAGCACTATTTGGTCCCAAACACTTTTATGATCCTTATTTGGTCCCAAACGCTCATTTAGGGAATTATTTGGGCCATTTAGGCCCAAACACTAATGTATAGCACCATTTAGACCACTTAATCCCAAACACTAATGTAGAGAACCATTTGGTCACAAACGCTTTTATGATCCTTATTTGGTCCATTACGCTCATTTGGGAAATCATTTGGGCCATATGGGCCCAAATACTAATGTAGAGCACCATTTGGGCCATTTGGGCTATTTGGTCCCAAACACTAATGTAGAGCACCATTTGGTCTCAAACGTTTTTAGGATCATTATTTGTCCCCAAACGTTCATGTAAATCACTATTTGGTCTCAAACACTTTTATGATCTTTATTTGGTCCCAAAGGGAATTATATGGGTCATTTGGGCCCAAACACAAATGTATAACGCCATTTTGACCACTTGGTCCCAAACACTAATGTAGAGAACTATTTGGTCACATACGCTTTTATGATAATTTTTTGGTCCTTTGCGCTCATTTGAGGAATCATTTGGGCCATATGGGCCCAAATACTAATGTAGAGCTCCATTTGGGCCATTTGGGCCCAAACACTAATGTACAGTACCATTTGATCTCAAACGCTTTTAGGATCATTATTTGTCCCCAAACGTTCATGTAAAGCAATATTTGGTCCCAAACGCTCATTTAGGGAATTATTTGGGCCATTTGGGCCCAAACACTAATGTATCGCATTTAGACCACTTGGTCCCAACACTAATGTAGAAAACCATTTGGTCACAAACGCTTTTATGATCCTTATTTGGTACTTTACGGTCATTTGAGGAATCATTTGGGCCATATGGGCCAAAATACTAATGTAGAGCACCATTTGGTCCCAAACACTAATTTAGAGCTCCATTTGGTCTCAAACGCTTTTAGGATCATTATTTGTCCCCAAACATTCATGTAAAGCACTATTTGGTCTCAAACACTTTTATGATCCTTATTTGGTACCAAACGCTCATTTCGGGAATTAATTGGGCCATTTGGGCCCAAACACTAATGTATAGCACCATTTAGATCACTTGGTCCCAAACACTAATGTAGAGAACCATTTGGTCACAAGCGCTTTTATGATCCTTATTTGGTCCTTTACGCTCATTTGGGGAATTATTTGGGCCATATGGGCCCAAATACTAATGTAGAGCACCATTTGGTCCATTTGGTCTCAAACACTAATGTAGAGCACCATTTGGTTTCAAACGGTTTTAGGATCATTATTTGTCCCCAAACATTCATGTAAATCATTATTTTGTCCCAAACACTTTTATGATCATTATCTGGTCCCAAACGCTTATTTGGGGATTAATTTGCGCCATTTGGGCCCAAAAACTTATGTATAGCACTATTTAGACCACTTGATCCCAAACAATAATGTAGAGAACCATTTGGTCACAAACGCTTTTATGATCCTTATTTGGTCATTTACGCTCATTTGGGGAATCATTTGGGCCGTATGGGCCCAAATACTAATGTAGAGCACCATTTGGTCACAAACGCTTTTAGTGTCATTATTTGTCCCCAAATGTTCATGTAAAGCACTATTTGGTCCCAAATACTTTTATGATCATTATTTGGTCTCAAACACTCATTTAGGGAATTATTTGGGCCATTTGGTCCCAAACACTAATGTATAGAACTATTTAGACCACTTAGTCCCAAACACTAATGTAGAGAACCATTTGGCCACAAACACTTTTATGATCCTTATTTGGTCCTTTACGCTCATTTGGGGAATCATTTGGGTCATATTGGCCCAAATACTAATGTAGAACACCATTTGGGCCAAAACACTAATTTAGAGCACCATTTAGACCACTTGGTCTCAAACACTAATGTAGAGAACCATTTGGTCACAAACGCTTTTATGATCCTTATTTGGTCCTTTACGCTCATTTGGGGAATCATTTGGGCCATATGGGCCGAAATACTAATGTAGAGCACCATTTGGGCCATTTGGTCTCAAAAACTAATGTAGAGCACCATTTGGCCTCAAACGCTTTTAGGATCATTATTTGTCCCCAAACGTTCATGTAAATCATTATTTTGTCCCAAACACTTTTATGATCCTTATCTGGTCCCAAACACATATTTGGGGATTAATTTGCGCCATTTGGGCCCAAAAACTAATGTATAGCACTATTTAGACCACTTTATCCCAAACAATAATGTAGAGAACCATTTGGTCACAAACGCTTTTATGATCCTTATTTGGTCATTGACGCTCATTTGGGGAATCATTTGGGCCGTATGGGCCCAAATACTAATGTAGAGCACCATTTGGGCCATTTGGTCCCAAACACTAATGTAGAGCACCATTTGGTCTCAAACGCTTTTAGTATCATTATTTGTCCCCAAATGTTCATGTAAAGCACTATTTGGTCCCAAATACTTTTAAGATCCTTATTTGGTCTCAAACGCTCATTTAGGGAATTATTTGGGCCATTTGGTCCCAAACACTAATGTATAGAACCATTTAGACCACTTAGTCCCAAACACTAATGTAGAGAACCATTTGGCCACAAACACTTTTATGATCCTTATTTGGTCCTTTACGCTCATTTGGGGAATCATTTGGGCCATATGGGCCCAAATACTAATGTAGAGCACCATCTGGGCCATTTGGGCCAAAACACTAATGTAGAGCACCATTTGGTCTCAAACGCTTTTAAGATAATTATTTGTCCCCAAACATTCAAGTAAAGTGCTATTTGGTCCCAAACACTTTTATGATACTTATTTGGTCTCAAACGTTCATCTAGGGAAATATTTGGGCCATTTGGGCCCAAACACTAATGTATAGCACCATTTAGACCACTTGATCCCAAACAATAATGTAGAGAACCATTCAGTCACAAACGCTTTTATGATCCTTATTTGGTCATTTACGCTCATTTGGAGAATCATTTGGGCCATATGGGCCCATATACCAATGTAGAGCATCATTTGGGCCATTTGTGCCATTTGGTCCCAAACACTAATATAGAGCACCATTTGGTCTCAAACGCTTTTAGGATCATTATTTATCCCCAAAAGTTCATGTAAAGCACTATTTAGTCCCAAACACTTTTATGATCCTTATTTGCTCTCAAACGCTTATTTAGGGAATTATTTGGGCCATTTGGGCCCAAACACTAATGTATAGCACCATTTAGACCACTTGGTCCCAAACACTAATGTAAAGAATCATTTGGTCCCAAACGCTTTTATGATCCTTATTTGGTCCTTTACGCTCGTTTGGGGAATCATTTGGGCCATATGGGCCCAAATACTAATGTAGAGCACCATTTCGGCCATTTGGGCCCAAACACTAATGTAAAGCACCATTTGGTCTCAAACGCTTTTAGGATCATTATTTGTCCCCAAACGTTCATGTAAAGCACTATTTGATCCCAAACACTTTTATGATCTTTATTTGGTCCCAAACGCTCATTTAGGAAATTATTTGGGCCATTTGGGCCCAAACACTAATGTATAGCACCATTTAGACCACTTGGTCCCAAACACTAATGTAGAGAACCATTTGATCACAAATGCTTTTATGATCCTTATTTGGTCCATTACGCTCATTTGGGGAATCATTTGGGCCATATGGGCCCAAATACTAATGTAGAGCACCATTTGGGCCATTTGTGCCATTTGGTCCCAAACACTAATGTAGAGCACCATTTGGTCTCAAACGCTTTTAGGATCATTATTTGTCCCCAAACGTTCATGTAAATCACTATTTGGTCTCAAACGCTCATTTAGGGAATTATTTGGGCCATTTGGGCCCGAACACTAATGTATAGAACCATTTAGACCACATGATCCCAAACACTAATGTAGAGAACCATTTGGTCACAAATGCTTTTATGATCCTTATTTGGTCCTTTACGCTCATTTGGGGAATCATTTGGGCCATATGGGCCCAAAAACTAGTGTAGAGCACCATTTGGGCCATATGGGCCATTTGTTCCCAAACACTAATGTAGAGCACCATTTGGTCTCAAACGCTTTTAAGATAATTATTTGTCCCCAAACCATCATGTAAACCACGATTTGGTCCCAAACACTTTTATGATCCTTATTTGGTCCCAAACGCTCATTTAGGGAATTATTTGGGCCATTTGGGCCCAAACACTAATGTATAGCACCATTTAGACCAATTGGTCCCAAACACTAATATAAAGAATCATTTGGACCCAAACGCTTTTATGATCCTTATTTGGTCCTTTACGCTCGTTTGGGGAATCATTTGGGCCATATGGGCCCAAATACTAATGTAGAGCACCATTTGGGCCATTTGGTCTCAAACACTAATGTAGAGCACCATTTGTCTCAAACACTTTTAGGATCATTATTTATCCCCAAACGTTCATGTAAAGCACTATTTGGTCCCAAACACTTTTATGATCCTTATTTGGTCACAAACGCTCATTTAGGGAATTATTTGGGCCATTTGGGCCCAAACACTAATGTATAGAACCATTTAGACCACTTGATCCCAAATACTAATGTAGAGAACCATTCAGTCACAAACGCTTTTATGATCCTTATTTGGTCCTTTACGCTTATTTGGGGAATCATTTGGGCCATTTGTGCCATTTGGTCCCAAACACTAATGTAGAGCACCATTTGGTCTAACGCTTTTAGGATCATTATTTATCCCCAATCGTTCATGTAAAGCACTATTTAGTCTCAAACACTTTTATGATCCTTATTTGGTCTCAAACGCTTATTTAGGGAATTATTTAGGCCATATGGGCCCAAACACTAATATATAGGACCATTTAGACCACTTGGTCCAAAACAAGTAAAGAATCATTTGGTCACAAACGCTTTTATGATCCTTATTTGGTCCTTTACGCTCGTTTGGGGAATCATTTGGGCCATATGGGCCCAAATACTAATATAGAGCACCATTTGGTCCCAAACACTAATGTAGAGCACCATTTGGTCTCAAACGCTTTTAGGATCATTATTTGTCCCCAGACGTTCATGTAAATCACTATTTGGTCCCTAACGCTCATTTAAGGAATTATTTGGGCCATTTGGGCCCAAACACTAATGTATAGCACCATTTAGACCACATGATCCCAAACACTAATTTAGAGAACCATTTGGTCACAAACGCTTTTATGATCATTATTTGGTCCTTTACGCTCATTTGGGGAATCATTAGGGCCATATGGGCCCAAATACTAATGTAGAGCACCATTTGGGCCATATGGGCCATTTGGTCCCAAACACTAATGTAGAGCACCATTTGGTCTCAAACGCTTTTAAGATCATTATTTGTCCCCAAACCTTCATGTAAACCACTATTTGGTCCCAAACACTTTTATGATCCTTATTTGGTCCCAAACGCTCATTTAGGGAATTATTTAGGCCATTTGGGCCCAAATCCTAATATATAGCACCATTTAGACCACTTGGTTCCAAACACTAATGTAGAGAACCATTTGGTCACAAATGCTTTTATGATCCTTATTTGGTCATTTACGTTTATTTGGGGAATCATTTGGGCCATATGGGCCCAAATACTAATGTAGAGCTCCATTTAGGCCATTTGGTCCCAAACACTAATGTAGAGCACCATTTGGTCTCAAACGCTTTTAGGATCATTATTTGTCCCCAAACGTTCATGTAAAACACTATTTGGTCCCAAACAATTTTATGATCCTTATTTGGTCCCAAACGCTCATTTAGGGAATTATTGGGGCTTATTTGGGCCCAAACACTAATGTATAGCACCATTTAGACCACTTGATCCAAAACACTAATGTAGAGAACCATTTGGCCACAAACGCTTTTATGATCCTTATTTGGTCTTTTACGCATATTTAGGAAACCATTTGGGCCATATGGGCCCAAATACTAATGTAGAGCACCATTTGGGCCATTTGGGCCATTTGGTCCAAAACACTAATGTAGAGCACCATTTGGTCTCAAACGCTTTTAGGATAATTATTTGTCCCCAAACATTCATGTAAAGTTCTATTTGGTCCCAAACACTTTTATGATCCTTATTTGCTCTCAAACGCTCATTTAGAGAATTATTTGGGCCATTTGGGCCCAAACACTAATGTAGAGCACCATTTGGTCTCAAACGCTTTTAGGATCATTATTTGTCCCCAAACGTTCATGTAAAGCACTATTTGGTCCCAAACTCTTTTATGATCCTTATCTGGTCCCAAACGCTCATTTGGGGATTAATTTGGCCATTTGGGCCCAAACACTAATGTATAGCGCCATTTAGACCACTTGGTCCCAAACAATATTGTTGAGAACCGGGGTTTTCTCTTCGAGCTTTCTTGCTGCTATGAAGATGTTGATTGTTGATTATTGAAGCTGCGCAGCGACCTTTATTTTGTTCTTTCAGTTGGGTGAAACCTTGGCTATGTATCCACTTATGAGTGTTTATTTCAGCTTTATGTGTTGCATGTTGAGCTGGTCGTTATTTCCAACCGGTATGGGACGGTTGGCGATAGGGAGCCTCTCATTTGTTGTTATATGTTTATTTATATGATTGATTATTGGATATTACTGTTGACAGCATGTCACTTATTATTCCGCTGCTATCTGTCTTATGTTAATTGCTATTGGTCATTGCATATTAGCATGTCATGTAGTTGCATTAGTAACTTACTGAGATTTATTCTCACCCCGTTTCTTGTTTCAAATTGTTTTCCTTAACCCCCCCCAGGAGGAAAAGGATTAGGATTCGCGGATCGAGGAGGACGTCGAGAGGATTGAGATTTTGGGGCAGGTTGTTATGGATCAGTTTACATTATTTAAATGTATAACCTTTTGGGGATAGTTTTACCATTATTGACGTCATTAAGATTGTATATTTTATTCTTTTGGGTATAAGCTGTGGAGCTTATGTTAGATGTACTTTGTTGATTTAAACTTGGATTTGTAAAACCTTGTGTTATCATCTTTTGGTTAAAAATGGAATTTTTAACTTCTATATTTTAGAGTTTTGGTTTTAAGTCGACGTCCAGCTCGCGGTCTCGGGCCCGCGGGGTTTGGGGTCGCGACAGTTGGTATCAGAGCTATGGTTTAGCTCTATGTATAAGTATAGGTGGACTAGAATGACCTAGGAGGGTAGATGGTTCGGAGTGAGTAACGATGAGTATTTTATGCAGGTATTTGTTTGTGATGGCTAGAAGAAGAGCTGGTGAAGGCATCAGTGGGACTCAGAATCAGAATGGTCTACGGGAAGAAAACCGTGTAATGTTTCAGGACAGGTTTGAAGCGGCCGTGAAAGCAATTCATGACCAAGGGGCCGAGAGAGGAACATGTAGCACCTCCGCGATATGGGTTGGAGCAGTTCTTGAAGTTGAAACCAAGTGAGTACGACGGTGAGCCTGATGTGAAGAAGGCCGAGCTATGGATAGAATCAATAGAGAAAATCTACGAGATCTTTGGTTGCACTGATGAGGATAGGGTTCTGTTTTCAGCTTATAAGCTCGTGGGGGCTGCGGAATATTGGTGGAAGGCACTGAAGACCAATTGGGATGCGACTCTTGTACCATATCCTTGGGAGTGGTTCGTGAGGAAATTCAAGGATCATTTTATCTCTCTAGTGAATCAAAACCGGAAAGAGATCGAGTTCCTCAGCTTGGAGCAAGGCATGATGTCAGTAGCTCAGTACTCAGCTAAGTTCACAGAATTAGTCAGGTGTTGTGAATACCTTGTGCGGACCGAGGAGCAGAAAGCGATGAGATTAATCAGGGTTTGAAGACATCCATCCGGACTCAGTTTATAGCACAGCGGATTCAGACTTATCAGGATGCGGTGGATCGAGCCTACTTGATTGAGCAGGATATTGGGGAACACAAAAGGAAGACTGAGAGGGTTAACCCGGGTAAGCAAGGAGGGCAGAGTGAGTCACAACAACAACATTCAGATAACAGAGGTAATTCTGGAGTGCAAACTCGATTCAGAAGGCAACTTCAAGGGCAACCAACAGTAGGAAATTGAGGTTCTAATAAGGGGACACGAAATGGGAAAGTCTGCAGCTACTGTCAGAGGAAAGGACACTCAGAAGACAAGTGTTGGAAGAAGCAAGGAAAATGTGTGAAGTGTGGTCAGTTGGGACACTTCGTTAAAGATTGTCCGAGGTTTAGAGTTCAGTCATCGGGGGCAGGAACTGGAATACCACAGGGTCAGAAGAGGGATGCTTCGGGAAACCCTAAAAGTTCAGGGTAGGGTATTTGCGACCAATCGACACTCACCAGGTAACGGATAAATTTCAGGAGGTATTATTTTGCGTCGTGAGAGCGAGCGCGTGCATTTTAGGATCATCGCATTTATGTGTTTCTATGCATTAGTTGCATTTATTTCTTCTGAGTCTTTGATTATGTGTTGTAGGTGTCTACTCCTATGGAGGAGTTTAGGGTATCTGATGAAGTCTTATGTGCTTATGATGTGCTTAAGTATGGTTATGTCTTACCTGCTAAATTAGCCATGTTGCTATTACAAGATTTTGATGTTACTCTTGCTTTAGTTGATTGTTGTAGGAAGATGGTTATATTCTCCATTCCTGATTTCTTAAAATTATTTGAGACCGTTCCTTTGCGTAGAGTTATACCTATTTTTTTTTTTATTTGAAATCCGAGTATTTAGCTTCGGTCAAATTGTTGGGTGTAATTATCATTGTAAGGTTTCTACTTTCTTCTAAATAGTACCTAGTGTTTGAGGAGAAGCTTGGGTTAAATTGGGTTGTTGTGGTACAAGGTTGTAATGCTAATATTTAGATCAATATCCATATTGTATCGGTTGGGTTATAGGAGTTGAGGATTCAATGAGGATCTTTTGAGGAAAATTTTAGTCACTTTTAGTACATCTCCGTGAATGCATCAGAATGGATTAGTATGGAGAGGTGTACGATTTGTTATGGATGATGAGTTTGTTGTAGGAGTTATGATCATTAATGGTGGTAAGCGTGTTAAGTTAGAAAGGACTACGTACATTTTGGGAGAGTAATAATTTCTCAATCTATGTTAAAGGCATTTCGAAATTTTGGGTAGATAGTGGTTCTATGGTTCTAAATCCCTTCTTGGTGGCGTTTCCCGAACTAGATCAAGTGTATGTGAAGGAAGTTGATTATCAATACTTGGGCATAATTAAGGAATATCATGAATTGGTCTGGGGTCAGTTGGAACGTTACTAGCTAATTGGGTTATTACGATGGTAGTACTATTGAGCCTAAGTATCATTAGGTTAATAAATGTATGCGTGAAAGATTAACGTGGCTTAGCTATTGAGGATTTGAGATTTGGTGACTTCCTTGGATATATGAGCACAGATTAATGACTAAAAAGGGAGTTAGAGGAAATACCGTGAAGATAAAATTTAGATCATTTTCGGACTACTGAGTATTCGTAATTATTTTAGGCTTTCAAGGATTGGAGTGTTATGACGATGACATTACGGCGTAAATTTAAGTGAACATTTTGTATTAAAATTTTGGGTTTACATTACACCTTTAGTTTAAAGTGCTACCTAGAGCAAGAGCACTATAATGGGAATCCTTAGAGATATAGCCTTTGATGAATATTGTGGAAATAGAAATTTCTTTAGCCTTTTTATATTTTAAAAGCTAATTTAGCTCGAGATGGTAATGTTTTGAATTTCTGGGGAATAATACTAAGTATGCGATTTACAAATAGTTAAGGTTATGAATAAGGCGAGCTTGAGGTACCTCGAGAATTATGTGTAGAATTAATTTGGATTCTTCGATGATTGAGTACGGATTTCGATTAGTAATGAAGATAATGATGGAATGATTCGGTTCGAGAGGTGGTGTTATCGTAAGCATTATTTAAGGATACCTTTTAGTGGATTAGATTGGATAATTGAGGAATTTGAGAAATGGCGGAACTATCGTATCCGTAGCTATTTGGTCTTTCGGGTAAGTCTCGTTAAAATTCGGGTCGAATTTTCTTTAAGGGGGAGTGAATGTCACGACCCGAAAACTAGGCTCTATTTTATTGGTAATAAATAATTATTATTTATTTAAATATTTATGTGTGCATTTTATGTTTCATAATAATTATGCCTAGCATTTTATTGGGTCATTTGTGCTAGTGTAGTATTAGTTGGTCTTAGTTGTTAGTAGAAAGTATTTGAGTTGGGTAGTTAGTGGGGAGGGGGCCTAAGTGTAAGTTTTTCATAATAATTCCCCCTACTCCCTCTCCTCCCCCTCACCTTCCCCTCACCCAATTCCCATTCCCAGAAAAATCTCTCTCTCTCTCCATTGGTTTGGGTAAGTTCTCTCTCCCTTCTCTCTTCATTTCCTTCCTCTTCCTCTCGTTATTTCTCATTTCTTAAAACATGAATCTTGTTTAGATCGTCGATAGGATCGTAGGAAGCCAATAAATTTCGAGTTCCGGTACCTTTGAGAAAATCCGGGTAAGTTACTTTTCCCCCATTTTGATGCTAAAATGTTCATATCATGTTTAGATAATGTTTGATGTGTTATATTTGAAGTTTGGTTGAGTTTTGAATTTGTTTGGAATTTATTTGAATTTTTGGTTAAAAATGGTGAATATGTGAATGTGTGTTTAAATCTTGCTTTGAGTTGTTAGGTGGTGTTGTTTAGGTTCCCTAGATGTTTAGATGTGGTTTTAGTACCTTGGAATCTCGTTTGAAAGCTTTGATTTTGAGCATTTAGTGAAGGTTGTGTTTTGGTTCGAAATTGGTGAACCCAGGAAGAAACTGGGCATTGTTCTTCTGGCACGGTCGTGCCCCTTTATTTGGCACGGTCGCGCCAATATTCACTTTCCTCCCGTCATGATTGGCACGGTCGTGCCACTTTCTTAGGCACGGTCGCTCCAAAATTCCCTTTCCTTCCGTCATGATTGGCACGGTCGTGCCACTTTCTTAGGCACGGTCGTGCCAAGCTGGGACTCTGATATATTCTTCCCTTTTCTTCTAAAACTGTTTCCCCCATAACTTCTTCGTCCGGACTCCGTTTTAGGCGTGTAAACTATCGTTTCGAAGCTCTCTCCGAGTAATACAAGATGGTATAGGTTGTTCAGTTAAGTTATAAGTTTTATACTTCGGGATTTTATTGGGTGTTTGAGGTTAAGAGGAGTTGTATCGATCCATTGTGAACAAGTTTTGTAAATCCAATTGAGTGACTTTATTGAGTTGTTATGATCATTTTGGGATATAAGTGAGGACTTCATACTTTGAGACCCTTTAATTGAAAGTTATTTTACTGATCGGATTGATTTTAGAATAAGACTTGGTCTAGGTTTTAGGTGATATCCTATAGTACCTAGAGGGTTGTTTTTGGAACACTAAAGTGTAGGGTTTAGTCCAGTCGTGATCATGTTCTAATAAGGGTAACCTTTTGGATCCGTTTGGGTTGTGCTCTTTATGATTAATGTTGGGTTTCCAAGTAACATGCGCAGCGGAATTTAGCATTTAAAATTTTGAAACCCAAAGCCCATAGATCCGTTCATATGATTAAATCAAATACAACATGAGAATAAAGGAATAAACTAACCCTTGATGGCTATCAAATTCTCTTGGTCTTTGGTGGAGGTTTGAAGACTTGATCACGATCACAAAGCTTGAACACGAACTTTGAAGATGATGATTTTCACCCTCTAGCGGTATCCACACTTCGAACGAATATCAAAGGAGCTTCTTTGATCTTGGTTGCTAGACCAAATTGTGAAACGCTTTTTCACAATCAAAAGAACTATATGGAATTTATTTTGTGTATTATTTTGTTCTTCAACCAAGAATGTCTTGGAACAAAATAAACCCTCTCTCAAACTCTTTGAGACTCACAAAATCATTAGCCTTGAGTGCTGGCCGAATTTGGTCTTTTATACACAAGTATGACCTATTCCAAATAGGAAACTTGTGTCAAAATCCGTCCAAAATTCGTTTCCTAATCAAATTAGGAATCTGCCACCCGACAGTACTGTGCGGCCGCCCAAAACCATCTGTGCGGTCGCACAACTATCTGAAACAAAACTGGTACAAAACTGAGATAAGTGTGCGGCCGCCCAGTCCATACTGTGCGGTCGCCCACTTTCCTGAATGTCCAGAATTTCCAAAATTCCAATGTAGTCCTTTTAAAGATTCGTTCTATTGTGTGTGACCCTTTAGGATTATACTAAGTTGGCAATGGGTTCAAACATGAAACCATAAGATATGATTAGGTTCTAGCAAACCGTCATACCTACCCAAATAGTATAACTTAGATACAAGTTCGCATTCCTTTAGAATATGTCATAATCCCTTTGTCCACGATGTCATTGAACACAAGTCATGGTCAAACAGTCAACTTGTTTTGTTCAATACTTTCTCGATTCCGAATATGTTGATAATCCAAATGACATTGATCCAATCAATTCATCTGAGTCCGGCCGAACATTTCATCAACATCATTCTTACGAGTGGCCCAAGCTTGACATCTCTCCGAGGAGGGACAAATCCATTTAGCTTATTATTCTTCCCAACGGGATTCTGATTATGCCAATCATACCCTTTATAACTACTCGGTTAAAAGTAGCGTTTGAATATGTCAAACATAATGTTCATCAAGTGGAAGACTATAATAACTTCATGTCTAAGGATTCAAATGACATAACTAATATGAGATATATGTATGACATAGACCATGACATAAATCTCATACAGCGGGTCATGTCCAGTACCTTGTTCCAAACAAGTACCCATAAATCTAACATGATCATCCCATGACCATTTAGCCTTTATACTAGTGCTTAACAAGTACTAGGGACGGGGATTATTATAAGTAAACATGAACAACAATAATAATCAAAACATATCTTTATTGATATGAAATAAATGATAACAATTACAACGTTTATTAAACGTGCCTAGGGCACCACTACCAACAATTAACTCGTGGGTATCATCTTTAGGATGTGTTTGGTATGGGTCCTTGTCTTGGAACCATCTTGTTTAATGATCAATGTTGTTGTGCTCTTTATGAGAAATTCCGTTTATCGTTGTTGTGCTTGTATGAGAAACTTCTTGTGTTCGTTGTTGTTGAACTCTTCATGAGAAATCGTTTGCATCTTTATGGTGATTAATTGGTGTGGTTCCCTACTTTGGAACCCTAAGTTGTTTAATTAAGCCAGTATTTATTACTTAGCATTTATTTGGAAGCCCAGCTGGCATATGTGTTGCATCGGGCGATGGGAAAGATTATAATGGCAAAGCCAAGTCCATTATAATGTTGACCATTGTTTTGCCCCCTTCTATACCCCTTTTCCAGATTGGCCTTGAAAAGGATAAGTTAGCTTCCTTTGGGAATGTATCTAGCTAGCGGGCATGACTTTGTGTCATGGTCCTTGTCCTTTGTGACACTTTTATGGTTATTGGTTCCGGTACCGTGGTTTTCTCTTCGAGCTTTCTTGCTGCTATGAAGATGTTGATTATTGATTATTGAAGCTGCGCAGCGACCTTTATTTTGTTCTTTCAGTTGGGTGAAACCTTGGCTATGTATCCACTTATGAGTGTTTATTTCAGCTTTATGTGTTGCATGTTGAGCTGGTCGTTATTTCCAACCGGTATGGGACGGTTGGCGATAGGGAGCCTCTCATTTGTTGTTATATGTTTATTTATATGATTGATTATTGGATATTACTGTTGACAGCATGTCACTTATTATTCCGCTGCTATCTGTCTTATGTTAATTGCTATTGGTCATTGCATATTAGCATGTCATGTAGTTGCATTAGTAACTTACTGAGATTTATTCTCACCCCGTTTCTTGTTTCAAATTGTTTTCCTTAACCCCCCCAGGACGAAAAGGATTAGGATTCGCGGATCGAGTAAGACGTCTAGAGGATTGAGATTTTGGGGCAGGTTGTTATGGATCAGTTTACATTATTTAAATGTATAACCTTTTGAGGATAGTTTTACCATTATTGACGTCATTAAGATTGTATATTTTATTCTTTTGGGTATAAGCTGTGGAGCTTATGTTAGATGTACTTTGTTGATTTAAACTTGGATTTGTAAAACCTTGTGTTATCATATTTTGGTTAAAAATGGAATTTTTAACTTCTATATTTTAGAGTTTTGGTTTTAAGTCGACGTCCAGCTCGCGGTCTCGGGCCCGCGGGGTTCGGGGTCGCGACATCCTTATTTGGTCATTTACGCTCATTTGGGGAATCATTTGGGCCATATGGGCCCAAATACTAATGTAGAGCAAATTTGGGCTATTTGGTCCAAAACACTAATGTAGAGCACCATTTGGTCTCAAACGCTTTTAGGATAATTATTTGTCCCCAAACATTCATTTAAAGTGCTATTTGGTCCCAAACACTTTTATGATACTTATTTGGTCTCAAACGCTCATTTAGTGAATTATTTGGGCCATTTGGGCCCAAACACTAATGTATAGCACCATTTAGACCACATGATCCCAAACATAAGGTAGAGAACCATTCAGTCACAAACGATTTTATGATCCTTATTTGGTCCTTTACGCTCATTTGGGGAATCATTTGGGCCATATGGGCCCAAATACCAATGTACAGCATCATTTGGGCCATTTGTGCCATTTGGTCCCAAACACTAATGTAGAGCACCATTTGGTCTCAAACGCTTTTAGGATCATTATTTGTCCCCAAACGTTCAGGTAAAACACTATTTAGTCCCAAACACTTTTATGATCTTTATTTGGTCTCAAACGCTTATTTAGGGAATTATTTGGTCACAAATGCTTTTATGATCCTTATTTAGTCCTTTACGCTCATTTGGGGAATCATTTGGGCCATATGGGCCCAAATACTAATGTAGAGCACCATTTGGGCCATTTGGTCCCAAACACTAATGTAGAGCACCATTTGGTCTCAAACGCTTTTAGGATCAGTATTTGTCCCCAAACGTTTATGTAAATCACTATTTGGTCCCAAACGCTAATTTAGGGAATTATTTGGGCCATTTGGGCCCAAACACTAATGTATAGCACCATTTAGACCACATGATCGCAAGCACTAATGTAGAGAACCATTTGGTCACAAACGCTTTTATGGTCATTATTTGGTCCTTTACGCTCATTTGGGGAATCATTTGGGCCATATGGGCCCAAATACTAATGTAGAGCACCATTTGGGCCATATGGGCCATTTAGTCCCAAACACTAATGTAGAGCACCATTTGATATCAAACGCTTTTAAGATCATTATTTATCCCCAAACCTTCATGTAAACCACTATTTGCTCCCAAACACTTTTATGATCCTTATTTGGTCCCAAACGCTCATTTAGGGAATTATTTGGGTCATTTGGGCCCAAACACTAATGTATAGCACCATTTAGACCACTTGGCCCCAAACACTAATGTAGAGAACCATTTGGTCACAAATGCTTTTATGATCTTTATTTGGTCATTAACGCTCATTTGGGGAATCATTTGGGCCATATGGGCCCAAATACTAATGTAGAGCACCATTTGGGGCATTTGGTCCCAAACACTAATGTAGAGCACCATTTGGTCTCAAACGCTTTTAGGATCATTATTTGTCCCCAAACGTTCATGTAAAGCACTATTTGGTCCCAAACACTTGTATGATCCTTATTTGGTCACAAACGCTCATTTAGGGAATTATTTGGGCCATTTGGGCCCAAACACTAATGTATAGCACCATTTAGACCACTTGGTCCCAAACACTAATGTGGAGAACCATTTGGTCACAAACACTTTTATGATCTTTATTTGGTCCTTTACACTCATTTGGGGAATCATTTGGGCCATATGGGCCCAAATACTAATGTAGAGCACCATTTGGGCAATCTGGGCCATTTGGTCCCAAACACTAATGTAGATCACCATTTGGTCTCAAACACTTTTAGGATCATTATTTGTCCCCAAACGTTCATGTAAAGCACTATTTGGTCCCAAACACTTTTATAATCCTTATTTGGTCCCAAACGCTCATTTAGGGAATTATTTGGGCCATTTGGGCCCAAACACTAATGTATAGCACCATTTAGACCACTTGGTCCCAAACACTAATGTAGAGAACCATTTGGTCACAAACTCTTTTATGATCCTTATGGTGCTCTACATTAGTGTTTGGGACCAAATGGCCCAAATGGAGCTCAACATTAGTATTTGGGCCCATATGGCCCAAATGATTCCCCAAATGAGCGTAAAGGACCAAAAAAGTATCATAAAAACATATGTGATCAAATAGTTCTCTACATTAGTGTTTGGGACCAAGTGGTCTAAATGGTGCTATACATTAGTGTTTGGGCCCAAATGGCCCATTTAATTCCCTAAATGAGCGTTTGGGACAAAATAAAGATCATAAAAGTGATTGGGATCAAATAGTGTTTTACATGAACGTTTCGGGACAAATAATGATCCTAAAAGTGTTTGTGACCAAATGGTGCTCTACATTAGTGTTTGAGACCAAATGGCACAAATGGCCCAAATGATGCTCTACATTGGTATTCGGGCCCATATGACCCAAATGAATCCCCAAATGAGCGTAAAGGACCAAATAAGGATCATAAAAGCGTTTGTTACTGAATGGTTCTCTACATTAGTGTTTGGGATCAAGTGGTCTAAATGGTGCTATACATTAGTGTTTGGGCCCAATTGGCCCAAATAATTCCCTAAATGAGCGTTTGAGACCAAATAAGTATCATAAAAGTGTTTGGGACCAAATAGCACTTTACATGAATGTTTGGGAACAAATAATTATCCTAAATGCGTTTGAGACCAAATGGTGCTCTACATTAGTGTTTTGGACCAAATGGTGCTCTACATTAGTATTTGGGCCCATATGGCCCAAATGATTCCCAAATGAGCGTAAAAAACCAAATAAGGATCATAAAAGCGTTTGTGACCAAATGGTTCTCTACATTAGTGTTTGGGACCAAGTGGTCTAAATGGTGCTATACATTAGTGTTTGGGCCCAAATGGCCCAAATAATTCCCTAAATGAGCGTTTATGACCAAATAAGGATCATAAAAGTGTTTGGGACCAAATAGTGCTTTACATGAACGTTTGGGGACAAATAATGATCCTAAATGCGTTTAAGACCAAATGCTGCTCTACATTAGTGTTTGGGACCAAATGACCCAAATGGTGCTCTATATTAGTATTTGGGCCCATATGGCCCAAATGATTCCCCAAATGAGCGTAAAGGACCAAATAATGATCATAAAAGCGTTTGTGACCAAATGGTTCTCTACATTAGTGTTTGGGATCATGTGGTCTAAATGGTGCTATACATTAGTGTTTGGGCCCAAATGGCCCAAATAATTCCCTAAATGAGCGTTTGGGACCAAATAGTGATTTACATGAACGTTTGGGGACAAATAATGATCCTAAAAGCGTTTGAGACCAAATGGTGCTCTACATTAGTGTTTGAGACCAAATGGCCCAAATGGTGCTCTACATTAGTATTTGGGCCTATATGGCCCAAATGATTCCCCAAATGAACGTAAAGGACCAAATAAGGATCATAAAAGCATTTGTGACCAAATGGTTCTCTACATTAGTGTTTGGGACCAAGTGGTCTAAATGGTGCTATACATTAGTGTTTGGGCCCAAATGGCCCAAATAATTCCCTAAATGAGCGTTTGGGATCAAATAAAGAAAATAAAATTGTTTGGGACCAAATAGTGCTTTATATGAACGTTTGGGGACAAATAACGATCCTAAAAGCGTTTGAGACCAAATGGTGCTCTACATTAGTGTTTGGGACCAAATGGCCCAAATGGTGCTCTACATTAGAATTTGGGCCCATATGGCCCAAATGATTCCCCAAACGAGCGTAAAGGACCAAATAAGGATCATAAAAGCGTTTATGACCAAATGATTCTTTACATTAGCGTTTTGGACCAAGTGGTCTAAATGGTGCTATACATTAGTGTTTGGGCCCAAATGGCCCAAATAATTCCCTAAATGAGCGTTTGTGACCAAATAAGGATCATAAGAGTGTTTGGGACCAAATAGTGCTTTACATGAACGTTTGGGGACAAATAATGATTCTAAAAGCGTTTAAGACCAAATGGTGCTCTACATTAGTGTTTGAGACCAAATGACCCAAATGGTGCTCTACATTAGTATTTGGGCCCATATGGCCCAAATGATTCTGCAAATGAGCGTAAAGGACCAAATAATGATCATAAAAGCGTTTGTGACCAAATGCTTCTCTACATTAGTGTTTGGGATCATGTGGTCTAAATGGTGCTATACATTAGTGTTTGGGCCCAAATGGCCCAAATAATTCTCTAAATGAGCGTTTGGGACCAAATAGTGATTTACATGAACGTTTGGGGACAAATAATGATCCTAAAAGCGTTTGAGACCAAATTGTGCTCTACATTAGTGTTTGGGACCAAATAGGCCAGATGGTGCTCTACATTAGTATTTGGGACTATATGGCCCAAATGATTCCCCAAATGAGCGTAAAGGACCAAATAAGGATCATAAAAGCATTTGTGACCAAATGGTTCTCTACACTAGTGTTTGGGACCAAGTGGTCTAAATGGTGCTATACATTAGTGTTTGAGCCCAAATGGCCCAAATAATTCCCTAAATGAGCGTTTGAGACCAAATAAGTATCATAAAAGTGTTTGGGACCAAATAGCACTTTACATGAATGTTTGGGAACAAATAATTATCCTAAATGCGTTTGAGACCAAATGGTGCTCTACATTAGTGTTTTGGACCAAATGGCCCAAATGGTGCTCTACATTAGTATTTGTGCCCATATGGTCCAAATGATTCTCCAAATGAGCGTAAAAGACCAAATAAGGATCATAAAACCGTTTGTGACCAAATGGTTCTCTACATTAGTGTTTGGGCCCAAATGGTCTAAATGGTGCTATACCTTAGTGTTTGGGCCCAAATGGTCCAAATAATTCCCTAAATGAGCTTTAGGACCAAATAAGGAACATAAAAGTGTTTGGGACCAAATAGTGCTTTACATGAACGTTTGGGGATAAATAATGATCCTAAAAGCGTTTGAGACCAAATGGTGCTCTACATTAGTGTTTGTGACCAAATGGCCTAGATTGCCCAAATGGTGCTCTACATTAGTATTTGGACCCATATGGCCCAAATGATTCCCTAAATGAGCGTAAAGGACCAAATAAAGATCATAAAAGCGTTTGTGACCAAATGGTTCTCCACATTAGTGTTTAGGACCAAGTGGTCTAAATGGTGCTATACATTAGTGTTTGGGCCCAAATGGCCCAAATAATTTCCTAAATGAGTGATTGTGACCAAATAAGGATCATAAAAGTGTTTGAGACTAAATAGTGCTTTACATGAACGTTTGGAGACAAATAATGATCCTAAAAGCGTTTAAGACCAAATGGTGCTCTACATTAGTGTTTGGGACCAAATGACCCAAATGGTGCTCTACATTAGTATTTGGGCATGATTCCCCAAATGAGCGTAAAGGACCAAATAACGATCATAAAAGCGTTTCTGACCAAATGGTTCTCTACATTAGTGTTTGGGATCATGTGGTCTAAATGGTGCTATACATTAGTGTTTGGCCCAAATGGCCCAAATAATTCCCTAAATGAGCGTTTGGGATCAAATAGTGATTTACATGAACGTTTGGGGACAAATAATGATCCTAAAAGCGTTTAGACCAAATGGTGCTCTACATTAGTGTTTGGGACCAAATGGCCCAAATGATGCTCTACATTAGTATTTGGGCCTATATGGCCTAAATGATTCCCCAAATGAGCGTAAAGGACCAAATAAAGATCATAAAAGCATTTGTGACCAAATGGTTCTCTACATTAGTGTTTGGGAACAAGTGGTCTAAATGATGCTATACATTAGTGTTTGGGCCCAGATGGCCCAAATAATTCCCTAAATTAGCGTTTGGGATCAAATAAGGATCATAAAAGTGTTTGGGACCAAATAGTGCTTTACATGAACGTTTGGGGACAAATAATGATCCTAAAAGCGTTTGAGACCAAATGGTGCTCTACATTAGTGTTTGAGACCAAATTGCCCAAATGGCCCAAATGGTGCACTACATTAGTATTTGGGCCCATATGGCCCAAATGATTCCCCAAACGAGCGTAAAGGACCAAATAAGGATCATAAAAGCGTTTGTGACCAAATGATTCTTTACATTAGTGTTTTGGACCAAGAGGTCTAAATGGTGCTATACATTAGTGTTTGGCCCATATGGCCCAAATAATTCCCTAAATAAGCGTTTGGGACCAAATAAGGATCATAAAAGTGTTTAGGACTAAATAATGCTTTACATGAACGTTTGGGGACAAATAATGATCCTAAAATCGTTTGAGACCAAATGGTGCTCTACATTAGTGTTTGGGACCAAATGACACAAATGGCCCAAATGATGCTCTACGTTGGTATTTAGGCCCATATGACCCAAATGATGCTCTACATTAGTATTTGGGCCCATACGGCCCAAATGATTCCCCAAATGAGCGTAAAGCACCTAATAAGGATCATAAAAGCGTTTGTGACCAAATGGTTCTCAACAATATTGTTTGGGACCAAGTGGTCTAAATGGTGTTATACATTAGTGTTTGGGCCCAAATAGCCCAAATTAATCCCCAAATGAGCGTTTGGGACCAGATAAGGATCATAAAAGTGTTTGGGACCAAATAGTGCTTTACATGAACGTTTAGGGACAAATAATGATCCTAAAAGCGTTTGAGACCAAATGGTGCTCTACATTAGTGTTTGGGACCAAATGGCCCAAATGGTGTTCTACATTAGTATTTGAGCCTATGTGGCCCAAATGATTCCCCAAATGAGCGTAAAGGACCAAATAAGGATCATAAAAGCGTTTATGACCAAATGGTTCTCTACATTAGTGTTTGGGACCAAATGACCCAGATTGCCCAAATGGTGCTCTACTTTAGTATTTGGGCCCATATGGCCCAAATGATTCCCCAAATGAGCGTAAAAGACCAAATAAAGATCATAAAAGCGTTTGTGACCAAATGGTTCTCTACATTAGTGTTTGGGCCCAAATGGCCCAAAAAATTCCCTAAATGAGCGTTTGTGACCAAATAAGGATCATAAAAGTGTTTGGGACCAAATAGTGCTTTACATGAATGTTTGGGGATAAATAATGATCCTAAAAGCGTTTGAGACCAAATGGTGCTCTACATTAGTATTTGGGCCCATATGGCCCTATTGATTCCCCAAATGAGCGTAAATGACCAAATAAGGATCATAAAAGCATTTGTGACCAAATGGTTCTCTACATTAGTGTTTGGGACCAAGTGGTCTAAATTGTGCTATACATTAGTGTTTGGGCCCAAATGGCCCAAATAATTCCCTAAATGAGCGTTTGAGACCAAATAAGGATCATAAAAGTGTTTGGGACAAAATAGTGGTTTACATGAAGGTTTGGGGATAAATAATGATCTTAAAAGCGTTTGAGACCAAATGGTGCTCTACATTAGTGTTTGGGACCAAATGGCCCATATGGCCCAAATGGTGCTCTACATTAGTATTTGGGCCCATATGGCCCAAATGATTCCCCAAATGAGCGTAAAGGACCAAATAAGGATCATAAAAGCGGTTGTGACCAAATGGTTCTCTACATTAGTGTTTGGGGTCATGTGGTCTAAATGGTGCTATACATTTGTGTTTGGGCCCAAATGGCCCAAATAATTCCCTAAATGAGCGTTTGGGACCAAATAGTGATTTACATGAACGTTTGGGGACAAATAATGATCCTAAAAGCGTTTGAGACCAAATGGTGCTCCACATTAGTGTTGTCGCGCCCCGTACCCGTGGTCCTACTTGGCCCCACGCTCGGGACACGAACGGAAGACGTTATAAAACTCTTTCTTTAAATTTTTCGAAATATACTTTTAGAAAGTGGCACAAAAACACACTTGAAGTTCAAAGACTTCACTTAACTTGAAACAAACTTTTACAAACACTTTCACAGCGAAAGTACTTAGCCCGAAGGCTTACAACTTTTAAACAAATATACATCAACCTTTACCCAAAACAGATGGAACCATAAGAAGTACGGTTACTCTACCCCAAAGGGTTTACATTTACATAATGTAACCTTTAACAAAACAAGTCCCAACTCTTACCAACCAAACCAACGTCCTCCCGTGCCGAGTGTCCTATCCCCTGGACCCGCTTTTATCTAAAACAGTAAACAAATAAGGGTGAGAATAAATCTCAGTAAGCTACTAAAATGCAACTACGTTACATGCTGATATGATAATCATAAGGAAACAATATCAACAAGTAAACATATAGCATATAGCACATAACATCAAGTTATATATCACATTGCCCACACTCCGGTGGATACCAAAGCCAAGGTTTAACCAATAACCATAACTGATGAGAATACCAACTGAGAAACCCATCAGAGAAAACCATCTGAGCAGCATAAATAGCTGAAGCCGTCGGGATCCCGAAAACCAAATCATAACCCATATAACCAAGTAACCAGAGAGGGAAATATGACACAAAGTCATAACCCAAATACTCACCAAAGGGAGCAATTCATCCCATCCAAGGCCAATCTGGACTGGGGAAACTAGAAGGCACAGTGGACATCTTATAGTGAACTTGGCTTGTGTGCCACTATAATTCTCCCACCGCCTGACTCACAAGCTCCAATGGAAAACCTTATAGTGGACTTACCTGTACCACTATAATTCTTCCATTGGCTGACTCCACAACAAGACCAGCTGGACTTTGAACAAGAAGCACAGTAATGAATACTTGCTAAACAAAACCCAAGGCATTTAATCCAAGAAGGAACTAAGCCAAATACATCACAAGATGCACACAAAGAATCCGTATAAAGAGTCCATAAAAAGGACATTTAATCCATTACTAACATTCCACAACAATCATCTAAGTACTTTAGGACACTACCCAAAAACTAGACCAAGGTTGATCTCTAAACCCCTTAGTTGAAAACTCTAAACTTTTTCAGACCACTGGGCGGTCGCCCAAACAGGGCTGTGCGGCCGCCCAAAATGCTCTGTCCCAAGAAGAAAATCCTTCAGATAGATGTGCGGCCGCACACCCATTTTTGGGCGGCCGCCCACATCACCCGGCAGGCCTAAAAACTTAACCAAAGTTTACTCCTTTTGTTTCACAAGCATAACATATATACTACACAACTTAGACACTTTCATTAACAACTTTCATAGGATTACAACTTGGTTGCTAACCCATTCCCATACTCAGCAAAACCCAATTCCATATACTCCCTTTGTCCCAAAATTTCAAGTATAGCAAATATTACCCAATTCACAAAATTAACAAGTAGAAGTATCATATATAGCATATATGACTATTTTAACATTTAAAGGGGAATTAGTAACTTACCTAGTTCCGGAAAAAGTATCGCTGAAATAAGTTTTGTTCGGCTAGGAATGACCTACTCGACGCCCTGATCATTTTTATATAATTAGTTTTTAAAACGGGTAGGTAAATAAAAAGAATTAAATTGAAATGGGTTGAACTTACCTTTTTCTTTCTTAACCTACGGAGGAATGTTGCAGAATGTAATTGTAAACACAGAGAAGGAAGGAAGAAGTTTCCTTAAATATCTTTCCCATTTTCACAAAATGGTCACCCAACTTCTAAAGTTGACACTTTAGCCCCTAAACTTACATTTTCAACTAGGACCCTAAAGTTTCAACTTAATCATTTAACTCCTTTAATCATTATTTTTACTAACTAAGTAAATAACACAAATAATCAAGTATGATATGCAAATCATAAAATATGATGCAACACATAAAATGCACATATAAGTCAAATAAAAATCCCCAAAAATATAAAATAAATAGGGACGGGTTTTGGGGTCGCTACAAGTGTTTGGGACCAAATGTTCCAAATGGTGCTCTATATTAGTATTTGGGCTCATATAGCCCAAATGATTCCCCAAATGAGCGTAAAAGACCAAATAAGGATCATAAAAGCATTTGTGACCAAATGGTTATCTACATTAGTGTTGCGGACCAAGTGGTCTAAATGGTGCTATACATTAGTGTTTGGGCCCAAATGGCCCAAATAATTCCCTAAATGAGCGTTTGGGACCAAATAAGGATCATAAAAGTGTTTGGGACCAAATAGTGCTTTACATGAACGTTTGGGGACAAATAATGATCATAAAACCGTTTGAGACCAAATAGTGCTTTACATTAGTGTTTGGTGTCATGTGGTCTAAATGGTGCTATACATTAGTGTTTGGGCCCAAATGGCCCAAATAATTCCCTAAATGAGCGTTTGGGACCAAATAGTGATCATAAAAGTGTTTGGGACCAAATAGTGCTTTACATGAACGTTTGGGGACAAATAATGATCCTAAAAGCGTTTGAGACCAAATAGTGCTTTACATTAGTGTTTGGGACCAAATGGCCCAAATAGCCCAAATGCTGCTCTACATTAGTATTTGAGCCCATATGGCCCAAATGAGTCCCTAAACGAGCGTAAAGGACCAAATAAGGATCATAAAAGCGTTTGGGACCAAACGATTCTTTACATTAGTGTTTGGGACCAAGTGGTCTAAATGGTGCTATACATTAGTGTTTGGGCCCAAATGGCCTAAATAATTCCCTAAATAAGCGTTTGGGACCAAATAAGGATCATAAAAGTGTTTGGGACTAAATAGTGCATTACATGAACATTTGGGGACAAATAATGATCCTAAAAGCGTTTGAGACCAAATGGTGCTCTACATTAATGTTTGGGACCAAATGGCCCAAATGGCCCAAATGATGCTCTACATTGGTATTTGGGCCCATATGGCCCAAATGAGCGTAAAGGACCAAATAAGGATCATAAAAGCGTTTGTGACTGAATGGTTCTCTACATTAGTGTTTTGGATCAAGTGGACTAAATGGTGCTATACATTAGTGTTTGGGCCCAAATGGCCCAAATAATTCCCTAAATAAGCGTTTGGGACTAAATAAGGATCATAAAAGTGTTTGAGACTAAATAGTGCCTTACATGAACATTTGGGGACAAATAATGATCCTAAAAGCGTTTGAGACCAAATGGTGCTCTACATTAGTGTTTGGGACCAAATGGCACAAATGGCCCAAATGATGCTCTACATTGGTATTTGGGCCCATATGGCCCTAATGATTCCCCAAATGAGCGTAAAAGACCAAATAAGGATCATAAAAGCGTTTGTGACTGAATGGTTCTCTACATTAGTGTTTGGGATCAAGTGGTCTAAATGGTGCTATACATTAGTGTTTGGGCCCAAATGGCCCAAATAATTCCCTAAATGAGCGTTTGAGACCAAATAAGTATCATAAAAGTGTTTGGGACCAAATAGCACTTTACATGAATGTTTGGGGACAAATAATTATCCTAAAAGCGTTTGAGACCAAATGGTGCTCTACATTAGTGTTTTGGACCAAATGACCCAAATGGTGCTCTACATGTCACGCCCCGAAAATCAATAATTCCATGTATATAAGATTTACATAATATACAACTCCAAAATACTAAATACCAAACCGGGCGCGTGAATCCAACTATAAAACCAATACCATCAAACAACACCTCAACGAGATTAAAACTCGGAGACAACTTACAAAGGCAGAAGAAAGAACATCTAATAGCAAATATACCCAAAGTACAACTCTACATACATACTTTATACGACCACGATCTCAACAAATGATGTACAAAAGTGCCACTGAGCACTACCCTAAGAGAAGGTAACCTGCTCGACAGGTCTCAGCCACATGCGATCTCACAACATACTGTCACTTGCTTCCTGGGGGGGTTAAGGAAAAAAAAAACAAAGATAAAAAGAAACGGGGTGAGATAAAATCTCAGTAAGTTACTACATTAACTACATGATATGCATACATGTAATTATGAAACAAGAAATAATATCACGTAACATGTAATATCAAGTAGCATACAAAGCAGGCAGTTATACCAACCCATGATGCAACACGTAAAGTGAAAGAACACATTACAAAGGATATTTCTTGCACCGTATTCCTCCAACCCATTCATATACCATAACTGACGATGTTGCAGTCGTTGAAGTCAGCTCTCATATTTGATGTAGCTTCACAATATTGGTGGAGACCTGTTACCCAGTACCCCAACCCAAGAACAAATAAAAGCTATCTAACTATTGTGCATGATTGCTCCAATAATTAGGGAAGCAAGACCCTTACTTTGGCCAAAAGTAAGAGCAACGGCCACAGATGCATAGGCCTACGTTTATTGCTTAGCCCCAGCTATCACAATATGCGCAAACCTATACACCCCCGACAAGTAAACCAGCTGGACTCACATAAAATTCACACAAGTAATATTTACTTGATTTGAAATAACGGGAAACAAATCTCAACTTGGAACTAATCCAAAAGTAGTGGACTAGCCCTTTTTTTCTTCAAGAATTTGGCATGTAATCATTCACATACACAAGTACGCATTTAGCACATTAAATGTCTAAAAAGGATATCAACACATTCATATAATTGTTGAGTTATTTCAATCACAATTAAGACCCGTACTCCTAGTTACGTCCTAAACCAAATTCACATTAATTATACCCATTTCTGACCAATCTTCGGAGCTACTTAGCTCACATCCAGTCTATCTAGCTATTCAAGGTCAACACTTAAGTTCTAGACCAAGTCGGAACCTAAAAACATTGATTTTAGAAATCATCAGAGTACAGGGCACCTGTGCGGTCGCCCAACATCACTTGTGCGGTCGCACACTTTGATATTTTTCAAGAACAAAATCTTTCAGAAGATTGTGCGGCCGAACACCCAAATTTGGGCGGCCGCACAACATCATCGAACTACCAGGATTTTACTCCTTTCGTCCTAACACTCAAACACAACATTTTTGACTCAAACCTAGTTTCAGACAAGAACCAAAATACATATAGAGAGTGATATCAAAGTTAACAAATGGTACTTGTGTGGTCCATTACTACTCATCCAACCCGGATTTCACCTGTAATTCACAATATCTAATTTGTATAATGAAGTCTAAAAATGACCTCTAAGCTTATAAAAGCTTTCCATAACAACAACAAACCATTTATACCACGATTGGAACCCAACAGCAATTTATCCTAAAATTACCCAAAATACAAATAAATTCCAAACTTCCCATAAACCAACAATTAACAACCCAAGCATCATAGATCATAATTATGAGCGTTAATATACAAGAAAAGGGGTAAGTAACTTACTTGTTACAAAAATAGTACCGAAAATAATACCGATGACATATTTTTCTGAATAGCTGGACTTGATCTACTCGACGCCACGAACATTTTGGTGAAGTCGGATCTTGAAACAGAGAAATATTTAAGGAGTAATTGAAGAGAGAGTGGATGAACTCTTCGTAGAACAGAAGGAGTAGAGAGGGGAAATCTTCGCAGAGAAAGAAAGAAAAAGAAAGAAAAGGGAAAGTGTGGGTGTCGGCAGAGAGAGAGAGGGAGAAAATGGTTTATATAATTTCTATGTTACACTTAGGCCCCTCCAAGATTAACCAATTACATTTAAACCCCAAGGTTTCGACTTTAACATTTAAACCCCTTGCCATAAATCACAAATACTAACTCAACTATTTTAGCTTCTACTCAAGCTAATAAATCTTTTTGCAACTAAAATATTTTTATTCAACATTTTACTAGAATCAAATAAGTTTTTTTTAAAAAAAATAATAATAATCAAACTGACAAAATTAAGTTATAAGATAATATTCAGTGTAAAATTTATATAAAATTGGGACGGTTCGTCACCCATAAATGCTCAACTTATTACTAAAAATAGTGCCGAGGTTTCGGGTCGTTACATTCTACCCCCCTTAAAAAGAATTCGTCCGCGAATTCACTTATCACTTATTATAATACGTAGTCATATCGAGGCTACATATATATCAATACTCATATAGCAAGTACTAATCACAATCAATGACCTATTAAATATTTCGGACATAGTCTCCATAAAGCCAACTTAAATCCCAAATCCAATTTCCATTAATTGGTATCAATTTCACTAATCATTTGTTTTCTCACTTTCATAAACTCCGAAACTCTCATTCTTAACCGAATAAAACATGCCCAAGAGTATTCATGAAATCCATCAACACCCATAAGTTTTATTTTTCCATCATCCCAATAGTATTTGGAATCAACCCCATACACACGTAGTATATCCTTATAAGTATATATATTGGTCCCAAGGATTTCCTAATATTATAACAAGACTCAATTAAATATCCATAACACTCTGAAAAGTCTATTAAGATCAAGATCCACCATAATGGTCTCTGTCATATATCATCTCCACAAGCATCCCATGCAATCACACTACTGCCTGAACAGATAAGGGAATGAATAGGCCTACCAATTATTGTTACCCACTAATTCATTTATATACACGAAAATTTATCGTTATCAACTATTCAATCAAATATGATTCCTCAAATTCATCCCAATATATTTTGTTTCTACTTGAATGGTAACTTACTTGGTCTCGTGACTCTCTTTAAGTACCTCTAATCAAATTTCCACTACACGTGTTTCATTCCACTAAGTCAAATCTTTCAACATTTTCCATTCAGCGGTACTCAAGATGATGTACACATTTACATGTTCAGTAATTCCATTAATACACTCATCTTTCTTATGTGAGAAAACGCAATACAGTCATAATATTTGAATTTCTCCACCCACTTGCCTTATCTCATATTTATCTTTTCTAAGAAAATATATCTATCAAGTATTGATAGTCTAACAACATAACATTTCGAAATTGGTTCTCAAAAGAAAAACTATAATCTGCTAGGGTAATCCCCAATATATTCACAATCAATCCCAATTCATAGATAGTTCTATTTATCAAGAGTTAATCATCGAAACATATACACCAACGTTGTTACCTTGAATCGTTAAATGCCTCAATCCCTATTTAGAAGCATCACTATAGATAATGGATTTATCAATTTTCAATATAATGGGAAACTTAGCATATTTCCAAGAAAACATTAACACTGGTCATACTTTTAACAGCAATACCAATCAAATCCACAAAACAATATCAATACTAAAATTGTCATCAATCATCATTTCGATATTCGAAAACTAATTCACGTTTATCAATCCTACTAAAGTCAAGTGAATCCCAATAATACGCGCATATCAGTTTAAGTATTGTTTCCACTTGTAAAGATCAATCAATACCTGAAATAAATCATTTCAAAACAATATATACTCTAACTCTTGCTATATCTTGCGAACCATTACTTCTTTAAAGTAATTTCAAAATAATTTCCCCAATTGATTTTAATTCTCATTCTAATACGTGCTCGGATTTATTTCTTACGATATATTTAAGATTCAAACTATTCAATATATCCCTAAGGTTCGACTGAACCAAGACTCGAATTCTGGGAACAGTATATAGGAAATCATCTTATGAAAATAAGATCACTGCAAAGGTCTTGAAAATATATTCAATTTAGACACTTGAATCATCAAATTTCAATTTAAAATGAATAACTTGCGATCATTTGAAATTTACTAATTTTCCAAATCTGTAAATACTTCAATAGCACAGAAACTGAAATTCGGTGGTTGTTCCACGCATATTTAAATTTAAAGAATCACTCAAACGGAAATCTCTCGAAAAGTTGATCAATTTAGGTTCAAGAATCACTTTATTCCGATTTGAAATAAATAAGTGACTAAACACAATTTCACCAAGTTTTCGAAACTACACGAGAACTGGTCTGAAACCTCGACAACTCAATGACCAAAATGAAATATCCGAAAATACTCATCTTTAAGTTTTCCCACAAATCTCAGTAACACTTTTATTTCATAAAAATCAATACAACTTCTCACAAAAGATACATTCTCTTAAAATCAACAATATAATGGGAAACTTAGCATATTTCCAAGAAAACATTAACACTGGTCATACTTTTAACAGCAATACCAATCAAATCCACAAAACAATATCAATACTAAAATTGTCATCAATCATCATTTCGATATTTGAAAACTAATTCACGTTTATCAATCCTACTAAAGTCAAGTGAATCCCAATAATACGCGCATATCAGTTTAAGTATTCTTTCCACTTGTAAAGATCAATCAATACCTGAAATAAATCATTTCAAAACAATATATACTCTAACTCTTGCTATATCTTGCGAACCATTACTTCTTTAAAGTAATTTCAAAATAATTTCCCCAATTGATTTTAATTCTCATTCTAATACGTGCTCGGATTTATTTCTTACGATATATTTAAGATTCAAACTATTCAATATATCCCTATGGTTCGACTGAACCAAGACTCGAATTCTGGGAATAGTATATAGGAAATCATCTTATGAAAATAAGATCACTGAAGGTCTTGAAAATATATTAAATTTAGACACTTGAATCATCAAATTTCAATTTAAAATGAATAACTTACGATCATTTGAAATTTACTAATTTTCCAAATCTGTAAATACTTCAATAGCACAGAAACTGAAATTCGGTGGCTGTTCCACGCATATTTAAATTTAAAGAATCACTCAAACGGAAATCTCTCGAAAAGTTGATCAATTTAGGTTCAAGAATCACTTTATTCCGATTTGAAATAAATAAGTGACTAGACACAATTTCACCAAGTTTTCGAAACTACACGAGAACTGGTCTGAAACCTCGACAACTCAATGACCAAAATGAAATATCCGAAAATACTCATCTTTAAGTTTTCCCACAAATCTCAGTAACACTTTTATTTCATAAAAATCAATACAACTTCTCACAAAAGATACATTCTCTTAAAATCAACAATATAATGGGAAACTTAGCATATTTCCAAGAAAACATTAACACTGGTCATACTTTTAACAGCAATACCAATCAAATCCACAAAACAATATCAATACTAAAATTGTCATCAATCATCATTTCGATATTCGAAAACTAATTCACGTTTATCAATCCTACTAAAGTCAAGTGAATCCCAATAATACGCGCATATCAGTTTAAGTATTCTTTCCACTTGTAAAGATCAATCAATACCTGAAATAAATCATTTCAAAACAATATATACTCTAACTCTTGCTATATCTTGCGAACCATTACTTCTTTAAAGTAATTTCAAAATAATTTCCCCAATTGATTTTAATTCTCATTCTAATACGTGCTCGGATTTATTTCTTACGATATATTTAAGATTCAAACTATTCAATATATCCCTATGGTTCGACTGAACCAAGACTCGAATTCTGGGAACAGTATATAGGAAATCATCTTATGAAAATAAGATCACTGCAAAGGTCTTGAAAATATATTCAATTTAGACACTTGAATCATCAAATTTCAATTTAAAATGAATAACTTACGATCATTTGAAATTTACTAATTTTCCAAATCTGTAAATACTTCAATAGCACAGAAACTGAAATTCGGTGGTTGTTCCACGCATATTTAAATTTAAATAATCACTCAAACGGAAATCTCTCGAAAAGTTGATCAATTTAGGTTCAAGAATCACTTTATTCCGATTTGAAATAAATAAGTGACTAAACACAATTTCACCAAGTTTTCGAAACTACACGAGAACTGGTCTGAAACCTCGACAACTCAATGACCAAAATGAAATATCCGAAAATACTCATCTTTAAGTTTTCCCACAAATCTCAGTAACACTTTTATTTCATAAAAATCAATACAACTTCTCACAAAAGATACATTCTCTTAAAATCAACAGTCAAATAGTCAACTAAGCATAATTTCAATTAAACCTGTTCAAAATCATACTTTCGTGTTAAGTCACTTTACTCACACCTATATCAACTCATCATATGACTCAGGTTCCAATCAATCAAACGACATATTGTACTTATTATAAAATACACCCAAGATCTCACATTTAATGCGTACATCCCTCAATTTTGGTGTAGACGTTTTACCGTCAACTAAGTAAGCTAAATTCCCAGCACAACCTTGTACTAAGCATTTCCTGATTTTCAATACAGACGTAAACGTTATACATACACCCATTACACTTCTAAGCAAAGTCACACTTATCAGTATAGGGATATTCACCATCTACTGATGGCAACCAAGAGATTCACGACACGTAGAAAGATAGGTCATACCACTTATCTCACCAATACCCCGAATAGATAACATAACTAAGTCAACTCATAACCTTTAGCGTGTTATCGCCCACAATTCTACCGGGTTTCTTATATATACCGATAGTGATACTGGAACATGAAAAATATAACGAGGAAACACAAGTGAAACGTTTAAAAGAAATAAACACCCAACACTCTTTGGAACCCACCAAGAGCAACCGAAGAGGAAAACCATCTTCTATTAAATACCAAGGACTCAAATACATCCCAAAATCTGAATTTATCTCACAATGGGGTTTAGATAGGCTAAATGGAGCACTCCTCCATTCCATAGACAATGCATGTACAAGAACAATACATGAACTAGGAAACAAAAAGTTGCCAAAACTGTTATGCTGATAGATTATACCCAACGAATGTTTACACGCATTCTGGAAACTTCTAGATCAGAACAGTTAATTCTACGAAGTTGACTGACAAATCTGGTTCTGAAATATCTTAAACTCGGCTTCATTAAATTTGTTTTCTTCACCTTTGCTCTACTCCTCAATATACTTTCATTTATTAGATTCTCCTGTATCAGGTAGAAATTCTATAGTCCCGAATCCGAGAATACACCTCAACATAAATCAAAGAGTGAGGACAAACATGCATATATAGCACAAAACATTGTCCACTTTACGAAATAGATATGCCTAAGTCTTCAAAGACTCACATTCTCGATTCTCAAACCAACTAACCCCAATGAAACCAACAATATTACCACCAGTCCCATGCCTGGTATACCATAAGAGTAGGAACAGTCGACATCAATATCATACTATTACAATATTCTTATCTCAAATATGCGATTTATATACAAAAAGTAATTGCTATCTCAAGAGTCCTTGATACAGTCGCCAATTCATACTTCTCATACTAATATAAACCATCTCAAACTATAATTTCTTAAGTAGTCCAATAACCTTGTAGAAATAAATCCCAAATAAAACCAAAATATTTCTTACTAAATGATAACTAACGATCAAAACAAATGACAAAACCCCAAGAATGAAATTCATAAATTTTCGAGGTATTACATTATTTTCCCTTTAAAAGAAATTCGTTCTCGAATCCTCTAGGATCATGTTCCACAACTCCTCAATAACAAATGCAACTAATTGTCCTCAAGGAAAGCTTAGTTTTCCTAATCGTCCAAAATCATAATATATGAGTATCCGAACCTACTCCATATCAGAGTTCTTATCCCTTTCAAAATCTATTCCCAACGCTCTGATACCAACTGTCACGCCCCGAAAATCAATAATTCCATGTATATAAGATTTACATAATATACAACTCCAAAATACTAAATACCAAACCGGGCGCGTGAATCCAACTATAAAACCAATACCATCAAACAACACCTCAACGAGATTAAAACTCGGAGACAACTTACAAAGGCAGAAGAAAGAACATCTAATAGCAAATATACCCAAAGTACAACTCTACATACATACTTTATACGACCACGATCTCAACAAATAATGTACAAAAGTGCCACTGAGCACTACCCTAAAAGAAGGTAACCTGCTCGACAGATCTCAGCCACATGCGATCTCACAACATACTATCACTTGCTTCCTGGGGGGGGGGTTAAGGAAAAAAAAAACAAAGATAAAAAGAAACGGGGTGAGATAAAATCTCAGTAAGTTACTACATTAACTACATGATATGCATACATGTAATTATGAAACAAGAAATAATATCACGTAACATGTAATATCAAGTAGCATACAAAGCAGGCAGTTATACCAACCCATGATGCAACACGTAAAGCGAAAGAACACATTACAAAGGATATTTCTTGCACCGTATTCCTCCAACCCATTCATATACCATAACTGACGATGTTGCAGTCGTTGAAGTCAGCTCTCATATTTGATGTAGCTTCACAATATTGGTGGAGACCTGTTACCCAGTACCCCAACCCAAGAACAAATAAAAGCTATCTAACTATTGTGCATGATTGCTCCAATAATTAGGGAAGCAAGACCCTTACTTTGGCCAAAAGTAAGAGCAACGGCCACAGATGCATAGGCCTACGTTTATTGCTTAGCCCCAGCTATCACAATATGCGCAAACCTATACACCCCCGACAAGTAAACCAGCTGGACTCACATAAAATTCACACAAGTAATATTTACTTGATTTGAAATAACGGGAAACAAATCTCAACTTGGAACTAATCCAAAAGTAGTGGACTAGCCCTTTTTTTCTTCAAGAATTTGGCATGTAATCATTCACATACACAAGTACGCATTTAGCACATTAAATGTCTAAAAAGGATATCAACACATTCATATAATTGTTGAGTTATTTCAATCACAATTAAGACCCGTACTCCTAGTTACGTCCTAAAGCAAATTCACATTAATTATACCCATTTCTGACCAATCTTCGGAGCTACTTAGCTCACATCCAGTCTATCTAGCTATTCAAGGTCAACTCTTAAGTTCTAGACCAAGTCGGAACCTAAAAACATTGATTTTAGAAATCATCAGAGTACAGGGCACCTGTGCGGTCGCCCAACATCACTTGTGCGGTCGCACACTTTGATATTTTTCAAGAACAAAATCTTTCAGAAGATTGTGCGGCCGCACACCCAAATTTGGGCGGCCGCACAACATCATCGAACTACCAGGATTTTACTCCTTTCGTCCTAACACTCAAACACAACATTTTTGACTCAAACCTAGTTTCAGACAAGAACCAAAATACATATAGAGAGTGATATCAAAGTTAACAAATGGTACTTGTGGTCCATTACTACTCATCCAACCCGGATTTCACCTGTAATTCACAATATTTAATTTGTATAATGAAGTCTAAAAATGACCTCTAAGCTTATAAAAGCTTTCCATAACAACAACAAACCATTTATACCACGATTGGAACCCAACAGCAATTTATCCTAAAATTACCCAAAATACAAATAAATTCCAAACTTCCCATAAACCAACAATTAACAACCCAAGCATCATAGATCATAATTATGAGCGTTAATATACAAGAAAAGGGGTAAGTAACTTACTTGTTACAAAAATAGTACCGAAAATAATACTGATGACATATTTTTCTGAATAGCTGGACTTGATCTACTCGACGCCACGAACATTTTGGTGAAGTCGGATCTTGAAACAGAGAAATATTTAAGGAGTAATTGAAGAGAGAGTGGATGAACTCTTCGTAGAACAGAAGGAGTAGAGAGGGGAAATCTTCGCAGAGAAAGAAAGAAAAAGAAAGAAAAGGGAAAGTGTGGGTGTCGGCAGAGAGAGAGAGGGAGAAAATGGTTTATATAATTTCCATGTTACACTTAGGCCTCTCCAAGATTAACCAATTACATTTAAACCTCAAGGTTTCGACTTTAACATTTAAACCCCTTGCCATAAATCACAAATACTAACTCAACTATTTTAGCTTCTACTCAAGCTAATAAATCTTTTTGCAACTAAAATATTTTTATTCAACATTTTACTAGAATCAAATAAGTCTTTTTTTTTTTTTAAAAAAAATTAATCAAACTGACAAAATTAAGTTATAAGATAATATTCAATGTAAAATTTATATAAAATTGGGACGGTTCGTCACCCATAAATGCTCAACTTATTACTAAAAATAGTGCCGGGGTTTCGGGTCGTTACACTACATTAGTATTTGGGACCATATGGCCCAAATGATTTCCCGAATGAGCGTAATGGACCAAATAAGGATCATAAAAGTGTTTTTGACCAAATGGTTCTCTACATTAGTGTTTGGGGCCAAGTGGTCTAAATGGTTCTATAGATTAGTGTTTGGGCCCTAATGGCTTAAATAATTCCCTAAATGAGCGTTTGGGACCAAATAAGAATCATAAAAGTGTTTGGGACCAAATAGTGCTTAACATGAACGTTTGGGGACAAATAATGATCCTAAAAGCGTTTGAGACCAAATGGTGCTCTACATTAGTGTTTGGGAACAAATGGCCCAAATGGGGCTCTACATTAGTATTTGGGCCCATATGGCCCAAATGATTCCCCAAATGAGCGTAAAGGACCAAATAAGGATCATAAAAGCGTTTGTGACCAAATGGTTCTCTACATTAGGGTTTGGGACCAAATGGCCCAGATTGCCCAAATGGTGCTCTACTTTAGTATTTGGGCCCATATGGCCCAAATGATTCCCCAAATGAGCGTAAAAGACCAAATAAAGATCATAAAAGCGTTTGTGACCAAATGGTTCACCACATTAATGTTTAGGACCAAGTGGTCTAAATGGTGCTATACATTAGTGTTTGGGCCCAAATGGCCCAAATAATTCCCTAAATGAGCGTTTGTGACCAAATAAGGATCATAAAAGTGTTTGGGACCAAATAGTGCTTTACATGAACGTTTGGGGACAAATAATGATCCTAAAAGCGTTGGAGACCAAATGGTGCTCTACATTAGTGTTTGGGACCAAATGGTACTCTTAATTAGTATTTGGGCCCATATGGCCCAAATGATTCCCCAAATGAGCGTAAATGACCAAATAAGGATCATAAAAGCATTTGTGACCAAATGGTTCTCTACATTAGTGTTTGGGACCAAGTGGTCTAAATGGTGCTATACATTAGTGTTTGGGCCCAAATGGCCCAAATAATTCCCTAAATGAGCGTTTGGGACCAAATAAGGATCATAAAAGTGTTTGAGACCAAATAGTGGTTTACATGAAGGTTTGGGGATAAATAATGATCTTAAAAGCGTTTGAGACCAAATGGTGCTCTACATTAGTGTTTGGGACCAAATGGCCCATATGGCCCAAATGGTACTCTCCATTAGTATTTGGGCCCATATGGCCCAAATGATTCCCCAAATGAGCGTAAAGGACCAAATAAGGATCATAAAGGCGTTTGTGACCAAATGGTTCTCTACATTAGTGTTTGTGATCATGTGGTCTAAATGGTGCTATACATTAGTGTTTTGGCCCAAATGGCCCAAATAATTCCCTAAATGAGCGTTTGGGACCAAATAGTGATTTGCATGAACGTTTGGGGACAAATAATGATCCTAAAAGCGTTTGAGACCAAATGGTGCTCTACATTAGTGTTTGGGACCAAATGGCCCAAATGGCCCAAATGGTTCTCTACATTAGTATTTGGGCCCATATGGCCCAAATGATTCCCCAAATGAGCGTAAATGACCAAATAAGGATCATAAAAGCATTTGTGACCAAATGGTTCTCTACATTAGTGTTTGGGACCAAGTGGTCTAAATGGTGCTATACATTAGTGTTTGGGCCCAAATGGCTCAAATAATTCCCTAAATGAGCGTTTGGGACCAAATAAGGATCATAAAAGTGTTTGGGACCAAATAGTACTTTACATGAACGTTTGGGGACAAATAATGATCCTAAAAGCGTTTGAGACCAAATGGTGCTCTACATTAGTGTTTGAGACCAAATGGCCCAAATGGTGCTCTTAATTAGTATTTGGGCCCATATGGCCCAAATGATTCCCCAAATAAGCGTAAATGACCAAATAGGGATCATAAAAGCATTTGTGACCAAATGGTTCTCTACATTAGTGTTTGGGACCAAGTGGTCTAAATGGTGCTATACATTAGTGTTTGGGCCCAAATTGGCCAATTAATTCCCTAAATGATTGTTTGGGACCAAATAAGGATCATAAAAGTGTTTGGGACCAAATAGTGGTTTACATGAAGGTTTGGGGACAAATAATGATCTTAAAAGCGTTTGAGACCAAATGGTGCTCTACATTAGTGTTTGGGACCAAATGGCCCATATGGCCCAATTGGTACTCTCCATTAGTATTTGGCCCCATATGGCCCAAATGATTCCCCAAATGAGCGTAAAAGACCAAATAAGGATTATAAAAGCGTTTGTGACCAAATGGTTCTCTACATTAGTGTTTGGGATCATGTGGTCTAAATGGTGCTATACATTAGTGTTTGGGCCCAAATGGCCCAAATAATTCCCTAAATGAACGTTTGGGACAAAATAGTGATTTACAAGAACGTTTGGGGACAAATAATGATCCTAAAAGCGTTTGAGACCAAATGGTGCTCTACATTAGTGTTTGGGCCCAAATGGCCCAAATGGTGCTCTACATTAGTATTTGGGCCCATATGGCCCAAATGATTCCCCAAATGAGCGTAAATGACCAAATAAGGATCATAAAAGCATTTGTGACCAAATGGTTCTCTACATTAGTGTTTGGGACCAAGTGGTCTAAATGGTGCTATACATTAGTGTTTGGGCCCAAATGGCCCAAATAATTCCCTAAATGAGCGTTTGAGACCAAATAAGGATCATAAAAGTGTTTGGGACCAAATAGTACTTTACATGAACGTTTGGGGACAAATAATGATCCTAAAAGCGTTTGAGACCAAATGGTGCTTTATATTAGTGTTTGGGACCATATAGCCCAAATAGTGCTCTACATTAGTATAGACATGCCCGGTTCATGAAACCGGCGGTTTGCCGGTTCATGAACCGGCGGTTCGCCGGTTAACAAAACTAATAAACCGCTATGAACCGTATACATCCGGTTGACGGTTCCGGTTCATGAACCGGCGGTTCATCCGGCGGTTCACGGGTTGATCCGGTTTGTTTTTTTTTTTTTTTTCCCCAGGCTGGGCCTCTGGCTGACTGCTCTGGTGGGCTGCTGGCTGACTGGTTTGGTGGGCTGGGCTCTCCTCCGAACTGGGTTGTACTGTTTTGGTGAGATGGCCCATGGGTGTGGCCTGTTTGTGTTTGAGTGAGAGTGATTTTGAGTTGGGCTTAATGGGCTAGACTGCTAGAGGAGTTAGTTTTTTTTTTTTTTTTTTTTTTGTAGTAAGCCCATTTAAAGATAAATGGATGTATTTTTTCTTTATTTTTTGGACAGTGTATATGCTAAGTTATATTCTGTTTTTTTTTTTTTTTTTTTTTTTTTGACAGAAATTTTTAAAAACGTGTTATCATGCAAGTTTTTTAAAAAAAAAAAACTTTTTTTATTTTATTTTGCATAATGTATAGAAAAAAGGGGACGGGACCCTTTTAATTTTATTGATTCAAATAAAAATTACATAGAGGGGGACAATCAACCTTGCCCTTTTATAATTAAGGGAGGACATTTAGGAGCCTTACCTCATCCTAAATACTAGATTACAATAAAAAATTAAACTCCGTCCCTAAACTATCGGTGGTGCATCCTCATTTTCTTGACCACTTGATCCCACATGTTCTTCTTCAACGAGTCCCCCTTCAAAATATGCATCCTCATCACTTGACCATCTTTCTTCTTGATCCCGAATTTCCGCCCTATACGAATCCCCAACACACATTTGATTTTCTAAATTCTCCACATTTAGCCTTGAACGTTGTGGATCCAAAACATTTCCCGAAATACTAAATATTTGCTCTACCGCCACCGTTGAAGCCGGAGATGGAAATACTTCCTTTGCCATTCTTGCAAGTATAGGAAACGATGTCGCCCTTCTTGACCACCACCTTAGAAGGTTGAAATTTTCTCCAAATTCTTCAAAAGTTGTCCCCAAATATTGCTCTAGTTCAATCGGCATGCTAGAAGAAGACGAGGAAGCTCTAGGACGTTTGTTCGTCGTGCCATACACTTTTTCACTCCAAATCTTTTTTCCAAGTCGACCAACTCCACATCCGACATCTACTCCAACACCACTTCTAGGAACAATAGGATCGGGAGTGGTTTGATATTCCTTGTAAAGAGCGCATAAATCCCTTTCGACCTTTCTTTTAATAGCCGCAATCACATCATTGGAAGCCCCTTCACCTTGCTCATGACACATATAATCATAATACAATGTCAACATATCTTCTAACCCAACCAATCGAATTCTTGGATCAAACACTTTAGCTACCAAAAAGAGGATTGGTATATCCTTGAAATATTTTTCCCATTTCCCCCTCATTTCCCTTACGGCGGAACCCATTTGATCATCATTCCAAAATTCGCTAAACACCATTGCAACATTTATGCATTGATCCAAAACCTCATTTGAAGTAGGGTAATAAATACCCGACAACGCAACCGTAGCATCTTTGAACACCTTCAAAACTTCCAAGACATTCTCACAAGCATCCCATTGAAATGGAAATAATGTCTCCCGATAGTTTATGCTAGTCAAGAATTGACATACCGGTTCCTTGTAATCCATCGATTGAGACAACAATCTATAGGTGGAATTCCACCTATATGTAACATCGGGAGCAAATCTCCTTTCCGTAATGCCTTTGCTCTTGCAAAATCGGAGCCATTTGTTTTGAGTGGTAGCAAATCTTCCAATATGGCAAATTGCATCTCTAATGGGACGGATTGTGGTATTCATGGCATTTAAAAAATCTTGAACACACAAGTTTAAAATATGACAAATACATCTAACATGAAAATATTTCCCACCAATTGACGGTTGACAAAATGTAATTAACTCGGGTAAACTTGCCGTGTTGGCACTTGCATTATCAAAACCAATTGAAAAAACTTTTCCAACCATATTATACTCATTTAAAATGGTGAGAATTTTGTTTGCAATATTAGTAGCATTATGTTGAGTATCAAAGTCCCGAAATGCAATTAGCCTTTTTTGGATTGTCCATGAATTGTCCACCCAATGACATGTAACACCTATATAATGATGATTTTGCCACGGATCACTCCAAATATCCGAACAAATTGAGACTTTATTTTCCATTTTTGAAAAATCTTTCATCAAGGCTAATTTATAGTCCCTCCAAACCGTAGCAACATCACGTGTGAGAGATTGACGTGGTACTCTTTGGGCGGAGGGATTGAGACAAAGTTTTGCAAAAAGCTCCCATAGCTTATCACTAGCAAAACTAAATGAAAGACCTTTGCCACTAACTAATTTGGCTAAACCTTTCCTATATTTAGTAGCATTAAACTTGAATAAAGTAGGAGAAGACATGCCTTGTGAAGATTGTGGAGTGAATTGTAATTGAGTTTGTGACCTTTGCAACGCCGCCTCCGCCTTATCTTTATGGTTCCTATTTAAGTGGCCTCTTGCATTTCCATATCCATCACCGGTTTTGAAGTTGAGAAAATGCGAACAATAGTTGCAATGAAGAGTGAATTGATTTTCGGTGCCTTCCACGGGCTTTTTGGTAAAATGGATCGTCATTATATCGGATTTAGGCTCCCTTGCTCCAACTCCCCGTCCCCTTCCACCTCGACTTCTACCTCCTCCCCGTGGACCCCGACCCCTTCCACTTCCAATTTGAACACTTTCTTGTGTGGCCGTGGTTGGTGGTGGTGGGGTTGGTGCAACGAATGGACGTTCGATCTCACGAATTTCATCTTCATATTCACCCTCATCTTCTATATTTTGAATGACTTCATTAGCGTTGAAATCATTCGCGAAAAGGAATGGATTATATGCTTCCCATTGTTCTTCACCTTCATTAACAATATTTTTTCCATGGTTTGGATCCATATTAACCAAAGGATGAGATAAAAAGGGCTTAAATGGAAGAAAATGACTGAAAATGGAAGAAAAAGGCTTAAATATAGGCTGAAAGTTAAAAAGAAAGCGATTTCCGTCAGATATTTAACGGAAAAACTAATGAAGTTCTCAAGACTGATTTTAGAGAGTTATTAATAGTGTGAGAGAGTGTTTTTGAGCTGTTGTGAAAAAATAGTGAGGAGGGGGGTATTTATACTTAAATCTGGTTGGAAGGTTTTTTTTTTTTTTTTTTTTTAAATGGTCCAGCCGTTAGGCTGGTTAAGTTTCAAACAGGAATTAAAGGCGGGGGGCTGGAGGTTGCAATTTATTGCAAAATTCAAGGCGGGCAGTTGCAATTTATTACAAAATTCAAACTTTCCAACGGTAATGACGAATAAACCGGCGGTTCATGACCCGCCGGTTTATTCGTCGGTTCATAGGCCTCAACCCACTTTAACCCGTGAACCGCCGGTTCACGGTTTACCTTTTTTTGTCCGGTTCCGGTTCGCCGGTTTTCCCGGTTTTGTCGCCGGTTTAGACCCGCCGGTTCGCCGGGTGATGTGAACCGCCTGGGCATGTCTACATTAGTATTTGGGCCCATATGGCCCAAATGATTCCCCAAACGAGCGTAAATGACCAAATAAGGATCATAAAAGCGTTTGGGACCAAATGATTCTTTACATTAGTGTTTGGGACCAAGTGGTCTAAATGGTGCTATACATTAGTGTTTAGGCCCAAATGGCCCAAATAATTCCCTAAATAAGCGTTTGGGACCAAATAAGGATAATAAAAGTGTTTGGGACTAAATAGTGCTTTACATGAACGTTTGGGGACAAATAATGATCTTAAAAGCGTTTGAGACCAAATGGTGCTCTACATTAGTGTTTGGGACCAAATGGCACAAATGGCCCAAATGATGCTCTATATTGGTATTTGGGACTATATGGCCCAAATGATTCCCCAAATGAACGTAAAGGACCAAATAAGGATCATAAAAGCGTTTGTGACTGAATGGTTCTCTACATTAGTGTTTGGGATCAAGTGGTCTAAATGGTGCTATACATTAGTGTTTGGGCCCAAATGTCCCAAATAATTCCCTAAATGCGCGTTTGAGACCAAATAGGTATCATAAAAGTGTTTGGGACCAAATAGCACTTTACATGAATGTTTGGGGACAAATAATTATCCTAAAAGCGTTTGAGACCAAATGGTGCTCTACATTATTGTTTTGGCCCAAATGACCCAAATGGTGCTCTACATTAGTATTTGGGCCCATATGGCCCAAATGATTCCCCAAATGAGCGTAAAGGACCAAATAAGGATCATAAAAGTGTTTGTGGCCAAATGGTTCTCTACATTAGTGTTTGGGACCAAGTGGTCTAAATGGTTCTATACATTAGTGTTTGGGACCAAATGGCCCAAATAATTCCCTAAATGAGCGTTTGAGACCAAATAAGGATCATAAAAGTGTTTGGGACCAAATAGTGTTTTACATGAATATTTGGGGACAAATAATGATCCTAAAAGCGTTTGAGACCAAATCGTGCTCTACATTAGTGTTTTGGACGAAATGGCCCAAATGGTGCTGTACATTAGTATTTGGGCCCATACGGCCCAAATGAGCGTAAAGGACCAAATAAGGATCATAAAAGCGTTTGTGACCAAATGGTTCTCTACATTCTTGTTTGGGACCAAGTTGTCTAAATAGTGCTATACATTAGTGTTTGAGCCCAAATGGCGCAAATTAATCCCCAAATGAGCGTTTGGGACCAGATAAGGATCATAAAAGTGTTTGGGACAAAATAATGCTTTGGAGCCATATGTGGCTCAAGAAGATCATGTTCATCAAATGTAACATGGACAGACTCTACAATTTTCAATGAAGTCTTATTGAAACAACGAAAAGCTTTGGAATGTTTGAATAACCAACAAAAATACCTTCATCAGCCTTAGCATCAAATTTACCTCGATGCTCTCTGCCATTGTACAAGATGTAACATTTGCATCCAAATATCTTGAAGAAGATAATGTTGGGTGATTTGCCTCTCCACAATTAATACGGAGTTTTATTGTGGATTTTGATGATGAGGGAGCGGTTCTGAGTAAAACAAGTTGTATTAACTGCTTCGGCCCAGAAGTACTTGGGAAACTTGGCTTCTGCAATCATGGTTTTCCCTGCTTCTATCAAAGTCCTATTCTTTCTTTCCACTACTCCATTTTATTGTGGGACCCCAGCGGCAGAGAAGTTATGATTAATTCCATGACCATCACAATATTAGGCAACACCATTGTTTGTAAACTCGGTTCCATTATCTGAACGTACAGCAACGATGTCATCCAATTTATGAGTTTGGAGCTGTCTAAAGAGAGCGGTTACGATGCCATAAGTATCATCTTTTGAGGCCATCATTTCCACCCATGTGTATCTTGAATAATCATCAATAACCACCAAGGTATAACGGTTTGCTCCTATACTTGCGGTTGGGACATGTCCAAATAGATCCATGTGAAGCAGTTGTAAGCATCGGTTCGTTTAAGGCGCGGTTTTGCTAAGGAATGACTGTTTGGGCTGCTTACCAAGCTGGCATGCTTTACATTTCTTATCATGATGGTCAGCCACTTTGGGTAGTCCTTTGACAAGACCGTCCCTTTGCAGTTTTGCTAGATATTTGAAGTTCAAGTGACTAAGCCGCTTATGCCATAACCAGCTGCTTTCACTAACATTTTTTGCTACAAAACAAAGGTCAGCAATAGAAACAACATTACTCAAATCTATCATATATACATCACCTGTTCTGTTGCCAGTCAGTAGAGTGACTCCGGAAGTTGCATCTTTAATGAAGCAGTTCGTTGAAGTGAAGCTGCAGTTCATTCCTTTGTCACAAAACTGAGATATGGAGAGAAGTTTTTGCTTGAGTCCTTCTACTAGTGACACATTTTCAATAGTCACCTTTCCTTGTTTGATTGCTCCATATCCTACTGTTTCTCCTTTCTTGTTGTTACCAAACACTACTGGGGGGCCTTTCATACTGATGGTATCACAAAGATGTTCATTATCTCCGGTCATGTGTCGTGAGCAACCACTATCCAAGTACCAAAGATCCTTCTTCTTCTTTGCACTACTAGCCATGAAGCATAAAATCTGAAAAATAAACATTAAAGATTTTGGTCCCCCTTATTCCTTGGGTCCTAGAGTTAGCAGCTTTTTTGGGATCCACACCTGTTTAACCTTAGGGTTTTTACATCCCTTGGCATTGGGTGTGAATCTTTAAAGACAATAACCAGCACTATGACCATAATCGGCACAAATGACACAATGAATTAAATCGGGCTGAGGTTGCGGTTTTACAAACCCTTTACTAATCTTCAGTTTCTCATGTTTTACTGGGTCATCGGTTTTGGCTTTGACAAAGACTACCTTCTTGAGCTCAACCATCCTTTTAGGTGCGGCTTTAGGAAAAATGATAGGAATTTCCTTAAACCGACTAGGAGCGGTTTCATCACTCAATACTTCTTTGGTTTCCTCAGCCGCTGTGGATTTTTCTTTCCACTTTGAATCTCTCCCAGTCTGGTTTTTAGGATACTCAAAGAAATAATTTTGCTTTTTAATTTCTTGCTTAGAGCCCTTTTTACCAGCATGATTCACCTTGGAGGTTTCATTGGTTTGTTTGGGGGGGTAACACACCATCTTCAGCATAGAGACAAGGACACTTGCACCCATCACTGGTTTTGAACCCCAATCCACTTTTATCCAAAGTAGGAATTTGTGAATTTAGGATTTGTTCCACAGTGACACCAGACTTAGTCCACACATCGGTCACTTTTTGAAGGTCATCCCTTTGTACGGTAAGATCATGGATTTAGGATAAAAGTACCTCGGCTCTATCCTTCAGATAGCGGTTTTCTTCCACAATAGAAGATATCCCAGCAATTTGGAGCTTAAGGTTTTCAATTTCCTCCTTGTGGGACTTACATTCTCTTTGGGAATCTTCAAGTTCCGCAGTCATTAGTTTATATGCCTTTTTAAGCACAGTGTGTTGTTGACAAATAATATTAGCACATTCTAATACCTGGTCATCATGGCTTTGATTTGCTTGAACCTCAGGGAAGCAGTTTGGTGTTATAGGAGCTTTGCTTGCTCTAGCCTCAGGAGTCCTTGGTGAAACTGACTTTATTTGTTGATTTGGCAGTGGAAGGCTTTCATCAATTTCAAACTTTTCTTCAAATACCATGAGGCGGAGATTTGCAATTTCATCTTCATCGTCGCTTTCATCTGTGTCAGAACCCATCCATATCAGCGGTTGATCTCCCTGTTCAGCTACCATTCTTCTTCTCTTCACAAACTTTTTGTTGAACGGTTTCTTAGCTAGCGCGGCTTCATAGCGCGGCTTGGGACAACTTGAAGCAAAGTGACCTGGCTGTCTGCAGTTATAACAGACCAAGTCATCCATTTTCTTAGGATCTGCAGTCTTGTTGAATCTGGTTGGAGTGACAAACTTTGCTGGGCCTTTGGATGGAAACTGAGCCCTGTTGTTCTTCCTGAACTTGGTGTATTTCTTCACATATAAAGCAAATTCTTCATCATCCATGTCATCAAAATCAACTTGACTAGAGCATGAAGATTGAGATGCTACACTCTAAGAATAAGAACTTTGAGGTAGAGTGTAGGAATGATGAGACTGCTGGTAAGATTGATGAGATTGTTGATAGGGTTGATGAAACTGTTGATAATAAACAGATGGTGCGGTTGGAGGGTTGTATCTAGGAACATTTTGATTAGGAGGTGCGGTTTGCAAGTAGAGGTGAGGTGCGGCTTGATGATGGTCTGGATTGTAAACTGGAGTTGAGGTATTGTTAAATCCGACTAGAGAGAGGGTCTTAAATATGTTCTCTGTTTCATGGACCTCTTCAAGCTTGAATTCAAAAACCTTCAGCATGGCATATAAATGTCGAAGATCAAGAGCTTCCAGGTCTTTGTTGTCTTCGATGTTAGTAGTATTAATCAGCCATTTGCTACAAAGAGCTTGCATGAATCTCATGTTCAAGCCTGTATTTGAGTAGACATGTCCAAGAGAAAAGCATACATTAACAATATCAATGAACCTCTCATAGCATTGTCGAAGAGATTCTTTGGGGTCTTTAACAAAGTAGTTAAAGAGTCTTCTCTGTTGATAGAGGCAGTTCTTCTTGGTATCTGAATCTCTTTCCAGAAGTCAACTATAACATCCCAGGTAGCCTTTGTGGTTTTGCAGTGAAGCCCCTTTGAATGAGTCCTCAAGTCAATAGCTGATACTAGAATGGACATAGCTCTTCCATCAAAGTCCACATTGTTGCAGTCCACTCACTTTCCAGCTTCTTGACTTCAGCTGGTTCTCCTGCAGTTCCTGCATGTGGATTAGCTTTCATAGGAGTGTATGGTCCTTCCGTAACCGCGATCCACAGTCTACGATCACATGAAATCATGTGTTTCATCATCCTATCTTTCCAAAAGATAAAACTATCTTCATCCAGAATCGGTAAGTGATTCGAATTGAATGTTTGCATTATATGGGTGTTTGTGTTTGCCATTGGATCAGCACCCAAGCGGTTAAGCTTGTAAAAACAAGTTTTGGTGGATATGCTCTGATACCACTTGTTGGTCCCAGAGGGCAACAAGGGTATATAACCGCTAGATGGGGGTGAACAGCGGTCCAAACTTTTTCGAAAATACCCTTGAAAATACAACCGAGTACTTATCAGTTTGGTCAACTGCGGTTTAAAGCACTAGAACCGAACTGATAAAATGCACAACGGAGTTTTGCGGTTTGGCCAATAGGATAGTTAAAGAGTTGGGCGGTTTGACTCGGTATAAAAAACACTATGATGCAACTGATAATCTCAATTTGAAGATCAAAGAAAAACACAATTCACTTTTCAAGTCATTTCGTAAATGGATTAAGTTATAGACCACAAACAAGAAAAGTAAATAACAAGACAGAAAGTAAAGATCAAACACACAATTTGAAGAGGTTCGTTCTTGAATGAACTGCGTCCTCTACCTAGATGGTTAGTCTAGAATTTTCTAATAGCTACTAGACTTGTATTAATTTAGAGGAGGTTTTACAAGATGAATCTAAACTCTAAACAATCAATCTAACCTATAAAGCTATTATAACAACTGGTGTATTCGAAGTATATAATCTATGTGATTATATAGATCGGGTGTGTGTATGGAAAGAATTCAAATGCTCTAAATATCTAAATGATGGTTGAGAAAATGAAGAACTTTCAGTGTAAAGGCTGAGTATGGAAGGTTGTTAAGCTTGAAGCTTGATGAAGAAATTTGGGTTTGCTAAGGAGATGTTTGAAGGTTTGAATTTATGGGTTTAAATCTGTAGACACCCCGCCTTGGACCGCTCGCCCCGATTGCACACTTGATTTTGTGTTTCTCCCTCTTTTAAGTGTTTTCTGTTAGTTTCTGTTACTTTGGTTAAGTTCCAGACGGACTCCGTTAAGTCCCGGGACTAAACTGAATAACAGTTCTAACTTTCTAGTCCATTCTGTCAAAAATTGTTTCTCAGAGTCGCGCGCCTCCGCCCCTTGAGGCCAGAAGCGCGCGCCTTCCGCCGCCTAGGTGGGATGCGCGCGCTTCTGGGGTGTGTCAGTTACAGATTCTGCCCAAGAATCTCTCCCTTGCTCATTATACATGATTTTGCCCGGGAAAGATTTCTTGGAGACTCCGTTTGGCTCCAAAAACAGTCATTTTTCAACTATAAAAACCCCTCCAATCCATCATTGGAGGGGACCTTGGAGATCATTACTTTTAGACCTTTTACTCACTTCTTTCCTAGACTTTTTCTTGGGATTTCTTCAATCAAGTGTTCAACCTCTTTTTCAAGGCTTTATAAGAGGTTCTCTTTGAAGGATACTATAGGTAAAATGTCTTAAGCATTTCTCTCTTCTTCTTCTTCTTCTTCTTCTTCTTCTTCTTCTTCTTCTTCTTCTTCTTCTTCTTCTTCTCCTTCTCCTTCAATCAAATGTGCAATCACCCAAAACCATTTGGGACATGACACCAACGGTCCTTTCATTACATTGAATTGGCCTAGGAGTCATCTCCCTACATTTTTAACTTTAAAACCCCTTTTTATCATCATTTTAATAGGAAGAACGCATTTATCTTTAAAAGTGAATTATGAACAAACAAGACCGACTTTGCTCGGGCGAAATGGGTGTTTAAGTACTTCCCATTTCGTAACCTAACCCCCGAACCCCTCATCCCAAAGAATCTCTGTTTTCGTAAATCAAACTTAGGCTCATAAACATTAGGTTTTCTTACGTTCCTCAAAAACGTGGGTGACGACTCTAAAACACAATTAGACATCCTAGGGTAATTCACGTGCCCTAGCCAAGCCGTGCCCCCCCCCCCCCGGGCTATCTACAGTGGCGACTCTGCTGGGGAATGCTTGAGGGTTAAACTTGTGTTTCTGTTCATAATTCACTTTTCTGGGCATTCTGTAAATTGATATGGGAAGCGCGCGCCTCGGACCTTCATGGTCCAAAGCGCGCGCGTCCCGCGTCAAATTCCAGAGTTCGCCCGCCTTCCATGTGTTCTTCCTATTCCTCCTATTATTCCGTGCTAACAAACATTGCAGGGGTTCCATCACACAATCAGGACCAGGGCAATCCCCTGAGTCCATAAGTTTCTAATGAATCTGACAGGTGAGCCCAGAAGCGGGCGCCTCCCAGACACAATGCGCCAGGCGCGCGCTTCCCACAATACTATCCCGAGGCGCGCGCTTCTGGGCCAATTTCCAGGGCAAGAACAGGTTTCAGTGACTGAACAGAACAATGGGGTGTGGGCACAGTTGCTTGCATCAGAACATAATTGAACCCTTGGACTGTTTAATTTTATGTTTTATTTACCGGTCACACGGGTGATTCGGAAGTTGTAATTTACGTGTTTATGTGTTTTTATCTTTTCTTTTCAAAAAAAAAATAATAATAAAATAAAATTTTGTCACGTGATAGACCTCACACTACATGCACATTACTCCTATAAATTGCTCACTATCGAGTCGCACAAGTCCAACCCCAAACTCGTCGAGGCCCGTCCTAGAAAGTTTCAAGCTCCACTCGACCTTGGCTCTTTCGAAGCGGTAAACCTCAGCCCGTGGCGTAGTTCATGACTACATGCCGGGGGTGACCTTTAAGCCTCTCTTTAGCCGAGCACAAACCACACAATTCTAGTTAGGGTCTAACACTCCGTGACTCAAGTCGGTTTCCATGTACCGAGATTTCCCTAAACTAATGTTTTCAAATCATACATACCAACTTGTTGAAACGGACGCAATAAAAATCCGTCCCCAAAAGTGGTTATTTTGGACGAAAATAAAAAAAATCCGTCCCCGCATGTATGCTTTACTACATTAATTTAGTTTAATCCCGACACATGTAGGATTCACAAACGTGATGGAATCCGGTGAGTATATGGGACCGCGAGATGGTCTATATACTAGTGTGACGATTCCATTATCCTCTTAGAAACCCCAAAAGGGACCCATTCCCTCCGACTTATAAAATAATAATAAAAAAAGAGAGTCTTTTTTCTTATGTGGTTCGAGTCGTGTGCCCAACTGTGTGTTCTCAACCTCTTCATGGACCGAAAGTGTGAACCGAGACTGACAAGGGCTACTTCTCCAATTATAGGTCCGATTGGTACTCTCCGCATCTACAGAGATTCATCCAACAGGCTTGTCCGTGAACCGATCACTCCAACAGCTTCTACATCATCAATGGACGTCGACTCCAGCACCAACAACGCCATGACTCTCGAACAGCTTTCTGCCATGGTTCAAGCACTCCAACAACAAGTCTCTACCCTTAAGCAAGAGACTCAAACCAAAGAAGCCTTGTGGCAAGCTCATGTCGACAGTCAAAGGGAGGCCCACGAGGCCGAGGTCGATCAACTGAAAGCCAAGCTCCTCAAGCTCTCCAAGAACAAAGGGGTTAATGACAATGAGGAATCCGAGTGGACCAAGGGTTTGTTTGAAAGCCCATATATCAATGCCCGCACCAAAAAAGTGGGGGGACCAAACACCGTCAACGACGACCCCAAAATGGTCGATTCCATCATGGCCTACATTGATCAGAAATTCGACGGCCTCAACATGGGAAAAGGCTCCAACACAAGCCTTTATCAGTCATCCATCCTCATGAGCACGATGGCCGCTCTCCTCGACAAATTCAAGATGCCCGACATTAGCAAGTTTAAGGGCAACTCATGCCCGATGGCTCACATCGAGACTTACATTTGGGCTATGGTTCCGAAGAAGGTCTCCCCAAAAGTTATGGCTCAATGCTTTCCTCTCACTCTTGAGGGGGCGGCAAAGGATTGGTATGCAACCCTCCCGCTCACTGTCCGCCTTGATTGGGATGCCGCTATGCTTGCCTTCAAAAATCAATATCAAGGCAATACCACTCACCGGCCCACAAGGAAAGAGCTCGAAAACACCACTCAAAGAGACAACGAGTCCTTCATTGACTTCACAAGGAGATGGAATGACAACCTCTCTGAAATTGTTGAAAGGCCAAACACAAAAGAGCAAATGGACATCTTTCTCAAATGTCTCAAGATTGATCTCCGCACCCACCTAAGTGGGGCTTGCTACTCCAACTTCTCCCAAATGTATGAGGCGGGGGTACGCATGGATGACTTGCTCAAGGAGATTAAAAAGGCCACTCCTACTTACCGATACAAGGCCGCCTCTAGTTCAAACAAGGAGGCTTCTGTTAATGCCGTTACTACCGACAAGGGGAATTACAAGAAGGTCCCTCCACCACAAGGCAAGCGGTTCCAAAACGACCGCGTCTACACTCCTCTCAATGGCATGACCATCACCGAGGCCTATGAAGCTCTAAAGGCCAAGGGGAAAATCACTCCTCTTCAAGGGTACAAGCAACCACAATCGCTCCGTCCCAATCATGCCCACCACAAATGGTGTGACTACCATCAACGCACCAGCCACCTCACCGAGGATTGCTTGTCCATCCGCAACACCATCCAAGACCTCATGGACAAGAAGGAATTCATAATCCCTAATGAGGGTGGTGTCAATGTAATAGAGGTAGGAGAGTTTGAAGGAACCACTCATTCGATCCCAATTGTGAATGAGGGCTCCAATGTTATGAATAAACTTGATAATTCTTGTTATGTTGTGACTTATGATGAGATTATGAGGGAAGTCTTAGAGAATAGGAAGAAGAAACTACACGGGACCGTGAACGTGCTCACTCGTAGTGGCCGAGTAAGAACGAGCGCAATCCCTCCCAATACCGCAGCAACCAACACCTCTTCTCAAAGATCGCAAGCACGCGACATACCCGAAGATCCTTTGTTAACATAGCTCAAGAAGACGCAAGCCAACATATCCATCTGGGACCTTATTGCATCATCAAAGAAACATCGAGACCTCGTCATCAAGAACTTGGATGACACATCAGTCTTTCCCGACACGACTCCTGAGGACCTCACAGCAATGATAGGTCACATTCACTTCGGCAATGTCATTACTTTCGCCGACATGGACCTCCCGCCATTTGGGTCCGAACACAATGAAGCCATCTACCTCAAAGTAAGGGCAAGGGGGAGACCCATCTCAAGAGTTCTAGTAGACGGTGGTTCTGCACTCAACTTAATGCCGAGCCGAGTCATGGGCATCCTGGGGCTCAAAAGCTCTGATTTACAACCCTCCGCACAAGTCATTAGAGGGTACGACAGCACTACCCGTACAGTCATGGGAATGTTAGAAGTTGATATCGAATTTGGAAGCATGATCATGTCCGTCCCATTCCAAGTACTTGATGTCCCTGCTTCATTCAACTTACTTCTGGGCCGACCTTGGATCCACAGTTCTAATGCGGTACCTTCCACTCTCCATCAGTATGTCAAGATCAGAAATGGGGACGAGATAGTCACCATTATGGCCGAGAATGTCACCATCCACAGAAATGGGGGACAACCCGTTCACCAAGTCCAACACGGGATAGAAGATGCCACTCTCTCCGGCGTCAACACCATCGACAAAGAAGGGGGAAACATACAATGGATCCTCGGCAATCCTAAAATCCTCCGCATGATGAGGAACATGAATCACTTTCCCGGTCTAGGCCTAGGGAAGCATCAACAAGGGATATTGCACCCCGTAGAAGTTCCTTTTGTCAAGAACAAGTTTGGTCTGGGATACGAGCCTACCAAAGGTGACTTGAAGTACGAGCAAGCAGTCAAGAATCATTAGACCCGAGCTCGCAAAGAAGGTCGACAATATGAAATCCCTAACTTGAGGCCTTACCGCAACACACTAAACGGTTATTTTGTTCGCCAAGGAGAAGATGTTCCGTACGTGATCTTTCCCGAACCATGGGTTAACGACAAGGGTGTCAGAAAGCCCGGTCTTGAGATCTTCACTAATTGTGAAATTCCGACACAAGAAAGGGAGCCTACTCCAATGTCACCCCAAGAGTGGTGGGGCAAGAAAGTGACTATAGAGTCCGAGGTAGAAATTACCGTGGGGGAAGAACTATCCGATCTAGCCTCCATGTTCGAAGAATTTACCATCATGGATGATTGTCAAGTCAACGCCATCTACGACACCGTTGTCAGAAAGGAAACCATCAATGAGATCCCACCAAGCTCCGAGCCAATCAACAACTGGTATTCAACGAAGGGGCCTATAGTATCCGAGGATTTCTTGATCCGAGAAATGGGTTGCATACCCCGTACAGCAACAAAGGAAGAGCGGCTCATACTTACTTTCAAGTCCGAGAGTGTTTCTAATGCCCTCACCCAAGAGGATATGGAGGCAATAGCCGAGCGTGTGTTTCCTTTCTTTGCTAATGAAAAATTTGATATTTCTGAGTACCCCGAGATTGCAAACATCATAAATGATGAATTAACTAATAACGAACTTAATGAACAAGTTAATAACGATTCAAATTATGATGAAATAGACCACGAAAACATAACATACCTAAATGAACTAGCTCAACAGGTTCGTTGTCGTGGTGAAAATGGTCCAGGGGCTGATGAGGAATTGCATGTTGTTAATCTGGGTACCGACGAAGAGCCGAAAGAAACGAAGATTGGCAGCTTCTTCAAGGGGGAAGACAAAGACAGGTTGATTGCACTACTCAAAGAGTTTGTGGATGTATTCGCATGGTCATACAGAGACATGCCGGGTTTGGACAGAAAGGTCGCGGAGCACAGAATTCTGATCAGAGAGGACGCCAAGCCAGTAAAGCAGAAGCTCCGAAAGATCAAGCCAGAATGGTCTCTACAAGTCAAAGAAGAGATTGAAAAGCTCCTCAGTGTGGGTTTCATCAAAGTCATTGAGTATCCCACTTGGCTAGCCAACATTGTGACAGTCAGAAAGGCAAACGACAAGGTTCGGGTTTGTGTGGACTTCCGGGATTTGAACAAAGCTTCCCCGAAAGATGATTTTCCACTACCAAACATCGACATGCTCGTTGATTCAACTGCCAACTATGAAGTCCGCTCATTTGTGGACGGTTTTGCCGGTTACAATCAGATTCTCATGTCCGAAGAGGATCAACACAAGACAGCTTTCACAACACCGTGGGGCACTTTCTGCTACACAGTCATGCCGTTCGGACTAAGGAACGCTGGGGCTACCTACCAGAGGGATGTTACGGATCTATTCCACGACATGATTCATAAAGAGATCGAGGTCTATGTAGACGACATGATCATCCATTTGAAGGGAACCGATGGTCAACATTTGATCGATCTTCGCAAGTTCTTTGAAAGGCTTCGACAACACAACATGAGACTCAATCCCGCAAAGTACACTTTTGGGGTCATCAGAGGAAAGGTTCTAGGTTACATGGTCACTGAAAGAGGAATTAAAGCCGATCCCTCCAAGATCAAGGATCATTGACATGCCTCCCCCAAAGACGCAGAAAGAAATCAAAGGTTTCATGGGCAGACTTCAATACATCAGTCAGTTTGTGCACCAACTCACTTCCATGTGTGGGCCGATCTTCAAGCTGCTTAAGAAGAATTTGGCTCTAGAATGGACCGATGCGTGCCAAGAAGCCTTCGACCAAGTGAAGCATTACTTGACATGCCCTCCAGTTTTGGTTCCACCACACAAGGAGAAGCCTCTCTTGCTCTATCTCACTGTCAATGATGAAGCCCTAGGGGCTATGTTAGCACAAGAACAGCGAGACTCCACAAAAGAAAATGCTATCTACTTTGTCAGCCGCCGGTTTCAAAGAGCTGAAAAGAACTACTCTGTCTTAGAGAAGTCTTGTGCTGCATTGGTCTGGGTTACTCAAAAGCTCAAACATTATATGGAGGCCTTCCCAATCAAGTTGGTAGCAAAAGTGGACCCGCTCCGCTACATCTTCGAGAAGCCTTTCATGTCAACAAGAATAGCCAAATGGTATTTCATGCTCGCCGGCTACGATATCACTTACGTCACACTCAAATCCATCAGGGGGAAAGTGTTCAGTGATCAGCTTGCTGAATTTCCGTGTGACGAAGTGAAGGGGGAAGATGTACAGTTCCCCGACGAGCATTTAATTTGCGCTACAACAGAGGAAAATAAGTGGCAACTTTTTTTCGATGGCGCAGCCAATAGCATGGATATGGCATAGGGATGTTACTTGTTGATCCAAGCGACATGTATACTCCAATCGCTATCCGCCTCGAATTTGAAGCCACTAACAACACCGTTGAGTACGAAGCATGCATAGCGGGGCTCGAAGCATCCCTCGAGAGAAATGTCACAAGTTTAGAAGTATTCGGTGATTCCTTGCTCATCATTAATCAGACATCTGGAAAATGGAAGATTTAAGACTCGACTCTGCAACGGTATGGTCAACATCTCGAGGAGTTGGTTGAACAGTTTTAAGAAATCACCTTCAACTACCTGCCAAGGGACAAGAACCGTTTTGCTGATGCACTAGCCACCATCGCTTCACTGGTCGAAATACCTGAGGGTAAAACGGTGAAGCCCTTCAAAATTTCCCGAATGAGCAGTCCGGCATACTGCATGAGTGTCGAGATCAACGAGGTCCAAGCAAACTCCCCGTGGTATGCGGATATCATGAATTTCCTCAATAACGGTGCTTATACCGAGAATAGCAATAAGAAGTCTCAAATGGCATTGCAAAGACTAGCCTCCCGATATGTACTGATTAAGGATCCAGTCTACAAAAGTCACCACGAAGGGATCAATCTCCTATGCGCAAATGAGACCGAAGCTCAAGAAATAATGCATGAGATCCACGAAGGTAAATGTGGGCCCCACATGAACGGGTTTATGTTGACCAAGAAGATACTCCGCATGGGTTATTATTGGAGTACCATGGAAATGGACTACATCGAGAAAGTCAAGAGGTTCGCCAAATGCCAATTCCATGCCAATCTACAACACGCTCCACCCTCACAGCTTTACAATATGACCACGCCTTGGCCTTTCTCTTGTTGGGGCATAGACATCATTGGCAAAGTCCACCCTACTGGCAGAAACGGACAATCTTTCGTCCTAGTAGCCGTGGACTATTTTACAAAATGGGTCGAAGCACAGGCTTACCGAGTTCTCAACGCCAAGAAAGTGGCCGAATTCGTGAAAACCCACATCATGTGCCGATACGGCGTTCCTCATGAGATCATCTCAGACAACGGTTCTCACTTTGAGAAAGAGATTGACGCACTCCTGGTAAAATACAAGATTACTAAGCACAAGTCATCTCCATACCGCCCTCAAGCAAACGGCGCGGTCGAGGCAGCTAATATGACAATCGAGACCATTATGAAGAAAATGGCCTCCACTGGAAGGGATTGGCCCGAAAAGCTACCTCTAGCGTTATGGGGCTACCGCACGTCAATACGGACAGCGACTGGAGAAACTCCTTATGCACTGGTATATGGTTCCGAAGCTGTACTACCAATAGAGCTCGAAGTTCCATCCCTATGGGTCCTCCTCGAGAACCAAGTCAATGAAGTCGATTGGATGCAAAGTCGATATGAACAGCTAGCCCTACTCGACGAGAAAAGGCTAAGAGCAATCGAACGTACGAGAGCCTATCAACAAAGAATGGCTAGGGCTTTCAACAAGAAGGTGAAGCCCCGAAACATCAGTGTGGGAGATTTGGTCCTGAGACAACACCCTCCTAATGCCATGAACCCCCTTGGAAATGGGGTCCCCGATGGATCGGTCCGTACGTAGTCAAGAAGATACTAAGCGGCGGTGCAGTCCGACTCGTGGATTTAGACGGAGATCAACTGCCAAAGGAAGTCAACCTCGACAAATTGAAGAGATTTTACGTCTAATGAACGAAGACCACAAAAAAAAAAAAGAAAAAAAAAAGCTCGCTAGGTTGAAAACCCGCAAGGGCGGCATATGCAAAAATTAGAGCACGTGCAAAAAAGAAGCCCGCTAGATTGAAAACCCGAAAGGGCGGTCTAGTCAAAAAACAGGGTGCACAAAAAAAATAAAAAATAAATAAATGGTCTTCGTTTGTTTGAACAACGGAGACCTGAGCCTCTACACTGGAGGAACGTAGGCAACCTTCGTGTGCGGTCTAAAACATAAACAAATACCTAAATCATTCCAAGTTAACGAGATGCAATTTTTATTCATTTCTTAAATCATTCAAATCATTACAATGGAAATGTTGAGCTATTAAAAGACATTAAAACATTAAATCCTAAACAAGTGGTCTATTCTAATTGCAATCTCGGTGGTACAAAAGAAATATCTAATCTTTCTTCGGTTTAGGGACCCATCGCTTTTGGGGACGGCCTTTAGTCCTCTTGGATGGAGGCGGAGCATTCTCGAGACCACCAAGACGAGAAAATAAACTCGAGCGAGACGGAGCTTCATCAACAACCTTCTCCTTGCCCTTGCTAGAAGGAGCTTTGACCGGAACAACCACGGGACGCTTCCATACAAGAGAAGAATTTCCCTTGCCTTTCTTCTTCTTAGGCAAATAACGAGGCCTATAATCCCTCACATGGACCACCGGCTTCACGAAATCCACGACAACAACACCCTCATTTGGCCTTCCCAACGATCAAAGACGCTAGGACGCGCCTTCACAATTGGAGCAATGGGGACGGACTTATCGCTTTCGGGGACGGAAACTTTGACTTCGAAAGTAAAGGTCATCGGGGCCATCGCTACAAGAATTTTGAGGTATAGAGTAAGGGAAAGGATGCAGAATATTGCTGTGTGATCATTCTGATCGAAAAATGGTTTAAATTTATAGCTGTTGAAGTGCCCTGCTCAGAAAAGAAAGGGGCTGGAATTCAGCAATCCAGAAGCGCCCGCCTCCGACAAACGATTCCAGATGCGCGCGCCTCCCGCGACATAAGCCAGACGCGCACGCGTTTGACAGCAGACAGAAACAGAACATGCCCTTGTCAGTTCAAGAAGGAAGCCCAGGCACATTCAAGCGCCTTCAACCTGCAGAAAAGATCAATCCCAGCAACAAGAGAAGCTCAAAACGACGACAGCAAACACTCGGCTGGGCACACATTAATTTGGTCTGCCCTTAAGGCATGTCTAAAAACTGAAATAGGATAGAAACTCCCACTCAAAGTAGGGTGTCTTTTATTTTTTTCTCAAAAATCAGTTTTTACAATTCATCCCCAGCACAAAGCACTCCGCAGTCAACTGTGCTCGCACCCCATCAAAAGTCAAAGTCAAACAGTCAACATCAAAGTATGACTCATGACAACAACTTGGTCCGGGATGAGCTACAGAATCACTGCTTCCTCATCACACAAGATCTACATCCATTCAAAGCAAACGGTCCTCCGGGTCCCGGACTTCAGCAAGCGGTCCTCCGGGTCCCGCACTCCAGCAAACGGTCCTCTGGGTCCCGCCCACCTCAGCAAACGGTCCTGTAACACCCATCGAATTTCTTGTTAAATATTTGACATACTTGTTAAATTCTTGAACTTGCATATTATGTGTTAGTTTTACTTGGGTTAATTTATTAACTGCTTTAAATAGTTAAGGTGGTTAAATGTCTAGTTTTGACTTTTGGGTTATTTGTGAAAATTTGACTTTAGGGGCCTTTTTGTTAAAAGTGAAACTTGAGGGGCCTAGTTGTTATTCTTGGATAGTTGCAAAGTATATCAAGTTGTTTCTTCTCTGAGAAAGCAAAATTCTCAAATCTTCTTACGCTCTCTCTGTTCTAAAAAGCTAGGTTAGGGTTTCACCCTATTCTCGACTCCTCGAGTTTAATTATCCCTCCGTTCTTGATTCTGATCTCGGATTAATATTCGTGGCGATGAATAGAGCGTTCCAGGCCGAACAGAAATAAGTTTGGGTCAACTTGAATTTTGACTAGGTAAGTTATTAGCTCCCCCTTACTTGTAATAACATGCATAAATGTTATTCTCGATACTTGTGAATGTTAATTTTGTGTTTGGGGTGATTTTTGTGGTACTTGTAAATTTGGGACAAAGGGAGTAAAATCCTCTGTATGAAATGATGAAAGAACTTGGGAAAATATAGTTTGGAAATGTTATGCCTTTTCTGGGTATGTTAAAATGGTAGTAAAATTTACTCCTACGTTTGGGACGGAAAATTTCTTAACCTGGGAAAGGAATAAAAATTTCGCAATTTGGTACCTTGTGCGACCGCACAAAAATCATTGGGCGACCGCACATCTTTCTGAAAGGTTTTTCAAAGAAATTGACATGCTTGTGTGCGGCCGCACAGTTCATTTTGGGCGACCGCACAGTTATCTGAATAACAAAAATATTGTGTAAAGTTTGTATAAGTTGGAAGTAACCCTAGTTAAGGTATATAACCTTAGTATAAGATGTCCTAGCAAGTGTTGTGACACCTTAGGGGCATCAGAACTTGGTCTTAAACATGTATACTCATTGAATCAAAATGAGAACTTAAGTATAAGAGTGGTAACTCTTCCTTATGTCTTGAAAGTGCTATGAATAAGCACTAATGTGTTATACTTGTTGTGAATCCAATGATTGTGCACCTTAGAGGCATTAGCATAAGGTCTTAGACTTGAACATCCTAAGAATAGGATTGGGATTTGGTAAGAGTAAATGTATAACTCTTATACTTGTTTGAATGTCCAAAGATTGGGATATAATTTGAAGTATAAGACATTAAAATCTTGTACGTGACTTGAACATCTAAAGAATTGGATTATAATTTGAATATAAGATAATAAAATCTTGTACTTGGCTTGACACCAATACATATGTATGGTAGTGAACTTGAAAGTGCTATGAACAAGCACTAACTTGTATGAGACATGTTCTTGTTGTGTATGTGCAAACATTGCATATAGTTGCTTGATAACAAGGTGACTTCTTGATTACTTGAAGCATGTCCTTGTTGAGCTAGTCCACTACTTTTGGATTAGTTCTTCTCCCGTAGTTCAAGTAAATATCTACTTGTACCTTCTTGTGTGAGTCCAGCTGGTTCTCCTTGCTTGTTCGAAAATGTATAGGTTCACGCTTGTCGCGAGAGGTGGGGTTTAAGTGACAATCGGGTCCCTATGTATTTCCGCCTGACCCCTTACTACCGGCCATAGTAAGGGCATAGCTTCCTTAGTTGGAGCAATAAGCCTGACTTAAGTGAATGCTAAACTCCTGTCTTGAACACCTCGTGAATACTCATGAGTACTGATATTGGGAATGACACTGGTTACCGGGTCTTCTGATACATACTGAATAATCAGTTTCCTGTTATTGATCGTGATTGTCAAAGTAATACAAGCTACGACAACAATGGTATTCTTGGGAGGAATAAGGAAGGAAGCAATATCCTTATAACTTGCTTGATTAGCTTTATGTGCTACTTGATGAGTGGATTATCCTCTCATATACTTGTTACTTGATGATACTTGATATATGATTACTTGAGTATCTACTTGAATTGCATGATAACATGTCATCTAGTTGCATCTAATAGCTTACTGATATTTATCTCACCCTTTATTTGTTTCCCCCCCCCCCCCCCCAGGAAAGGAAGGATAGTGCGCAGTGAGGCTCGACATAGTTGGGAGCTTACTTCGCAGGTCGTGATTATTTTGGGGCTTGTGTCCTTTTACACTTGGTGAGGACGATGTATTATGGGTTTTGTAACTCCTTATTTTGGGGTAGACAGTCTTGTTCAGTTCTTGTTGTCACTAGACATCTTGTATAGTACTCTTAATGCCAGCTTATGTGCTAGGCATGTTTCCGCTGTGTATGTACTAAGTTTGGTTTTCAATTTTCTTGTCTAGAACTCGTGTTGTGAGCTAGTATAGCTCCTTACTCTAGAGTGTATATATATATCATGTCAGTTTGTTAAACAAATGTCATTAAGTTTCTTGTTAAGTTTCTTGTTCCTCGTTAGGCACTCTATCCAGGTTCGAGGTTCTATTAGGGGATCCCGGGACCTGGGGGCGTGTCAGGTCCTCCGGGTCCCGCACTCCAGCAAATGCTCATCTGGGTCCTGCACTCCAGCAAACGGTCCTCCGGGTCCAGTACTCTAACAAACGGTCCTCTGGGTCCCGCACTACAGCAAACGGTCCTCCGGGTCCCGCACTCCAGCAAACGGTCCTCCGGGTCCCGCACTTCAGCAAACGGTCCTCCGGGTCCCGCCTCCAGCAAACGGATCTCGCCATCAGCAAACAGGTCCCGCTTCCAGCAAACGGATCTCGCTATCAGCAAACAGGTCCCACTTCCAGCAAACGGATCTCGCTATCAGCAAACAGATCCCGCTTCCAACAAATAGGTCCCGCTGTCAGCAAACGGATCCCGCTATCGGCAAAGCCACTCACACAGGGAGCGCACCCTTATCTCTCAAAGCCGCTCACACAGGGAGCGCACCCTTATCTCTCAAAGCCGCTCACACAGGGAGCGCACCTCTATCCCCCGCAATTTCAAATTCCTGCTTTTATCGAGTCTTTTCCTTTTCTTGGTGACGTCCTAGGCGGATGTCTGTCTTTCATCGGCGCGTTTGCTTCGCAATCCACGCTGCCGAGGGGCTCTGTAGACACCCCGCCTTGGACCGCTCGCCCCGATTGCACACTTGATTTTGTGTTTCTCCCTCTTTTTAAGTGTTTTCTGTTAGTTTCTGTTACTTTGGTTAAGTTCCAGACGGACTCCGTTAAGTCCCGGGACTAAACTGAATAACAGTTCTAACTTTCTAGTCCATTCTGTCAAAAATTGCTTCTCAGAGTCGCGCGCCTCCGCCCCTTGAGGCCAGACGCGCGCGCCTTCCGCCGCCTAGGTGGGATGCGCGCGCTTCTGGGGTGTGTCAGTTACAAATTCTGCCCAAGAATCTCTCCCTTGCTCATTATACATGATTTTGCCCGGGAAAAATTTATTGGAGACTCCGTTTGGCCCCAAAAACAGTCCTTTTTCAACTATAAAAACCCCTCCAATCCATCATTGGAGGGGACCTTAGAGATCATTACTTTTAGACCTTTTACTCACTTCTTTCCTAGACTTTTTCTTGGGATTTCTTCAATCAAGTGTTCAACCTCTTCTTCAAGGCTTTACAAGAGGTTCTCTTTGAAGGATACTATAGGTAAAATGTCTTAAGAATTTCTCTCTTCTTCTTCTTCTTCTTCTTCTTCTTCTTCTTCTTCTTCTTCTTCTTCTTCTTCTTCTTCTTCTTCTTCTCCTTCAATCAAATGTGCAATCACCCAAAACCATTTGGGACATGACACCAACGGTCCTTTCATTACATTGAATTGGCCTAGGAGTCATCTCCCTACATTTTTAACTTTAAAACCCCTTTTTATCATCATTTTAATAGGAAGAACGCATTTATCTTTAAAAGTGAATTATGAACAAACAAGACCGACTTTGCTCGGGCGAAATGGGTGTTTAAGTACTTCCCATTTCGTAACCTAACCCCCGAACCCCTCATCCCAAAGAATCTCTGTTTTCGTAAATCAAACTTAGGCTCAAACATTAGGTTTTCTTATGTTTCTCAAAAACGTGGGTGGCGACTCTAAAACACAATTAGACATCCTAGGGTAATTCACGCGCTCTAGCCAAGCCGTGGCCCCCCGGGGTATCTACAAAATCTTCAAAGCAAACTTGAACACTTGGGAATATAATCTCTTGAAGCTCAGCAACCTTCATTATTGAAGAATGAAGGCTATTTATAGGCAATGCACCCTTGTGACCGTTGGGTAAAGATTTGAATTAAATCTGAGGGTACAATTGCTGTCGAATTCCCATTGGTTGAGCTGTCATTGTCGTCCTTGGTTTTGTCTTATAGTCCTAGGTAGTTGTAGCACCACTACCTGACATCTGTCCCTTGTTGCAGAAAAGGACTAACGGTAAACAATTCAAATAGCTTGGACAAGACCGACATTCCTTGCAGTAAATCCAAGTAAACTCAAAGTTATTTTGACAAGTCATAAAACATTCCTTTACGATCATAAAGGGAATGTTTGTCTCAAGGAATAAATGACTTAGCGAATTCTTCCATAACTGATCTGCGGTTCCACCAAATGCACTGGAGCGGTTCCAAGAGAGACTTGAAGAAAGGTTTTATTAAACTCACATAATGCGGTTTGATGAAAACTAAGCGGCTCCATGCTGGCAGTTCGAAGATAGCACAAGTGCGGTTTGAATAACTAAACCGCTACGGTTAAACCGAACTATACTCAGCCTAGACAAACAAAAATCTAGAAATTGACTTATCTAAAAATTTAAGTATTACTTCATTACATGCGGTCCTAAAATCCATAAAAAGACACGTGGCATGGATTAATCAAATCAAGTGGGTGTACTAACAATGAATCCTAAAAGTTTGTATAACCAGAAAATATAGAGTGAACAAACTAAGACATTTGTACCACGGGCAAGAAAATTGTTCACGATGGTTAGGACATCTATGATGCAGGCCTATAGATGCCCTTGTACGGTGAGTGGAATCGATGGATTAAAATCTTTTAGGAGAGCACGTGGGAATTAAAAAAAGATTGGCTTGATGTCATACGTAAAGATATGGATGACAAGCGATCAAATGAAGACCCGGTCAAAGAGAGATACACATGGATAAGATTAATACTTGCACTTGACCCGATGTAGTTCTGCTTTTGGTTCATTTAGCCTACCTTGGATGTAAGGATAAGAGGCTTTGTTGTTATTACCGTTAATGGTTTGATTCTTCACATCAATTTGTATCCATCATTGCTCAGGGTTATGGAAATAAGAAGCTTTATGATGTGGCACATTTAGGCTAGGGGTGTAAATGGTTCGGTTTGGTTCGGTTTGGGACAAGTTAGAGGCCGAACCGCTAGGTATCGGTCTGGTGATATCTCAGACCGAACCGAACCATAAAAACTTTCAAACCGAACCAAACCAAACCAAAACCGCTATAGTCTGGTTCAGTTCGGTCTGAACTGCGGTCTGAATTTACGGTCCAGACCACGGTCCATACTTATGTAATTTTTAAAATAGACTGACTTACATGTGTACAGAATAACTTGGTCTAAACTCTAAAAATCTTAAAACTTTAAACACAATTAGTCAATTACAATCATGAATCATCCTCATAAAGCAGGCTCCCAAATCAAAGTTGTCAAATGATTTTTTTTTTTTTTTTTTTTTTTAGACAGAGGGAGTATTATAAATTGAAATCATTTTCCTCCCAAGTTTCAACCAAAAAAAAATCCTATCTAAACAATTCATAATCCGTAAACTGAACATACAGTTCTGAGATAGCAGTCAACACAAACCTGGATAGAGGTAAGAATAGTAGCCACATCGTAGATTGGACTCCACTGATTTTGCAGAATGTCCAAGCAGATGCTTCCATCAGCATAAACTGGGAATAAGACAGACCTTAGTAGTGTCCAAGCAGATGCTTCGATTAAAATTATCATCATCCATATTCGAGGGGTTAGGGTTTGACTATGGAAAATCGAATCCCAAAATCAAATCAATCGGACAAACGGAAAATAGTGGCCGGAGCTAGTGTGAGGGTGGACCACGAAGAAAAAGAGGAAGATTGAGTGCGTCGCCGTCGATTTGGTGAAGGGAGAGAGACGAGAGACGATGAGATGCGCAGTATGTGGTCTGTGGCGTGAAAGTGAAAGAATTAAAGTGAGATACAGTGAGATGAGAGTGATCCTATTAGGGATTCTAATGTTAGGTTTTCTAAAATCTAAGGGTGGATATTAATTCAACTTAAAATCCTACGGTCATTATTCACGGTTCAGCGGTTCGGTCTCACGGTTCGGTCTCGCGGTTCGGTCTGAATCAGTTCGGTTTGGTTCGGTTCGGTTTGGTCTAGAGTGGCCAGACCACAGACCGAACCAAACCACCCGGTTTGGAAATTTTAGAGACTGAACCGAACCATGATTGCTCAAAAACCGAACCAGACCGTATGGTCTGGTTCGGTTCGGTCCCGAACCGCGGTCTGGCCCGAACCACTGACACCCCTAATTTAGGCCTGGCAGTTTTACCCAATAACCTGTCAACCCACCCAACCCAATTAATTTAACAGGTTCTAAAAGGTTACCCAAATAACCCGTCAAATTTCGCGGGTTAAACCAGGTTCAACCTGCAAACCCGCTGGAACGAGTTAAAAACGCCAAATGCCTCTTTAGAATAATTCCTTGAGGCCCCCTCAGCTCAAATTATTCTCCATAAAAACCCAAGCGAGATATAAAATTCCACCTAGACCCATAGTCCAAATCAAAATACCATCAAAACCCAACACCCAACCACTCATGCCCACAAACAGTCCGCCAAACCACAAAAGCCCACTGCCGGGCCCGATCCATCCAGCCACCCTGGACCTAGATCCCACGCCCGCCCACCCGCCCCAACCCAGTTCCCACGCCCGCCCATTTTTAGCAAAACAAAATATGTTGGTACAAAGTTTTGAACCAAGGACCAAAGGTTGGAAACCTGTACCTAAACCACTATGCTAATATGCTGCTTGTTCACTAATTTACAATATCTTTTATAGCTAACCAGTCTGGATGAAAATAAATAACAAAAATTGTATCACAATCAACTAATGAGATTTTAGAATATTCACAAAAACGTCAACTTTTGTAAAAAAAAAATATCATTTAAAAAAAAAAACATGATTTAAAAAATATAAAACTCTAAATATTTTATTAGAAAAATTGTGAAAGACCTAAAAATAAATTATTATAATTTTGAAATATAATATTAGGGAAACTTTTGTATTTTTCACATTATTATCCTCTAATTTAATGCAATTATTTACATAAATGACACATGTTAAGTATTTTATTTACTTAAATGCTAGCCTAGGCATTTAGTAACACAATTGTCATCGCACTGTTCCTATATAGAGCTGTCAATACGGGCTGGCGGGGTGGGTTGGGTCCAACCCACCACAGCCCACCTTCAAACGGGGCGGGGCGGGCTGGCCCAAATTCTTGGCGGGCTGAGAAAATGCCAACCCAACCCACCTTGGGTTAGTGGGCCAGGCGGGCCAATAGCAAATTAAGGGCGAAATCCGTAGAAGACGACGACGACACCGCCGCCGGTCTTTGACCTTCCCGTCTCTCCGCTGGACTTTAGGGGGCAATCTAGTCCTCTCAAAATCGTGAAAAGGAGGATGGAGAGGACGCATTTTATACGTAGCTTTTTTTTTTAATCGACTTTTTCATACTCCCACCGATCCCAGCCTATTGGTTAGTATTAACAGAAATTGAGAAAAAAAACAACAACAAATCTAAGATTTTGAAACTCAGATCTAGGATTTTGAAGTTCCAGATCTTGAGTTTTTTTTTTCTTTTTCAATTTCTTGATATTTCATTTCGCGATTTGATAATTGTGGAGAGGACTAGATCTTTCTAAATCTACAAAAGACAGCGGCGGAGGACGGTGGTGGGGAGAAGAGACGGAGAGAGAGAAGAGAAGAGACGGAGAGAGAGAACAGACAAAGAATAGAGATTGAGAGAGAGAAGAGAAGGAAACAGAGACGGAACCTGGAAGGGGGGAGAAGGCGGAGGTCGTAGCCTCGTAGGAGGTGGTGGCGGCGTACGACGGAGGACGGCGGTGGAAACTGGTCATGTGGAAAATTAGGAGACTTAGAGAGAGACTGGACTTGGAGCAGGTCAAATGAAAAGAGGGGAGGGGAGGGGAGGGGGTTTTGTTTGAGGCAAAATCAAAAAAAAAAAAAAAAAAAAAAAAGAAAAAGAAGAAGGTGGGTTGGCCCGCCTTGGCCCGCCCCAAACCCGCTTGGCCCGTGACCCAAATGGGCTAGCCCAAATAGGCCCACTTATATTTGGGTTGGTATATTTAAAGCCCAACCCACCCTTTTTCCATGGCGGGCCGGGCCAGCCCAACGGGCTCAGCCCAAATTGACGGCTCTATTCCTATACCTAAGATATAAGAGTAGAATTACTGTTATACATAAGGTATAAGAGAAAAAATGTTCACAATTTTTCAAATTTACTTAATATATATATATATATATATATATATATATATATATATATATATATATCATATTTCAGAATTTGCTCTTGTACTTAGGAATAAGACTAAAATTAATCTTATATCTACGGTATAAAAGTTTTTAGTTTATTTCTTTTCTTCACATTTTCTTACAAAAATGAAATTTTTAGGAAAATGTATTTTTTTTTGAAAATAATGACTCTCATATGTCAAGTATAAAAGACATAATAGTCTTATAATTCCAGTATAAGAGTTAATATTAATATAATATGAGATTTAATTAATGATTTTTAGGAAAATGTGAAATTTTGTAAAAAATAAATAAATAATTCTTATACCTTAATTATAAGAGTAATTCTATTCTAATACCTAAGTATATGAGCGAACTCAAAAATAAATATGAGACTTTTATGAATCTTTTAAGAAAACATGAAAAATTGTGAATGTTTTTTGCACTTATAACTTAGGTATAAGAGTAATTATAGTCTTATACCTAAGTGTAAGAGCGGATAATATATGAGACCTTTTTATTCATTTAAAATTTGAAAAAAAATCTGAAAAATATATTTTTTATGCCTTAGATATAAGAGTAGTTCTAGTCCTATATCTTAGCTACATGATTTTTAAGAAATGTGAAAAAATGTGAAAATAATGACTCTTATATCTCATGTAAAAGAGACAAACTAGTCTTATACTTCCAGTATAAGAGTTACTATTAATAAAATATGAGACTTTTTAAATAATATTTTTAAGAAAATGTGAAAATTATGAAAATAGATAACTCTTATACCTAGTTATAAAAGTGATTCTAATCTTATACTTAAATATAGGAGCGGGACTGATTAATAAATTATGAGACTTTTATGATTTTTTAAAGAAAAAATGTTTTTTTTAAAAATTACTCTTATATCTTAAGTATAAGAGTAGTTTGTCCTAGTCTTATACTTTAGATATAAGAGCGGAATGGTTGATAATATATGGGATTTTTTAAGAAAACATGAATATTTGTGAAAAATAAATAAATAATTATTATACCTTAGTTATAAGAGTAAATTTAGTCTTATATAGGAATGGACTTGTTAATAAATATGAGATTTTTTATGAATTTGTTTTAAGAAAATTTGCAAAATTGTGTTTTTTTTGCACTTATACCATAGATATAATAGTAATTTTAGTCTTATACCTAAGTAAAGGAGTGGACTGGTTAATAATATATGAGACTTTTTATTATTTATTTAAGAAAATGTGAAAAAAAACCCAACTCCTATGCCTTAGGTATAAGAGTAACTATAGTCTTATATCTTAGCTACATGATTATTGAGAAATGTGAAAATAATGACTCTTATACCTTAAGTATAATACCTTGAGTATAAGAGACGAACTAGTCTTATACTTCCAGTATAATAGTTAATATTAATAAAAAAAATTGATATACTTTAATACAAAATTTAAAATAAAAAATTATGAATAAATGAATAAATAACTCTTATACTTAGTTATAAGAGTAATTTAGGTCTTATACCTAAATATAAGAGCGACTGGTTAATAAAATACGAGACTTTTATGTTATTTTAAGAAAATGCGAAAAGTTGTCAAAACAGATATTTCTTATACCTTATCTATAAGAGTAATCCAACCGAGTCTTATACCTTAGGTAAAGGAGCAGACTGGTTGATAATATATGAGACTTTAGTATATTTTTTTAAGAAAATGTGAAAAAAAATGAGATTTTTTACCCTTTTATATCGCATGTATAAGAATAATTTTAGTCTTATACTTTAGGTATAGGAGTACGATGGCAATTTAGTAAATAAATGCTTATAGTGGCATTTCAGTAAATAAAGAACTTATCTAGTGTCATATATGTAAATACAAGTGGCTTAACTGGAGGGTAATAATGAAAAAAATATAAAAGTTTCTCAAATACCATATTTCACAGTTATAATTTAGTTTTATTTAATATTTAAGACTTTCATATTTTTATATTCTTACAAATAAAGTATTTTAGTCTTTTATATCTTTTAAAATCATTTTTATTAATATCTGATATTTTTTTTGAATTTGATGTTTTGTGAATGTTCTAGAATCTTTATAATTGATTGTGAAATCTATTTTTTGTTAATTAATTTTCGTCCATATTGTTTAGTAATAATAGATATTGTAAAAATTAAGAACATAAATAGCATTGGCATAGTGGATATGGTTTAATTTTCATGAGGATGGTCTTAGCTTCAAATCCCATTGCCTACATGTTTTATTTTGATTTTTCTGGAATAAAATGGATATAGGCTGTGACGGGTTTATATGGAATTTGTAATATGTTGTGAGTTTTTATGGAATTTTCGTCTCACCCAAGGGGCGTAGGGTCCAAAGCCCATGCCTCTTTATCGTCCAACCCTATTCCCTTCCGCCTCCATGGTCTCACCGATACTGATGTACTTTCTCCCTCCTTGTTTCCGCCGTCCACCCCCACAGCTGCCATCTCTTCCACCGATTCCTACCCAATTCCGGCCAGACAATAATTGAGATCGCGAGATTCTGGCCGAAAGCTGATTAAAGTCAAGAAGCAGGGATCTATTAGGTCGTGGATTCAGAAACAAAAGTCGATCCACCTCTCTGCTAATCGATCCACGGGAGGAAAAGGTAAAAAAGAAGAGGAAAAGGGAGAACAGAAAAAAAATAGAAAGAGAAAGAACACTGATTTTCAAGTAAGTTATGCTCGTGTAACTTTAAACCTATTGTTATGAGCCTTGTGTAACTTTAAACCTATTGTTATGCTTGAATGGATGCTTCTACCCTGTACAAAAGCTTTCTGGAGGTATGAGGATATATGAGAAGTTGTATTGACAAATACTTTTAGCCTTGATGGGATTAAATGCTTTCATAGTGTGCGTATTGATCATATTATTTTATCTCCTATAAGATGATAATGGGTAACGACAAGATGGCAAGGTAGAAGAACACTGATTTTCAAGTAAGTTACAAGCAATTTGGGACTCATGTGAGCAGCTGGTTATCTTAATAATCAAATAAAATAGATAGCAAGGAATTTTCCCTCAACTAAGATTGATCAAAGTAGGAAAACCATCTTCAAACTTTTAATTTGGCCGTTTGAGAAGTGACCACAATTAGAGCTACTAAACTTCAGGGGATGACTCATGACTGATGATTCGGTTGTTACATAGTACTCCCTTCGTCCCATACTTATTGCTACTAAATGTGAGTGCACGGGGATTAAGAAAATATGTTGGAAAAGTAAGTATTGTGAGTGGGTAGGAGAGAGATAATAAGTTAGTTGTTGTGAGTGGATAGGAGAGAGAAAAGTGAACATTTTGGGTAAGTAGCAATAAGTATGGGACGCCCAAAATGGAAATAAGTAGCGATAAGTATGGGATGAAGGGAGTACATTGTTTTCCATGTTAGTTTCTCTCAGTCCTTTTTTTTTGGCCAATACAAGGATTTTAACAAAATGCTGGGGAGGGGGATTGAACCCTCACCTTTTCCTATGGAAAGAGGAGGGTGCTTGTAGATTAGTTCATGCACTCAACATATTTTCTTCTTTATGTACCCTTACGCAATTATAAGAAGAAGTAGAAAGAATCATTGACCTTCACCCTGTCAATCTGAAAGCAATGGCATGATATGGTGTTCGTTGTAACTACTTGGCTAGTCTTAATAGAGAATACAACTCGCATTATTCAATTTTCTCACATTTTGGGAAATGGAGTTCAGATTCATCCCTTAATTTTGATGCAAAGCTGTGTATTCTTGCTTCAGTCTTTCCTCTGGCCTTACACGTGAAGCATATTAATGTTTGTTCTTTATTTGTACTTGAGTCTTTAGTTTTTTTGCTACTTGATATATTGGCTTCCCGGCAAGTCTGAAGCAAAATATGTAATATTACTACAATATCTCTGTTGACGGTGCAATTTTAAAAAAAAATTGACATACAAGGATATGTGCCCACGTGCTACTTTGCATGTATTTGTAGCCTTCCTTAAACAAGCGTTAGTAGCATGATCATCTTACATTAGGTGGTACAAATTTGATTTTCAGAGACTTCAGTAATTTTCTTACTAAATTCCTTCAGTTCTTGTGACCAATGAAGTTTGACTTTCTGTACATCAGTCGTAATCTAGTGGGTTTGCTTACCGTCAACTTTCAGAGAGGGTTAAGGTGACAATAAGTCGTGTAATCTTACTTTGTTTGGATGCACATGCTAATTGCATTGAAATGTTCTCTTGATGTGTTTTAATCAATCCTCAAGTTCATTTTTTCTTTTTGTTTTAGGTCAATAATATAAACATCAGCCCAATCATGCTTCTAGCTCAAGTTTATTTCACAAAAGCTTGATGTGCATTGATCAGCTATCAATTTGCAATGGACGTGGATAGTGGAGCGAACAATCTCAACAACAATCCTAGTCTAGCCTCTAAACAGCGGCTCCGTTGGACACATGAGCTACATGAGCGATTTGTTGATGCTGTGGCACAACTTGGTGGCCCAGACAGTGAGTTGTGTAGATATTCATCTGAATTACTTCCTCCGTCCCAAAATCATCTTCACATTTGACTATTCAAACTTTTTAAGGATATGAACACTTGTTATCCTAGTCATGTTTTGTTTATGCACTTTTAAGCCAAAATTGTAGAAACAGGTAAGATATTTTTGGGACAATGAAGAGTGGCAAATAGGAAGATCATTTTTGGGACAGAGGGAGTACTTCAAGTTTGTACCCTGGTTTTGTTGCTCTCACTTTTTCACTGACACCCTGCACCTTAAATTATGAAAATAAGGAAATATCAAGTTATATGGTAACTTTGTAATTAATTGGAGGATAAGTTTTGGTAAAACGTGTTTTACAATAAAATTTATTCATATAGGGATGGAGCTAGTTGAGTAAGGAATTCAGTCTTTGCTTTCTTGCAGCTAAGTTGTTAGATACGTTATTTGCCTGTTGATTTCACATGACCACATGATGGACCATCTGTTTTGGTAAATCCAAATAAAGGGCAAAAACACTATACTTTACGAGAGAATTTGGTAATTCAGTTAAGCAGTAAGGCTAATTAGTTAGGCTTCACGTCTATTCTTATTTACTCTCTCTGTCCCGGAATAAATGTCATAGTTGACAAGTCAATGTTTTAAGCTTTTAGTTTGTGTTTCTTTGACCAATTTATTTATATGGCAGAGTGACGCCTCCTATGGCATTATAATGCTTGTGCCTATTAGAATGAGTAGTATAGGAAGGTCACCAAACTTATACCCTATTTTTAGTAGGGTTAATTACAAATTAGGGCCTAAAGTCTCGTATGAGGTCCCCAAACGGGGTCTGACTTTTTTATTTTGGCGAATTAGGGCCTGAATTGATATTTTTTGCCCAAATAAGGGCTTTTTGACGATTTCCATCCAAAAATTCCGTTAAGTTAACAGGTGCGTTGCATGACTTTGAAGGAAGGGTATTTTGTCATTTTGCGTTCAAGGCTTGGTTAGATATTGATTAAGGATGGACGGGGCTTCATTACAATGAAATTGCAGAGAAGTTAAAGAGGTTTTCAACAAATTCCGTTAAGTTAACACGTGCGTTGCATGTGACTTTTTATAGTCAATTCACGTTAAATTTGACCATATGAGGACATTTTCGCGCTTTATAGAACTAGCCTTAACGCGAAATGACAAAACCCCCTCACTCAAAGTCATAGACAACATACGTGTTAACTTAACGGAATTTTCGGATGGAAATCGTCAAAAAGCCCTAACTTGGGCAAAAAATGTCAATTCAGACCCTAATTCGCTAAATAAAAAAAGTCAGGCCCCGTTTGGGGACCTGATACGAGATGTTAGGCCCTAATCTGTAATTAACCCTTTTTAGTAAGACGACATTTATTTTGAGACAAACGAAAATGGAAAGTAGGACATTTATTCGAGGACAAAGGGAGTACTACTCAATGATGAATATCACAATGCTTCTGTTGCGCAGATAATACACTGCCCCTCAAGCAGGTTCACAAAAAGTCATGTATACGTGGTTGTTTGAACATACTCCCAAAAAGTTAGTCCCATTTGACTTTTTATGGTCAACACATGCGAACTTTGACCAAACATAAATGTCAATTTAATCTTTCTAATAAAATTAAAATTTGTTATTGACAAATCACTTAATGACTAATCAATTGCAATTTATATAGTTTCATTCGGTTGATTAGGTTGACATCAATGTTTGGTCAAAATTCACTTAGGTTGACCATAAAAAGTCAAATAGGACTAACTTTCCTGGACCAAGGGAGTAACCCATAACATTCCCACTTAAGGCCTTGTAAATACACCTACAAGTTGTTTACTGGTCTTGACATCTCGTTGTGGTAATCTTCTTTAGAAGCTTGTATAAACGAAGGTCTAGCTTCTTCTCATTAAGCTTTCTGCATTCATGACATACTGGAAATAGGCCATGGCACTTGCAAGTGACACCTTGTGCTCACTAAAGCTTGTTTCTGTAAGGAAAAATGAAAAAAAGCTATGATCTAAATGAGAAAACCATAGTTGTCAAAGGCGAGAAGTGAGAGGCGGGCGAAAGGTACGGGAGCGAGGCGAAAAGCGAGGCGAGAGGCGGGCGACAAAAAATTGAGTAGTGTTGAAAAATAGAAAAAATATTGTTAAAATTAGGAATATGTACATATATACATGTAACACATATAAAGAGCTTAAACCATGTTATTAACTAGAATAAAAGAGTAAATAAATATCACAAGTCCACGTTTAATAGTATCATTAACATAATTAAACCCCAAATATGCATTTCAAATTAACAATATAAGTACTAGACTACTAGTTTGAGAGTGAAATAAACACGAAGTCTTTAACATAATCAGACATAAAGAAAATCAAGCACTATCATCATCTTCCTCATTGTCCAAGTCATGGATCTGTAAAAGTAGGCGAAATTAGGCTACTACAAACAAGAAGCCGACTGCTATAAAAGAAAAAAAAGAACTTAGTTTGACAACAAAACGACACATCAGCAATTAGTTTTCCACGATTTCTCCAAAGTTTTCCTTAAAAGCGTCGCTTTTTTGAAAAAAGCGATCATCGCCTGCCTCGCTGGGGAAGAAGCTAAGAACCCGAAAGGCGACGAAAAAAGCGAGGCAGGCGACGCTTTTGACAACTATGAATAAAACCCCTAGACACATTGTTAATGTCAAGAAAAGTCCCAAAGGACCAAATATGAAGGGAGAAACCAAGTATAGGAAAACGTATAATTCACTGCCAGAACATGTTGAAGAACCGAGGCTTCAGATTATTATCGGAATGTGGATTAAGTCGATACCTTCATGCTACTTCATAGAAGTGACAAATTTTCTTTTTGTGAAATATGTGTGAAAATAAACTGGTAACTAACATATTTGGTTTGAATCAAACTTAGAGAGCTTAGTATGGTACGATTTCTCCAAAGTTGCTTTTCTCTTCTTGAATGTTTCAGTTGATAGAGAGAATACTGAATTTATGCATAATTACGGATTAAGAGTTCATTTCTTCCTTAGGGGCTACTCCAAAAGGTGTCCTCAGAGTAATGGGCGTTCAAGGTTTGACAATTTATCATGTCAAAAGCCATTTGCAGGTATAAAAATAGTAAATGTTGTAAGTTTAAAAATGCTGATCTTTCTTTTAGGTACTGTATTTCATTTGAAATATTTCCTCTTTGGTGACTTGCACTATTTGTGCTGTTCATACAGAAATATCGGCTTGCAAAGTACCTCCCGGACTCCTCACCTGAAGGTGTTTTTTGATAAACTTTAGCCTTACTTCTCTTTTACCACAAGAACACAGGCCACTGCATTGATTATTCCTTCTCTTATAGATTGGGGATTTCTTTTAATGTTGTGAAAATGTCTATAGTTTACATCCATCAGAAATAATCTTACTGATTATTTTGACTTTTTAATGCAAGGTAAAACCTTTGACCCGAAAGAATCTGGCGAAATGCTGTCCAGTTTGGATGGATCATCGTAAGTAATTACGTTGCATTATAATCTGCTATTTTCCTATTCTGATTTTTGTTTTGGCATATAAAGAAACTTTATTGACTAGGAAAAGGAGAGAATGTACATGCGTGTGGTTGAGTGGTGGCCTTCTATTGTGCATAAAGAAAAATGAACAAAAATTATTCATGTAGCCAAATCCTAAGTAATCTGGACAAAGTCTGAGTTGAGAAACAGGGGAAGTGGACAAGGATTCCATGCGCTATCAAGTAATGAAAAAAAAAAAAAAAGCTTAAGAAATTATAAAGCATTACAATTCAATGTGAATCATATAGAAAAATGAAGTTTGGTTGAAAAGAAATGTCATTTTCCGTTTAAAGCCATCCGTTGCAGTCCTAGCACTTCACAAATCATAAATCGCGACAACCTGAAAGGCACCTATTACCTACCTTAAAGAAGCCAAAGACACCCTCCTATCCTTCACAAGGCTACACATCCAAAATGTTCCCTTTATAACGAGGGTGGGGAAATTTACATTTCATTTAGAACCCCCGATAATCCAATATATACGCATAAATTTGGTGTCAATGTTATTCACCATGCTAAATTAGGTGTTAGTCAAATAATCTTGATTCAATCATCTTATCTTGATAACTTCTTTCTGCAGGGGGATGCAAATAACTGAAGCTCTTAAGCTGCAAATGGAGGTTCAAAAGCGACTACACGAGCAATTGGAGGTTTGTATTTTCTTATATTTTTTGTTGGATCTTTTGATGAAATGCCCCAAAGTACAATTTTTAAGTCTTAGTGTAGTTTGCCAACTTAAATAATTGGACAATCTGACACGCAGCATATAAACCAAAGAAAAAGCTCAATGTGGGCCACATGTCTCTCCCTCATGATATATTGGAACTTTGAGACATACTCCCTCCGTTTCATGTGAATTGAGACTTATTTCCCTTTTCGTCCGTTTCACCTCAATTGAGACTGCCCAAAATGGCAAACTTTTTAATATTTTATATTCACCCAACCCCACCCAATTAACCCCACTAATTCTCTCTCTTCATTTTCCGCCACTCATTTTATCCAACCAACACTACTATTTACCCCACTCAAACTCTCTCTTCATTTTCCACCACACATTCACTACTTTCTCTTAATTATTGTGCCCTTGTTTTTTGTCTCAATTCACATGAAACGGAGGGAGTATAGGCGTATAGTATGTCCATGCTTATCTTCAATTGTCTGCCCTGCGCTATGGATAGGTACCTCTCATAAGAAAGTTGTAGAGATCTGTACTATTTACCTTTAAGTTGAGTAAGCAATATAGAACGGTCTTCTGTTTTAGAGATGCTACAAGACCGAACTTCAAATGCAGTCACAGTCTCTTAATCCAGATATGGGTACATGTATTGGGCACTGTAAAATTCGTACACAACATTTTAATACACTTGGTAATAGATGTTTCTTTACATTTATAGTTATTTGACAGCTTTCAGGATGTTGTTGTAGTTGGTGGAGGATAAGTGTGAAAGTACTCAAGTTTATTTATGCCAAAAGTGTTTCCTGAAGAAGCTCATCAAGTCTGATTTTTTGGCTAGGTTAAGAAAATTGAGATTGTGGTTTATCAAGGGATGAAGAAGCTCATCAAGGCTGATTTTTTTGGCTAGGTTAAGAAAATTGAGATTGTGGTTTATCAAGGGAAATTAAGCTCTGGCCATTCAGTGTGATTAATCACCCGATTTAGGGTGTTTCTGAAATATGGAATTAAGGGAGTGATGCAAGGAATTAAGTCATGAGTCATACAGACTGTGATTTGCACGCAGTCAAAGATCCCATCTCAAAGTAGTGTATAGCAGGATTTGTGTCGAAAAGACATGAAGATGGAAAGTCACACGAAACCCAAACCATTAATGGTTCCTGTAGGTGCCATAAACAGGCATTGATGTAGACCAAATAACAACCTTTGGCCCTTGCATTTCTATTTTAAATTGACCTGGTTGGATATTTTTTGGCCCATGAGCGATAGACAGTTTTGTGGTTGCTGATTAAGATCGACAGTTACTATTCTAAGATTTCCAAGTGCGCTTCAGAGGATTGCCTCTTGTATAGGCCGACATTTAAAAGGTCCGAGTTAGGAAACGATCATATCCCCTTCAGTGCGCTGGTAGTCCAAGGTGAAATACACTTCCGGAAACGTAAGTCATTAGTTGCTTAAAGTACATGCATCGAGGCCAGAAGTAAGCAAGAACCATTGATCAAAGGAACCATCAGTGACATTTTTGTTCATATAGCCTCATGTGTCCTCATATTTCTGTTTCGGACAGCCAAGTCCATGCGACATTGAGATATTGAGATCACAAAGCTCCTGAATTTGTTATATTTGTTGAGTATATAGGAAGTGTTATGGACATTACTTTTCACAGATACAGTTTTGAATGGAGTCTTCAGCTTTTATCCAAAAATAAAATAAAATTTACTCCCTTCGTACCGTAACTATGTGCACAAACTTCCTTTTTGGGTACACACTTTCTCATAATAGAAGATTTATACTCCCTCAGTCCCGAAATGATTTTCTCATTTGTCATTTTTCATTGTCCCAAAAAGTTCTTCCCATTTCTACAATTTGGGCTTAAATGTGCATAAACACAACATGCTAGTGAAGCAAGTGTTCATATCCTTAAAAAGCTTGAAGAGTCAAATGTGAAGATCATTTTGGAACGGAGGGAATATATTTCTTAATTCAATGGGCCCACTTGTCATACTCACAACAACTATCCACTATTATTCCCTACACCCAGTTTCTTTGTCCTACCTCACTTTTCATACTATCCCCTCCTTAATTCCCGAAAAGTGTGCACATTATGTGACGGAGGGACTGGGACAGTTTGGGATGGAGTGTTTGTCTTACAAAATAAAAATGGCAGGTACAAAGACAGCTTCAGTTACGGATAGAAGCCCAAGGCAAGTATTTGAAGAAGATAATTGAAGAGCAACAGAGACTAAGCGGTGTTCTTTCAGACTCAGGTCCAGAAGCGAACAATGAAACTGAAACACCAACACTACACCTAATGGAGAAGGCTGTGGGGAGCATTTCAGGTGATGGGTCCCTCTCCCTCTCCCCGTTGACGCCAGATTCTTTGAGTTCCCCCCCAGTTGTCACCCCAAATTGTGAGAGGCCAGCGAAGAAGCCGCGAGTGGCACCAGAGTCAAGCTTAATGCCTGCTTTCATGCCCATAAACCAGTTTGATCATTCGGCTGGGATTTCAACTGACAATGAAGATTAGTTGGGGCATGTGGCAATCAGTGGTCTGATGTATTACATTTTATTGCATTCAATGACTTCCAACTTTTGTTTGCAGGTCTGTTATCTGAAAATATGTATATTTATTACTATTAGGTTAAAGTTTTTTTTACGTGTATTTAGACCAACTGGTAATGAGATTTCTGAGATGCAATAATTACTGGTGGAATCTAACACATGAATGATGTTAACGGAGGAGGTTCAAATGTGGCATGTGCTTTTCATGACAGGTTGAGGTGAAAAGGGGTGAGCAAAGTTGTACATTTCATTTCATGGTAAATTGGTAATTATGGAGTGTTGTCAATAGGAGGGAGCTTATTCAGTTTTCTGTTTCTGTCATGAAGAAGTATCTCTCTTATGCCTAACGCGTTACTGAATAGTTGGCTTGGGCTTCTAGTTTATCAAATTTCTCACCTCCACTTGTAACAGCCCAACATTATGGAGGGGCTGTTTGGTAATTAAATAGTTGATTAGTGAGGGCAACAATGTCAAACCATCAAAGGGGCACGTGAATGGCTCGTGTACGGTTTTAGGTCGGCGTCGGCAGTGCATAAATGGAGGGTATTGCATCGGCAGAAGGAGTGTGAAGATTGTTGAGTATTTTCTTACTCATAGTTTAGATTTCGTTATTGCTTTAGGAGTAGTCGTAGCTAGCTTAATTTCTCTTTTCAGTAGTTCAATTCCATGGTTGAATGCTCTGTTCTTCATTATCGAGAGTTATTAATATAATTTCAGTTGGATTTCCTCTTTAATCCATAAATTTGGATCGAGTATGTTACAATTGGTATCAGAGCGGTCGATTCAGGGACCGCTTCTGTATCCATGGTGGATGGTAGGTTGAATGGCTTGGAGATCATCGACCAACAATGGGAGAGGATGGAAGGTAGACTTGCAGAGATGAAGATGATGGTGGATTCCATGGTGGAGAATTTGGGTTCCAGACATGAATATGTCACAAGGATTGCAGGAATTTATGATCCAAACAATGAATTGGAAGTTAGGTACTCTTCAAACCCTAATTTCTCTCCTTATGTTCATGCTGCTTTTCCCTTTACTCCCAATCTGGTTTACACAAATACGCATACGTCTCTTACTATCCCTACTTCTCAGATCCCTAATGTTCATGTTTCATCTCCCTCTGATTACAATCTGGTTTATACCCATACACCAAACCCACGCACGCCACATGAAAACCTAAATTTTCAGAATCCTAATACTAGCCTGAACTCTCAGTACCCACTGCACAACATCTCATCCTATGCTCAATTTGTAAACCCATACACATATATCCCTAGCGCTTCACAAACACATCCTTGGGTATGGAATGGTGGTGCTGGTTGTGGTAGTTTCAATGAGGAAAATGAAATGAGTGTTGATGCTGATAACAGAAAATTAAATTCAAAAGTTGATGAATCAAAGATGAGTGTTGGTGTTAACTATTTTCCGTTAGGAGCTGATCGCCAAATCCTTCTCGAGCTTCCGAAAGATATGAACGAGTTAGAAATGTGCGCATCTGCATTCCTAGAGAGGATTGTACAGACAAAGTCATTCGATGAATATTTTGAGGAATTCCATGTTGTTAGATCTCAATTGGAGACAATAGCCCTACATATGTGCAATGAACTGAGTGAAGAATTCTTTTTGGAATTTTTCATTGCTGGTTTGGAAGAAGAAATCAAGTCATATGTGAAATATCTTACGCCTTCTATAGTTTCCGAGGCTATGACTTATGTGAATCATTTTATTGCTCGAGAAAGTCAACTCACTGAGAATTATCAAGAGCCAAAACGTGATAAGGAAATGATAGATGTTGTTGTTGATTTGTGTGTTCAAGAGGAGAGAAATGAAACTAATAATTTGATATTGAGGATGTAATTGTCGAGTTTGTTGGGAAGGGGAGTCTTGGTTCCAATGATATGTTTGCTAAAAAAGAGAGTATTGAAATTGGTATTGTTTTTGGTGTTGATGGGACTACGGAGGAGCTTGAGAACATAGAGATAACATGTGACAAAATAATGGGGAATGGAAATGATGTTGATGATTTTGTCTTTGGATATGAGTTACTTGCTAAGTGTATGGAGAACAAGAGGTTGATTGATGCGAGGAACCTGTTTGATAAAGTGCCTATGAGAGATGGAATTTTATGGTATGAGATAACTTTTGGTTATGTTCAGACAGGGGACTTGTTTTCGAAAAAGAATAAAGTTAGAATGAAGGGATCTTCGTCTAGAAATGGGAAAGACTGCAGTCTGGCAGTTTTTACTGGCTTGAAACAGATCTTAAAGTTCATTCCTAATGTCGAGGGGCTGCGAATGGAGGAGGATGTGATAGATTTTGGAAAAGGACCAAGGTAACCACCAGAGGCGGTGAAGAATGAGAATGGTGGCAATAATATTTTTTATGAAGTTCTGGCTCCTAATGTAACTGGTGGAAAAATACCAAAGGGGAATGACATTATAGAGGAGAATATAGAGGAGAAGGGGAATGACACTGCTTATGCTTTTTGGAATGGATTGCTTGTTTCGTTTGTACAAAATAGATGTGCTAAGGATCCGTTTGTCGATAATCCCAGCCATGTTGCAAGGGACAGGACTGTTTTTGATGGAGGTGGAGCTTTCGGTTCAGTTGTGGAAAACCATGAGGGAATGGCTTTTAGAAAAGGAATTGAGCAGTCACTCGAGGAATTGAAGAGTGATATTGGTCCTGATGATAATTTTAATGAAAATCTGGTTCCTGGAGGTGTCAGATTTGATTTTAATGAGTCAGGTGAAGTAGCTAACAGTATAAGTGTTAATACTAGCGATAATGACAACAATGCATCATCGCTAGTTGACCATACACGTCGTGCAATTCAAATAGTGGAAGCTTCTCAAAAGACTGGTGTAATAAAAAAATTGGGGTCTGCTTCAATGCATATTGACTATATCTATTCAGGGTCCAAAAAAGGGGGTGATATTATAATGATGGTGCAATGGTTGAAATCCCACAGCCCCATTACCATGAATTGTAACAAGACAGGAGATCAGAATGTTGTGATAATTTTCCAGATTGAGCTTGATAATGCAGGACTTTATGCAAAGCATCGTGTGGGTAGTAGTGCAGCGAATAATGCCAATTCAGTTCATCCTAGAAAGAAGAAGATGTGAATTTATGTACAGAATGATTATGATGACAGAAAGCTTTTTGCAGCAAATCACGGCAGTTTAATTGAGTTTGTCAGCCATGGTGGTGAGATCTTCATATGGGAACTTGATGTTGAACTTGCTCCTGTTTTGAAATTTAGTAAGGCAGGGATTGATGATAGTTCAAAGGGTGCTAATGGTCCTAAAAATGACAGTTTTACTAATTTTGCTTCTAGCCTACGTACTATGATCCCAAGCAATGGCATACCGTTGCACATTTCTCAATTGCAAGGATATACTCATGCTGAACAACTGCAAGAGCACGAGGACGAAGTCGGACAATTCATTAATTTGGAGCAGTTGAAGCCTCTTAGAGAAGCTAATGGAAAAGCCACGAGGTTAGTGTCATTGCGTTTGTTACGGAAGAGGCGAAATATGAATATGGTGTTGTGATTATTGGTGTTGTTGGTGGAAACAAACTCAAGAAGAAATTCGATTCTTATGCGCGACTCAATAGAGTAAGGCCAAAGTATATGATAGTCTGTGGTGGTGACGAGAATTACTGAGCTTTTGCACTTTGTCAATGCCGCTGAAGTACTACCTTGTTTTGCCCAGTTTGGTGGTGGAAAGTGTTTTGGGGGAATGCAGCAAGTATGATTGAAGTTCATGGATTTGTAGCCTTGAGGACAAGGCTGTTGTAAGGAGGGTGGTGTTGTAACAGCCCAACATTATGGAGGGGCTGTTTGGTAATTAAATAGTTGATTAGTGAGGGCAACAATGTCAAACCATCAAAGGGGCACGTGAATGGCTCGTGTACGGTTTTAGGACGGCGTCGGCAGTGCATAAATGGAGGGTATTGCATCGGCAGAAAGAGTGTGAAGATTGTTGAGTATTTTCTTATTCATAGTTTAGATTTCGTTATTGCTCTAGGAGTAGTCGTAGCTAGCTTAATTTCTCATTTCAGTAGTTCAATTCCATGGTTGAAAGCAGAGTCTCGTTTCCTCTTTCACCATCGTACTTCAAATAGTTAGTTGGCTTAGGGCTTCTAGTTTATCAAATTAGTGTTATTTTTTTCTTTTTATTTTTAATAAAAAGGGGGGTAATTGCCCCCCCCCCCCCTACCCATGCCTTGGCTCCACCACCAGTGGTTAGTACGATGAAATCCAGTATTTTTTTTAATGCTTCAATGGTATCCCAAAATGAATGACCATTTTGAAAGTAAAGGATATTTTGAAAATATTTATTTTTAATAAAGAAAAAAATCGTAAACATTCTTGTAATTCCTTTCAAAATTTTAGTTGCATGAAAATATAGTGAAATCTAAACAAAAAAAAAAAATTATTTGACAGAGTTATTTACCGTTAAAGTTTCAAAAAATCATTCATTTTTTAAATAAATAAAAATGGTCATTCAATTTAGGAGAGGGAGTAGATATTACTCAAAATACAAATATACAAATGTTTGGTTCATGTTCGCCATACGGTGGTTCGTTTGTCATTATGGACTCGGTGATGTAAAATCGCGGTTCAATCTAGAACATACTCCCTCCGTCTCTACTTAGTGTGAACCAAAATTTTGGGCACACAAAATAAGAAAAAGTAAGAGAGATAAATAATGGAATGAGGTGTTTGTGAAAAAATTAAATAGGAGAATAAGTGGGAAGAATAGTAAATTGATTAATGTTTGTAAAATTAAAGTAGGAGAGAGAATGAGTTAGAAGAATAGTAAATATTTTTTACTATTTTTGGACAGTTCACACTAACCTGGGACGGACGAAAAAAGAAATAAAGAAACCTGAGATGGAGGGAGTATTGGTTTTTGTTGGTATGTTTTGGGTAGATAAAGAGATAGTAGTATGAATGTTAATGATCCATAGTCAAGGGTCAGCTACTAATACTATTTGACATCTTTTAGCATTCTCCATTAACTAACACAGTACACAGTGGCGAAGCTTAAGGTGATGGGGTCATTCGACCCCTTTAATTTTGAAGTTGTCATTTTTACCCATTTTAAATTTAAGAAAATAACCTTTTTAGTTTTTACCATTAAAAATACAATTTTTGCAATTTTAACCCCCTTATATTTAGAAAAAAATAATAATATATCATAATTTTGACTCCCTTCCACTAAATTTCTGGCTTCACCCCTGATTCCATGCACATTATAACCAAGTGTTAAAGTAAATAAATGAGCACTCTCCTACAAGCACAAAAGTTCCAACTGCAAAAAAGTGCACATATTTTTGGGTCTTGGTCAACTGTACTTTACTTTGAAATTCTAATAGTACAAGTGAAAAGACAAATTTTGTTATGCTTGGATGATATTTCGCACTTGATTGTTCAATAATACCTACATAATAATTCCGTAGTTGCTGCCATGAGGAGTAAGCTCTTCTAGTTTTTCCTTGCAATCTCAAACCCATCACTCTGCTCTTATATTTCTTTTATGACTTTTCTCTGCCTACTCTGAAAAAGGAGGCCCCTGTCTTACGAAACGCTTTGGCAACTTAACAGCACCAATAACAAGTAAAAGCGAGCCCTTTTATTATGATATACCTTACACCAAAATTCCGTCTTTGGGGACTACTTTTATGCTTCCTCTTAATAGTGAAGTAAAACCTGCTGCTTAGAGTTAGATCAAGTAAAGACACCTACCATCAGTTTTTACTACAGAATGCATATAGAATTTCTACAGAACAGTGTTTGGTGTCACGACATTCTGCAGCTTCCAACCACCAAGTCCTGCCAAGGCAAATGCCTGCAAACAAAAATTTCAGTCAGATCATCACTCAAAATAAAAAAAAATGCATATAGAATTTCAGCTTATTCAATCATTCCTTGTGAATAAACTGAGCCAAACAGAAGAGCCCCAAATTAGAAATACACATTAGCTGCAGTTGCAACAAATGGACTTCCCTTTATGGCAATGGTTTCATTTGAACCAATTTAGTATATGATCATTTGATCCAGCGCCGCATCAGTTTAACGGAAGGATTTGTAACAGATCTATCAACAGATGAGCCAAGGCATGTGTCACCATGACTACAAGCCGTCTGGTGTCTCTAATTCGATTTTTTTTATATATATATTATTAGATAATTTTTTTTTGAAGTACAACGGGGAACGGGAAATTGAACCCGTGACCTTCCTGGAGGAAGGCAAGGGCATATGCAGTGTGGCTAAGGCTCGTTGGCTTCGAGTCAAATGGTTGTGACATAAAAATGTACTTTAAATGCTTGATTTTATCATCCTATTGGTCTTGGTCAAATAAAAGCATCCCATATGTTTGGATAATAGGAAGGGAGACCCCAATGTTTAATGGTGTTGGTCAAATTTTCTATTTTGATTCCTTGTCAACCTTATAGAAATTGATCAAAAAAAAAAAAAAAAAAAAAAAAATCCATTTAAAGAGTAAAACCTTAGTTAAAACAAGGCCAAAATACGTTTACCCCCACCCCAAACTATACACCAAATCCCACTTTGCACCCCGCGCAATTTTTGTACCAAAGTCATACCTAATGTTTAAATAATCTCACTTTGCCCCCTAGGTCCTAACGAATGTTAAAAATCTAACAATATTTGGCATGTGCATGACACATAATAGATAATTCAGTCATTCTCATTTTAGCATTTAGTTTTCCTTTAATTTAATTTTCTCACTATTGTTATGTACAATAAATTTTACAAATTATTTATCTATTGTATCAAAACAAGAAAAATTATGATGTCAAACATAGAAAAAAATATATTTTATTTAATAAATATATATATATTTGGCTCGCAATTCACTCGGTTTTTGGGTTTAAATATAATATCAAAAAAGTCTTCTCCTAAATTAATTTTAGATATAATATGCTAATAATACATAAATAAAAATACAGACACAAAATAAAAATTGAAAGGAAAAATAATTTTCTAAGGAAAAGGCAAAATACTTTTTTTAATAACACCAAATAACAAAAAAAAAAAAAAAAGAAAGAAGAAAAGAAAGAAAGAAAGAAAGAAAGAAAGAAAGAAAGAAGAAGAAAGAAAGAAAGAAAAGAAGGAACAATAAAAAAGAAAAAGGAAAGAAAACCTAGTAAAGTTTATCTCTCCTTCCCGTAAACCCTTCAACCAACCACCACCGTTCTAGCCCCCGTTCTCCCTCCCATAATTATTAAAGACTCAAGGCGCACCAAGGCGCAAAAGGTGAGCGCGGAGCCTAGGCGCAAGGCCCGAGTGACGAAGCACGCAAAAATGCCTTACAACAACAACAACAAAGCCTTAGTCCCAAAATAATTTGGGGTCGGCTAACATGAATCCTCATATGTCATCGTGATAAAAGGAGAGAGAGAGAGAGAGAGAGAGAGAGAGAGAGAGAGAGAGAGAAAGATGGAGACAATAAAATAAAATAAATAAATAAATAATAATAATAATAATAAAAAAGTACGATCAACCCCCATCATTCACATGAATTTTCGCCTTCCACTCCGGCCTCTTCAACGCCACATTTTCATCTACTCCAAGTAAACTCATATCATTTTCAATCACCTTAATCCAAGTTTGCTTGGGTATTCCCCTACCCCTCGCCATTTTATCACTTCTCCACTCTTCAGGCCTCCTAATCGGTGCATCACTCGGTCTCCGTCTCACATGACCAAACCACCTTAGACGATGCTCCCTCATTTTATCCTCAATGGGCGCAACTCCAACTTTACCCCTGATCACCTCATTTCTCAATCGATCTTTTCTTGTATGCCCACACATCCATCGTAGCATACGCATCTCCGCTACATTCATCTTATGAATATGGCACTGTTTCACGGCCCAACATTCAGTGCCATAAAGCAGTGCAGGCCTCATTGCCGTACGATAGAATTTTCCCTTTAATCTATTTGGCATGCCACGATCACAAAGAAACCCTGTGGCACTCTTCCACTTCAACCAACCTGCTTTAATCCTATAAGCCACATCTCCATCCAATTCTCCATCTTTTTGGATAATAGATCCAAGATAGCAAAAGAACTCGGAAGCTTGAACAATCTTTCCATCGAATGTGATCACTCCTGCCTCTTTGCTTCCAACTTTGCTAAATTTACACTCCATATATTCAGTCTTGCTTCTGCTTAACCTAAAACCTCGAGATTCCAAAGTGTGTCTCCACAACTCCAATTTACTTTCAACACCTTCTTTTGTCTCATCAATCAGCACAATATCATCTGCGAATAACATACACCATAGAATATCATCTTGGATTGACCTCGTCACTTCGTCCATTATCAGGGCAAAGAGAAAGGGACTAAGTGCAGAGCCTTGATGCACTCCAATAGTGATAGGGAACTCTTCTGTCTTCCCAACGCTTGTCCGTACGCTAGTACTAACTCCATTATACATGTCCTTGATAATATCAATATATTTCTTTGAAACGCCTTTCTTTACTAAAGCCCACCAAAGTACCTCTCTTGGCACTTTATCATACGCCTTCTCCAAATCAATGAAAACCATATGCAAATCTTTCTTTTTATCTCGATATTTCTCCATGATTTGTCTCATAAGATAGATTGCGTCCATAGTCGATCTGCCGGGCATAAATCCAAATTGGTTATCCGAAATATTCACATTTTTTCTTAGCCGTTGTGCAATCACTATTTCCCAAAGTTTCATAGTATGGCTCATTAGTTTGATCCCTCGATAGTTGGCACAATCTTGGACATCACCTTTGTTCTTATACAAAGGGATTAGAGTACTTTTTCTCCACTCCAATGGCATTGTGTTACTTCTCCATATCTTGTTGAATAGTGTTGTTAACCAATTTATTCCCCTCTCCCCAAAACATCGCCACACCTCAATTGGTATTCCATCCGGCCCTACGGCTTTCTTTAATCCCATATTTTTCATCTCCATTTCCACTTTACCCTTTTGAATTCGCCGCATAAAATCTCGATTAATCATACTCGAAGAGATAGTTACATCTCCAATATCCTGCTCTTGATTGCCATTAAATAAGGTATTGAAGTACGAACTCCACCTATCTTTTATCTCTTTATCCCCGACCAACACTCTTTGGTCTACATCCTTCACACATTTAACCCTCCCAATGTCTCGTGTCCTCTTATCCCTCATACGAGCAAGTCTATAGATGTCTTTTTCCCCTTCTTTTGTATCAAATCTATCATAAAGTTTCTGATACACCTTTGCTCTTGCATCTTTTACTGCCTTCTTTGCTTCTCTTCTAGCCTCCTTATACCTCTCACAGTTCTCCTCACTCCTGCATTTTCCCAATAATTTATAGCATTCTCGCTTGCTCTTTATCGCTTGCTTTACTTCCTCGTTCCACCATGATGTGTCCTTACTTGGTGGCCCACTTCCTTTAGATTCTCCAAGGACTTCTCTCGCCACCTCCTTTATGGTATGCTCCATCTTAGTCCAAGTCGAATCTATATCCATATCCTCCATATTATCCGACCAAATACCAGTACTGGCCATCTTAGCTAGAAAAGTAGAAATCTATGTTGATTCTCCCCTTGAAGCCTCCACCACTTGATTCTAGGTTCTACTAGTGGTTTTCTCTTCCTTAAAATTCTCCTACTTCGAAAATCAAGTACCACGAGTCTATGTTGAGTTGCAGTACTTTCACCTGGAATAACCTTGCAGTCAGTGTAACTCTTTCTACAAGCATTTCTTACTAAGAAGAAGTCAATCTGACTCGCATTACCTCCACTTCTATAGGTCACCAAGTGTGATTCTCTTTTCTTGAACCAAGTGTTCATTATACTCAAGTCATACGCGATCGCAAACTCCAGGAAAATTCCCTGCTTCATTCCTCTCCCCAAAACCAAAACCTCCATGAATGCTCTCAAAGTCGTGTCGACTAGACCCCACATGTCCATTAAGATCGCCACCAACGACTAACTTCTCACCACTAGGTACGCGTTGCACAACCTCCTCTAAATCTTCCCAGAACTCTTGTTTAATAGATGCGTCCAACCCTACTTGTGGTGCATAGGCACTAATAATAGTTATAATCTCATCACTAACCACAAGTTTAATACCAATAATCCGGTCACTCTTCCTGTACACCTCCACAACATCATCGATATACTCCTTGTCAATAATGATACCTACTCCATTCCTACCCTTATCCTTTCCTGAATACCAAAGCTTAAAACCCCAAGGTGCTATTTCTTTAGCTTTCTCTCCAACCCACTTAGTTTCTTGTAGACACATTATGTGAATCTTCCTCCTCATAACCTCCACTACTTCTGCTGATCTCCCTGTCAAAGAGCCTATGTTCCAAGTTCCAAAGCGCATCCCACTAATCTTACCCCCACCATGGACTAGCTTCTTTGCCCGCACTCGTCCGCAATGCAGGAACCCTTGCATATTTGACACCAACCCCGGGCGCCGAGGGGGCGCGTCGCTTCCGGACGACGACCTAGCAACCTTTGCATACTTATCACTACACCCAGGCCTAGGAACTGTAGCGCGTCGCTGTGAAAGGAACGCCCCAACGATATTCATATTCGAATTCATGTCATAAGAAATGTGACAAATTTTTTACGCTGGCTGTCACATGCCTACCGCAACCCTCATCCTTTATCCTGGCTTGGGACAGGCAAGGGTAAATCCTTAGCGGATTTAATCCTTGGCGGATTTGCAAAAATGCCTTAAAATACTAAAAATATTGAAGCATAAACAGATGTTCAAACAAGCATAAAGAGAAGTTCAAACAGGACTTTAAGTCTAAATCCTATAAAATGATAACCAGTTGTTGGCCATCCTAACATTTGAACACAGACAGTGAGTCAAGGAAAAAACTCAGACTTAAGGAAAAAATAAAATAAAATATATACTCCCTCCGTCCCAGCACAAGTGAGACTTCTTTCCCTTTTGGTCTGTCCCACTAAATGTGAGACTGCCCAAAATGGAAATGTTTCAATTCCACTCATTCTCTCTCTTCTTTTTCCACCACTCAATTTATTCAAACAACATTACTATTTATCCCACTCATTCTCTCTTTATTTTCCACTACTCAATTTATTCACCTAACACTACTATTTACTCCACTCATTCTCTCTCTTCATTCTTTTTACCACACATTTACTAGTTTTTCTTAATTATTGTGCAACCTCCTCTAGTCCTACTTGTGCTAAGACGGACGGAAGGAGTATATATACTCCCTCCGTTTCTTTTAAGTTGCAACATAGAGAAAAAAATTGTAGGATTTAAGGATATAATATTTTATTAAGAATCAAAGGTGGTGAGGAGGAGAGAGAATTAGTGGGGGAGGAAAGAGAATGAGTAGAGAATAATAAGTGGTTGAGAGGAAGAGAGAGAATGAGTGAAGGATTATAAAATAATAAAAAGTTTCCATTTTTTGACTTGTTGCAAAGTGAAACACCCTAAATGGAAACTTGTTGCGACTTACTTGGAGTAGAGGGAGTATATATATATATATATATATATATATCAATTTCAAAAGAAATGAATATTCATTTTGAGACGAAGGGGCAATATACAAGAATTTTAGTAATTGACACATCAATTTCAAAAGTTCAGAAATACGTATCAACTATCAAATTGGAGTAAGGTAAAAAGGTGATGTTTTTAAATCAAATAAGTTTGGTTACCAAACAAGCCCTATAAGACAAACAGGAAAAAAGGAAAAAGAAAAACGCCAAGTCTAATTAGGGTCGCTAGAGGCTCGTCGGAGGTCACAAGAGGTCGCCGGAGTTATTCCCAGGTCACTGGAGTTTGAAGGAGTTCCTAGTGTGATCGCTACTCTTATACAGAGTAGCGATGCGTGTACTTGAGAGAGTCGTGGGAGATGAAGAGTATTAATCGCGTATTTATGATGTAAATCATGTAATTGCTTGTCAATTAATGCTAACGAAGCCTAGACGCCCCCTATCAAGGCTCGCGCTTCAGCCCTAGGCGCGCCTGAACCCTTGCCTTTGAAACAGCGCCTCGCCTAGCACCGCCGAGCCTCTCTGTGCTCTGGGCCTAGGCGTGCGCCTAGGCGCGCTTTTAACAACTATTCTCCCTCCCAGTATCCTACTTTATCCTCTCATAATCACGCGTCCACCCCTTCCCCTCCATCATCACTCCTCTGGCCAGCCTCTTCTTCTCTCCGCTAGCCCTTCCCACCCTTTATCCTCCTTTCTCCATTCGTCCCTAATTTTACAGTCGATCCACTCTCTCACACAAGTTGGGGTCCCAATGTCAGTTCATAAGTGGTGGAGGTCTACGGGATGTATACACCCATATGGTAGACGAAAAGGAAGATGGATACTAGTTAAAGGGCTTCCTTTACATATGTGGAGCCGTAGTTGTTTTCAGAATATTGGAGATCTATGTGGAGGATACGTAAAGCTTGATGAAAATTGGGGTACTTCGTGGGAATTTGTTCGAATGCAGGTGAGGAAGGTGGTATTATCCCATCTTCATATCGTTCAAGGTAATTTGTGTTGCAAGGTTCAAATTTATGAAGACAAAGCGGTAATTATGGGTCCTTGCCCTGCTGATATTGACAAAGACGCTGATGCAGATGAGTCCTACAGGTCGTTTGATCTTCGCGGAGCCTGGGCATTGCTAAAAAACAACAGATCTAAATCCGGTGAAGGGCTGCCGGATGATTTGCAGAAGAAAGGTAAGATCAGAGATGATGATGAGACTCAGAATGGTAACCATAATTATGGTAGCAAAAATCAAGGAGCAGTTTTTGATAGTAATTTCCCTTCCTCAAATAAAGCAGATTTGAAATTGAAAGGAAAAGAAATTTGGGCCAAAAATAAGGCTGCACCTGATGAAAATAAGGCTGGGCCCGATGAGTTTGTCAAATTAGGTCACCAATTGGGTGGGTCTAATTGGATCCAATTTGGGTCCGTTGGAATCAATTCAATTTTGGATACCTACCAAATTAAAACCGGGTCGAAGGGAACGGGTCAAAACACTTTTCTGGGCCATAAGAGTCGACAAGTCAACGCGCTCAGGTTGCGAAGCAGGTCGCGAAGCAGGATAGAACAACACGGGCGAAACACAAATAAATTCGTCCCCTCGGACAGAGCTGGTCGAAATAATAAACGGAGCAGGTGGATCTGGGTACGAAAAGCACCAATCATGACGTTAGAGAAACACCCTTTCGAGCCTGAAAACTCCTTCCAACCCTTGGAAACCATCCTGTCTGCGTCTACAATCAGAGATATGGTAGATTCAGCTGAAAAAATAAAGGAAGTTGACAGTCCAAATGATTATCAACCCCAGTGTGGTGATAGGGACAGAAAGACTGAGGAAATTATACAGGATAATCCAATGTGATAATTGAATGTTGAAGGGGATTGTAAACAACTGGTGATTGAAGAAAAGGAGCAAATTAGAGTGAGTACAACACCACAGTTTCAGGCTGGAGAGGAAATTTTTGAGGAGCAGACTTCAAAAAGGATATTTTCGACGGAATTTGAGAAGCTTGAGGAAGAATTTTGGGGGTCGGACGTAGACGAATATTTTGAAGACGATGAGGATGAAGATTGGGAAAGTGATAATGGGTCGGATGTTGAACTTCTTTTGGATGAGCTGCGTACCTGTCCAGACGGCCCAATTTCTCCTCATCTTAGTGTAGCGGAATCGGGAGATTATGATTTCAGGAGTAGAGATACACATGAAACTGTTCTGGTGTGTTATACAGAACATGCGACTCTTGGGGAGGGAGATTTGACCCGTGTCTCACAAGTGCCTGCTATATCTTGCATTAATCAGCACATAGATGTTATTACTCGTGGGTCTTGTTTTGTTCGTTGTGCAGAGTTTATTGAGTTTCTGGAGTTACGTTTTATGCCTCTTGAAAAGGGAGTTGACTTCTTCCTTCATTCTTTTGCTCCATTACCTAGTTCTGTTCGTCATAATTTGGTCTTATTGTTTCCTGGGTTATCACGTTAGATGTTTTCTTCTTCAGGGGCATTTGTTCGTAACCTGCACCAAAAAGAAACATCTCATTTAAAGCGGAATCATTCTGAAAATTGCTTTGTTTCTACTTTATGCCGGCTGGAATATGGTAGAGAGGTAGATTCAGTGTCATTTAATTGTCTAAAGGGAGGCTCTGATGATCGGGATCCACAATTTGTTATTGACAAGCTGGGGGTGTCTTTGTATAACTCAAATGGAGTTAAGTTGAAAGTAGAGTTGTCCCAGCAAGGTAGAGAAAATCGAAGGAGAGGGACAGGGGTGAGAGAGTTGCTAAAGCTCTCATCTTCAGTAGATTATGGGGAGTTTGTGGGGAGGCAGAGAGTTTCATATAAAAATTTACAATGAAGATTGTGTCTTGGAATGTTTGTGGACTTGGGGATCGTTCTAAGAGGAGGAAAGTGCGAGAGGTGTTGTTGAGAATTGCTCCTGATGTTGTTTTTATTCAGGAATCCAAACGTGAGGTGGTGGATAATTTTCTTGTTAAGAGTATTTGGGGGTCTCGGTTTCATGAGTGGGAGTTTCTTTCCTCGACTGGGGCTTATGGTGGTATTATTGTTATGTGGGACTCTAGAATAGCTTGTAAGAAAGATGTGATTAGTGGATCTTTCTCGTTGTCTATTTGTCTTGAGGTTCGAGGTAAAGGGGAGTGGTGGTTCTCTTCTGTTTATGGTCCCACCCGTCCTAGGCTTAGAGAGGTTTTTTGGGAAGAATTGAATGATTTGGCAGGTTTGTGTGGTTCAAAATGGTGTTTGGCTGGAGACTTCAATGTGATAAGGAGATCATGGGAGAAAAAGGGTGGTTCAAGATTGACTGCGAGTATGCGAGGGTTTGATGAATTCATTTGTGCTAATGATTTGAGGGAGATTGAACTGTCTAATGGTCAATATACTTGGTCAGTTTCGGGTCAAAGACAGATGGCTCTAGAACTGATCGTTTTCTTTTTTCAGCTGAGTGGGAAGAGCATTATTCCTCTTTAAGACAGAAGTTGTTGGAGAGGCCAGTGTCTGATCATTTTCCCATTCTTCTTGAGTCCTGCCCGGTTCGATGGGGTCCCACTCCTTTTCTATTTGAGAATATGTGGATTCTTCATTCTAGTTTTAAGGAGAAGGTAGCTGGATGGTGGAGTGAGTGTCAAGTTCATGGGTGGGCAGGATATATTTTTATGAAAAAATTGAAGTTTGTTAAAGATAAGCTTAAGGAGTGGAATAAAGAGACCTTTGGGGATATTCGACTTGCCAAGGATGCTGCTCTTAAAGAGATCGCTGATATTGATAGAACAGAGGAGTCGTGTCCTCTCTCGTTTGAGCAGGAGGAGCGGCGGAGTGAGTTGAAAAATAATCTTGAGGAGCTTCTCTTGAAAGAGGATATTAGTTGGCATCAAAAGTCTAAGATAAAATGAGTCAAAGAGGGTGATAGCAATTCTAAATTTTTTCATAGGGTGGCGACTGGTAGAAGGAGAAGGAGCTACATTTCGGAGGTGCACCTAGATTCAGGGGAAGTAGTGCAGAATCCTAATTTGATCTCGGGATCTATCACTGGCTACTATAAGGAACTTTTTCATGAGGAGAGTCATAGTAGGCCTCGTTTAGAAGGGTTAGATTGGTGTCCGATTGACTCCCAGAGGTCGGTTTGGTTAGAAAGAGATTTTTCAGAAGAGGAAGTTTGTAAAGCTGTTGATGGTATGGCTAGAGATAAGGCTCCTGGGCCTGATGGTTTTTCGATGGCTTTTTTTCAAGCTTGTTGGCATATCGTCAAACTTGATCTTATGAGAGTGTTTGATGAGTTTTTTGGGAATGGTATTATGAGCAAGAGTATAAACTCTACCTTTATAACTTTGATTCCTAAAATGGATCGCTCGATTAAGATGAATGACTTTAGGCCTATCAGTTTGGTGACGAGTGTTTATAAGATTATTACTAAGGTCTTGTCACTTAGACTGAGGCTGGTTCTGGGAGATACAATTTCTGAAGCTCAGAGTGCTTTTGTTGGTGGGAGACAGGGTATTGATGCAACGTTAGTTGCTAATGAGATGGTTGAGGATTTAAAAACGAGAGATAAGAAGGGAGTGGTGGTGAAGCTTGATTTCGAGAAGGACTACGATAGAGTGAGCTGGTCATTCTTAGATCACATCCTTGAGCGTAAGGGATTCGGGGTTAGATGGCGGAGGTGGATTATGGGGTGCTTCAAAGCCCCGAGTTTTTCGGTCATAGTGAATGGTAAGGCTCACGAGTGGTTTGAGGCTTCGCGAGGGTTACGTCAGGGAGACCCTCTTTCTCCATTTCTGTTTACCATTGTGGCAGATGTTTTGAGTAGACTATTAAGCAGAGGTGAGGAGGTTGGTATTGTGGAGGGTTGTAAAGTGGGTAGAGATAATTACATGGTTTCTCATCTTCAGTTTGCTGATGACACAATGTTATTCTTAGCTGAAGGTGTTTGCAATTAGAATGTGCTCACTATTCTTCAGCTTTTTGAGAGTGTGTATGGGTTGAAAATTAATTTGGTGAAATGTGGGATTGCGGGGATAAATTTGGATGATGATGTGAGTAGAAGTTATGCGTCTTTGATTGGGTGTCAAGTACTCTCTTGGCCCTTATCTTATCTGGGGGTTCCTTTAGGTGGAAATCCAAGGACTATCTCTTTTTGGGATCCAGTGGTAGAGAGAGTTACAAAGCGTCTTGCTAGTTGGAAGCGTGCTTATTTTTCATTGGGCGGGCGTATTACATTAGTGAGAGCTTGTCTATCTAGTATTCCGCTGTATTATCTCTCTATTTTTAAAATTCCAGTTGTTGTGGCGAATATTATTGAGAGGGCAATGAGAATTTTTTTGTGGGAACGTTCGGAGGAGGAGAAAAAAGATCATTTAGTGGCTTGGAGTAAAGTGTGTCGCCCAAAGGAGGAGGGTGGTCTAGGATTGGGGAACCTAGTCAGTCGGAATATCTCTTTGGTGAGTAAATGGCTTTGGAGATTTCCTCGAGAACCTCATTCCATTTGGCATAAAGTGATCAAGAGCAAGTTCGGGATGCAACGTAATGGTTGGGATGCTTCTTTCAGCGGTTCAGGTTCGCACAAAAGCCCGTAGAAGTTTATACATCAATGTCACCGCCTATTCTATCCTCATACTCGGTTAAAGGTAGGTAATGGAGCTCACATTTTTTTTCTGGGAGGATATTTGGGTAGGTAATTCATCCTTAAGAGATTTATTTCCTCGTTTATATCGTCTTTCTTTGTTTCATTGGGCCCCTATATCTGAATTTAGGGTGCATGGGGCGCGGGGGGATTCAATTCAATTACTTGGAATTTTCATTTTTTTCGAAATCTAAATGATAGAGAGTCCGTTGACGTTGGTGTTCTCCTTTCTTCTCTATCTTCAATTTATTTTTCTGAGAATCAAGACTCTCGGGTCTGGATCTTAGAGGGTTCCGGACAGTATTCTTGTAAGTCATTTCTTCGCTTCTTGATTCGGGACCCCACTTCATCTTCTTTTCCCCTTGCTTCGTACGTTTGGAAGTCTAAAACCCCTTTCAAGATTAGGGCATTTATGTGGCTTTTAGTGCTTAATAAACTCAATACTAATGACAAATTGCAGATTCGCAGGCCTATGAAATGTCTTTCGCCAAATTGGTGTGTGAATTGCAGGATGTCGGATGAGTCACATGATCACCTCTTTCTTCATTGTGGCACCGCTAGGTATTTGTGGAATCGTTTGTTTGAGGTGGCTGGAGACAAGTGGGTGAGTCCTAAATGCATTTCTTCTCTTCTTCAGATTAAGTTTCGACGATTTGGCCAAGGAGAGTATACACGTCGTTTGTGGGATTGTGATGTATTTGCAGTATGTTGGTGTCTTTGGATGGAGCGGAATGCTAGGATTTTTAAGAATCACTACTTACCGAATCATATTTTGTGGGACAAAGAAATGTCTTTAGCTTCTCTTTGGGTGTATGCTAATGGTGGGTTCAAAGGTCTATCGATGAATGATTTGACGAGAGATTGGGTTGCTGCGATTTCTTAATATAAATTTCATGTACTTTTTCTTTTTCTTTTTTTTTTAGATGGACTCCTTGTCCATCCTCTTGTACGATGGCTTCCTTTTAATTCAATCTTCTTTTTTTTCTATCAGGAAAAAAAAAAAAAAGACCTAAACACCCATCACATGACACGCACATGACTAATTTCGTTAAATTTCTAACATCCGTTGGGAGCTAGGGTGCAAAGTGGGATTATTTTAACATGAGGTACCAAAGGGGGATGAATTTCGCGCGAGGGTGCAAAGTGGGATTCAGTGTATACTTTTGGGGGGGGGGGGTTAAACGTATTTTGGCCTTAAAACAAATATCACTAGTGTCCCTAATCCATCTTTCTAGCAAACTCTTTACATCTAAAATAAATTTATTTATATATGTGTACATGTGTGTATCACTGTTTTTAGTAATCTTATTTTTAAAAGATAATACTCCATCCGTCTCATAATAAATGTCGCACTTTCCTTTATGTGGCGTTTCCAAATAAGGAAACAATCTTAGTGAAACTAGACCATTGTTCAAGCAAAGTATAAACAAGTAAAGCACGTTCCAAAGACAGTTGACAAGTCAACTGCAATATATATTACGGACGGAGGGAGCATAATATTTGCCTAATTTAAAAGAGGTACAAATAAGTAAGGTTACAAAATTAATATAAAAATACCCTCCCTAAGATTTAAAATCTAAATGGATACAAAATTACAGGTTAAAGTTTGATAGGGTACCAACAGGCCGAGCTGGATTTGAACCAGCGTATACATATTGCCAACGAATTTACAGTCCGTCCCCATTAACCGCTCGGGCATTGACCCAGGAAAAATCAATTTTAGGTGTATTGGTAATCCCTAACCAACTTCTTTTCATAGTACCTTACCCCCCCCCCCCCCCCCCCCAGGGGAAGTCGAATCCCCTAGATCTTGGGGATCCTTGCCAATTCTCCAAATGTTTGGGGTGCTGTAAAATTGGTCAAGGTGACTAAAGTTGCGTTTGGAACCTCAATTCCATGGCATGGATATGGATATGGATATGGAAATGGAAATGGAAATGGAAATGGAAATGGAAATGGAAATGGGTTTCTAGTAATAAAGATATGTAACCTTGAATAGATGAGAACTGGCTCCTAACCTCTTCCCACGATTTTCCAGTAGCTTCAAGTAAGGCAGCATTGCAAGTTTTCAGTTCGATCGAAGCACCTGATAACATAGAAGCTGCCTCCTCCCATCCCCTATTATGTCCCATACACCTGTAAGTATAATAATGTGGTGAGCATACGCAATAACCGTACAGTTGCACAATTTTATCATATTATCATGTGAACATAGTATCTTCCTATCAAAAGTAAGCACACGCAACACATGAATATCATAAGTTGAGGTCATTTTATTCAAGTTTCTTTCATAAAATCTAGAGAAAACAAATCCTAAAATAACAATTACTCCCTCTGTCCCGGAATAAATGTCCTACATTCCATTTCCGTTTGTCCCAAAATAAATGTCGTCTTACTAAAAATAGGGTGTGAAGTTTGGTGATATTCCTATACTACCCATTCTAATAGGCATAAGCATTGCAATGCCATAGGAGGTGTCAATCTACCCATATGAATAAATTGGGGCAATCAAGGAAACATAAGTAAAAGCTTAAAAACATTGACTTGTCAACTATGAAATTTATTCCGGGACAGAGGGAGTATATAATCCTTTACATCACATTATGGCAAGTACAGGATTGATTTCCGTGATGCTCATGAAGATTCTTACATTATGAATGTATGAACTCACATAACTGTAAGTATCTCGTCTCTTGAATATTTACAGATAGCCTGCTGAAGATGCTCAGCTGTCTGCCCATCCATTGCTGCTATAGAATAAAAGCTTGATATAAAGTGTACCTCAGCTTCCAAAAATCCTCCTACATGCTCCTGCATTATTTTAAGTGTTTGCCTTGTTCGTACAGCATCACTGCACCACAACATCAGAATAAACTTGTTCCTTGTCCAATGATTGTTATCATTATTTAGTCAAACGCGTGCGTAAAAATGCCGTGTAATTTAGAGAAAATACTAACCTAGATAAAATGATCTCAGGAATCCAACCCAGCTGTTGCAGCTTTTGAGAGACTTTAATAGCATCAGCTTGTCCACCATTGCTCAGAGGACGATCATGGTCTATGCAACAATAAATTAAATAAATAAATAAATAATTATTGAGCGTCTTCGTCAGGAGGACAAACTCCAAACAAAAGCATCAAGAAAACTACAAACATAACAGGGAGAAATGAAAGCAAAAAAAGAAACAGAAAGTTAAGAAATTTAAAAGAGAAAAGACCAAATAACTTTTTTTAAAAGGAAAAAAAAAGGAAGTTGGTAAAGTTAAGAAGAAATTTAAAAGAGAAAAATAAATAAGTGGGGAAAAAAAAAAGGAGGAAAGTCAAACTCCCTCACCCACATGAATTTTCGACCTCCACTCCGGCCTCCCCAAAGCCATATTTTCATCTAATCCAAGTAAATTGATATCACTTTCAATCACCTTTTTCCAAGTTTTCTTAGGCCTTCCCCTACCCCTCGCCATCTTATTACTTCCCCACTCTTCAGAGCTCCTAACCGGTGCATCACTTGGCCTCCGTCTCACATGACCAAACCACCTTAGACGATTCTCCCTCAATTTATCTTTAATGGGTGCAACTCCTACTTTCCCCCCTAATCTCATTCCTCAATCAATCCTTTTTTGTATGCCCACACATCCATCGTAGCATACAGATATCCACCACATTCATCTTGTGAACATGACACTGTTTCACGGCCAACAATCAGTGCCATATAGCAGTGCTGGCCTCCGGCTTAGTTGTCTGTGGCACTATTTTACTTCAACCATCCAGCTTTGATCCTATGAGCCACATCTCTATCCAATTCTCCATCTTTTTAGATAATAAATCCAAGATAACGAAAAAAGTCAAAAACTTGCACAGTCTTCCCATCAAATGTGATCACTCTTGCCTCCATGATTCCAACTCTGTTAAACTTATACTCCAAATATTCAGTCTTGCTTCTCCTTAGTCTAAAGCTTCGAGATTCCGAAGTCTGTCTCCACCGTTCTTACTTTCAACACCCTCTTTTGTCTCATCAATCAGCTCAGCTCATCTGCAAACAACATACACCATGGTACATCATCTTGGATTGATCTCGTCAATTCGTCCATTATCACAGCAAAGAGAAAGGGACTAAGTGCAGAACCTTGATGCAATCCTCTTTTAATAGAAAACTCTTTTGTCTTCCCAACACTAGTCCATACGCATGTACTAACTCCATTATATATGTCCTTGATGATGTCAATATATTTCTTTGAAACACCTTTCTTTGCCAAAGCCAACCAAAGTACCTCTCTTGGTACATTATACTCCCTTCGACCCATAATTATGTGCACAAAATGGGTTTTGCACGGGAAATAAGGGATGAATAGTAGTGGGTAGTTGTTGTGAGTGTGAAAAGTGAAGTATGAGAGAGAAAGTGGGGTAGGGAATAGTAGGTTGATTGGTGTTGTGAGTGTAAATGTAAAGTATGAGAGAGAATGAGTGGAATGAATAGTAAAGATTCTTTGCCATTTTAGGAAAGTGTGACTTATCAATGGGACACCCAAAATGGCAATTTGTGCACATAGTTATGAGACGGAGGGAGTATACGTAAAATTCTCCAAATCAATGAAAACCATATGCAAAACTTTCTTTTTAACCCGGTATTTCTCAATGATTTGTCTCATAAGATAGACTGCCTCTATAGTCGATCTTCCAGACATGAAATCCAAATTGGCTCTCCGAAATCTTCACAATTTTCCGTAGCCTTTGTTCAATCACTCATTCTCATAGTTTGATAGTATGACTCAATAGTTTCACCCCCGGTGCTTGGCACAATCTTGGAATCACCTTTGTTCTCATGCAACGGGTTCGGAGTACTTTTCCTCAACTCTAATAATGGCATCTTGTTACTTCCCCATATCTTATTGAATAGTGTTGTTAATCATTTTATTCCCTTCTCCCCTAAACATCTCCAAACCTGAATTGGTATGCCCCTACTGCTTTCTTCAATCCCATCTTTTTCATTGCCATTTCCACTTCAGCCTTACGAATTCTCGGCATAAAATCTTGATTAACCATTATCAAAGGAACATTTGAATCTCCAATATCTTTCTTTAATCGCCGTTGAATAAGGTATCAAAGTACGACGTCCATCTATCATTTATTTCTTATTCTCAACTAGAACTCTTTGGTCTCCCAATATCTCGTGACCTGCTATCCCTCATACGAGCAAGTTTATAGATGTGCTTTTTCCCTTCTTTTGCATTCATGAGATTCATCTCGCGTCTCTTACTTATTGCTTTCTTTACTTCTCTTCTAGCTTCCTTATATTTCTCATAGTTGTCATCGCTTCTACAATTCCCCAACAATTTTTAGCATTCTTGCTTACCCTTTATCATTTTCCTTACTTCCTCGTTCCACCATAATGTGTCCTACCTTGGTAGCATGCTTTCTTTAGATTCTCTAAGGACTTCTTTCGCAACCTTTTTTATGGTATGCTCAATTTTTGTCCAAGTTGTATTTATATCCATATCCATACACGAGATCAAATACCGGTGGTGCCAATCTTAATAAAAAGTCTTTATTGATTCTCCCCTTGAAGCCTCCACCACTTGATTCTCTGATCCACTTATAGTTTTCTCTTCCTTGAATATCTCCTACTTCGAAAATCAAGTACCGCAAGTCTATGTTGAGTTGTTGTACTCTCACCTGAGATAACCTTGTAGTCTATGTAACTCTCTCTAAAATCATTTCTTACTATGATGAAGTCAATCTAGCTCGCATTACCTCTACTCCTATACATCACCAAGTGTGATTGTCTTTTCTTGAACCAAGTGTTCATTATACTCAAGTTATAAGCCATAGCGAAATCCAAGATACCATTTCCTGCTTCATTCCTCTCTCCAAAGCCAAAACATCCATGAATACTCACAAAGTCATGTCGACTAGAACCACGTGTCCATTGAGATCGCTATCAATGATCAGTTTCTCACCCCTAGGTACCCATTCCACTACCTCCTCCAAATCTATAATAGTTATGATCTCATCATCCAACACAAGTTTAATACCAATAACACGGTCACTCTTTATGACCACTTCCACCACATCAATGATATATTCTTTATCAATAATGATACCTACTACATTCCTACCCTTATTCTTTCCTAAATACCAAAGCTTATAACCCCTTATAAATCGAAGGGGATATTTCTCTTGCTTTCTCTCCAACCCACTTAGTTTTTGTAAATACATTTCGTGAACTTCCTCCTCCTCATAACCTCCACCACTTGACAGCCAATGTTCCAAGTTCCAAAGTGCATCCTACTACCCTTACCATTGGACTAGGTTCTTTACTCCACTCATCCGCAATAAGGAAACCTTTGCAAATTTGACACCACCCCCGGGTGCCGGGGTGTCGCATTGCTTCCGGGCGACGACCTGTAAACCTTTGCATATATTTAAATAGAGGCTTTGATTCCTAAGGTTGGTTAGGTTTGAGTTCTACAGTCCAAAATAAAGGGGCGGAGGCGGAAGTGTCAGCCGGAGTTGAAGTGGGAGAAGGTTAAGACTAAAAGGGAGGAGGCGAAGAAGATGAGTTTATGTAGGTGTGTGTGGGTTAAGGGTTCAAACAGGTAAAACCGGAAGAATGATGATGGGATGAGTACAATAGTTGGCGGGTATATTTAGCAATACGGGTATACTCAATAAAATTTAAGGGTGTATATAACAACCAACACTACTACTCACCCACTCATTCTCTCTCTTCATTTTCTGCCAAACATACACTACTTTTCTCTTAATTATTGAGCCCACTCCTCTAGTCTTACTTGTGCTGGGACGGAGGGAGTGTACTTTTTGTCTCAGAAAGTTTGTCACATTTTGACTTTTTGTGGTCAACATAAATGAACTTTAACCAAACATGGATGTTGATCTAATTATTATAGTGAAATTCTAAAAAAAAATTATCAATAAATTACTTAGTGATTTATCAATAACAATTTTTAAAATTTCATTGTGATCATTAAATTGACATCAATGACTGGTCAAAATTCATTTATATTAACCACAAAAGGTCAAAATAAGACAAACTTGGTGGGAGTATTATATATGTGTGTGGAAATTTCGGGCTTAGCGCTGTGCAGCACTAGTTGAGATTAAAGGCACTGGAAAAAAAAAAAAAAAAAAAAGGCGACGTGGTTCTAGCATCAGCTGATCTACCTAAATTGAACCCAGAAAGATGAAGAAAAGAAAAACACAAAACTACTGCATTGCAATTGTATAAATGGGAGGGATTTAAGCAACTAAAAAAGTAATGGGTGTCCGAACAGAAAACAGGCAGAGTAAGGAACTAATGTAGATGATGGGGATGCTTTATGAAAGGGGAGGTTCACATATTGAGGAGAATTAGAAGGTAAGTCGAAGATGGAAGACTACCTCTTAGCGAACGATCTTCCCATGAACTCTTAGCATGACGAAGCAGTATCAGTCGACGAGGAGGAGGAGTGGGACTCGTCTCCACTTGGGAAGAAGTCTCCACCAAGAGAGATTTAGGCGGACGAGATGGTTTGTTAAGAGACAGCGTCGAGGGGGTGGGTAACTGGAACAGTAAACCACTTATGGCCATGGACAACGTTTCGCTTCGACTCTTGTCCACTCCTCTCGAAATTAAACCTAACCACTCCCCTTCGTGCTTGATGTCAAGGAGAGATATACTCCATCTTCTCTAAATGGATTTAATTCTTTCAATAAAAAAAATTATCCTAAAATAGTGCCCATTTAAAAAAAAAAAAAAAAATAAAAAAAAAAAAAAAAAAAACTTTAGCCCATTCGAAATAGGATTGTTGAGACTTGGGAGTGGCACCGGGATTAAAAAAAAAAGTGTAATTACTTGGTTAAATCTATGCATTATGTTCTTTATTATAACATTTGTTGCACATTTATATTGTGTTAACTCTGATGTAACTATATCATCAAAGTTTACATCGTGTCTCAGTTTTTATCTTATTTACTATCCTAAATATCAAACCTACAATTTGTATCAGATTCGTCTCTTAACGACACTGAGTTTGATCAAGAATGGCGGCCATAATGGATAACCAGTTGAACAATCAGCATCATCCACTTATGTTTGATCGTACCAACTACCCTATAGGGTAAAATGCGTCTTTGCATCAAAGTAGTTGATGAGAAAGTTGCTGGTGTGTATGCCTTAGGCACGTTATTAGAACGATTAATGTTATCATTTGCTTTACGCTTTAAAAAAATATTGAATGTTTGATTATTATATCTTTTGCATGTTTATTATAATAATATATGTCCCTAGTAATTATGTTTAAAGACTAGTATAAGTTTAATGGATAGTCATATGATGATTATGTGTATGCGATACAATTAGACTTATGGGTATTTGTTGGAGAACAAATATTGGACTGACCCCTCTGAGATTCATGTCATGGTCAAATGTCATAATTAAATCTCATATAGTTATCACATGATGAACATTACGTTTGACATATTCAAACGTTACCCTTAACCGGGTAGCTATAAAGGATATGATTGGCATAATCAGAATCATGTAGGGAAGAGTAATAAGCGAAAAAGAGATTTGTTCCTCGTCAAGAGAGATGTCAAGCTTTGTCCACTCGATGAATGGTATTGATGAAATGCATGGTCATGCTCAAATGAATTGATTGGATCAATGTCATTTGTATTATCAATACATTCGGGATCAACAAAGCATTGAACAAAGTAAGTTGACCATTGACCATGACTTACGTTCAATAGACATCGTGTAACAAAGAGATTCTGTTATGTTATGTTTTAGGAACTTTGGGATTTCAAAGTTATACTAATTGGATAGTCATAATGGCTTACTAGAGTCCGCTTATGACTTACGAGTTATGAATATTTCGGGCTCGTTACCAACTTAGTATAATCCTATTGGGTCACACACACAGCGGATAATTAAAAGGAACGAAAAACGAGGCAGTGCAGAACAAGGTCTGTATGGCTCCTAGGGAGCCATACGGCTTCCTTGGAGCCGTACAACTGGTGCGCCGTACTACAGTTTATTTTAGGATTTTCTTGTTCGACAAGAAGTCCTAAACCCTAAAGAGAGACATCTAGTATATAATATGTACAGCCGGGATTCAGTCCGATATCATTGATTTGTGAAATCATAAACTCTTTCTTGGAGAGAGAAAATACACATATTATACTAGGGTTATTAGATTTGATTATTCTCAATCATCAAACCTTAATAATCAAATGGATCAATTGAAAAATTGTTCTTCATTAAGTTTTTTCAATCCGAAGGACCTAGCAGTCAAGTCAAGAAGAGTTCTTGAATTCGCTCGACGTGTGGATCACCGGTAGAGGGTGCTCTTCTTAGCATCTAAATCCAAGGTTTGATATTTTGATCTACAAGGGTTAGTTTCTTTCATCTTACATATTATGAATTATTGATCATAACGGATCTAGGCTTTGGGTTTTTTCATGTAATGTCTTCCGCTGCGCATGATTGCACGAAACCCAACAAATACGTGGTTGAGCCTCCACAGACTTATGTTCTTGTTGACAAGCCTCCCGAGAATTTGACTCAGATGGTAGGCAACATACACTTTGGAAATGTAATCACCTTCACTAAGCTCGATCTACCAAAGTTTGGAGGTGACCACAATGAACCACTCTACATTACGGTGGAAATGGCTGGCAAGCATGTGTCAATACTACTGATAGATAACGGGTCAGCACTCAACATACTACCGCAAAGATGATGGAAGTCTTGGGAGTGAAAGGTTTAGGGTTTAGAGTTGGGGGTTTAGGACTTAGAACTTAGGGTTTAGGGTTTAGGGTTTTGGGGTTTTGGGTTTAGGGTTTGCGGTTTTATTTGGAGAACTAGGGCGGCATCTGGGTATTTTTTTTCATAAATAAATAATAAACTTTCAAGATAGGGACAACCACCCGACTGATTGCCGGATATGGAGCCTAACCTCGAAAGCCAGAAAATTACATAAATCTTAACTAAATAAAAGTATCTACGAAATAAAGTCCAAAAGAAATTAAACCAAAGAATAATCCTATGAAGTTCAAAGAAGAACCATGATCCATATTCAATCCAAAAGCTTAGCCCAAAAGTACCAATGCAGTCTTTCTCAAGCCCAAACCACAGAAGGTCACCAATCTTTCCGAGGATTTGCCCAAAACCAACCCAACAACAAAAGGTTCGGCCGAGCAAGGGTCAACAATCGGCCAAGCGAATGCTGCTTTGAACTCCCACTTTCTGTTTTTTCTCCCTCGGCCGTGTCATTAGATGTAGCGACCCCAAAACCCGTCCCTATTTATTTTATATTTTTGGGGATTTTTATTTGACTTATATGTGCATTTTTATGTGTTGCATCATATTTTATGATTTGCATATCATACTTGATTATTTGTGTTATTTACTTAGTTAGTAAAAATAATGATTAAAGGAGTTAAATGATTAAGTTGAAACTTTAGGGTCCTAGTTGAAAATGTAAGTTTAGGGGCTAAAGTGTCAACTTTAGAAGTTGGGTGACCATTTTGTGAAAATGGGAAAGATATTTAAGGAAACTTCTTCCTTCCTTCTCTGTGTTTACAATTACATTCTGCAACATTCCTCCGTAGGTTAAGAAAGAAAAAGATAAGTTCAACTCATTTCAATTTAATTCTTTTTATTTACCTACCCGTTTTAAAAACTAATTATATAAAAATGATCAGGGCGTCGAGTAGGTCTTTCCTAGCCGAACAAAACTTATTTCAGCGATACTTTTTCCGGAACTAGGTAAGTTACTAATTCCCCTTTAAATGTTAAAATAGTCATATATGCTATATATGATACTCCTACTTGTTAATTTTGTGATTTGGGTAATATTTGCTATACTTGTAAATTTGGGACAAAGGGAGTAAAATAGAATTTGGTTCTTGTTGGTGTTAGTATTGTTCCTAGCCTTTGGGTAAGTGTAAATGTTAAGTGTTGTAAGCTTTGGTAATTTTGGGTTGTGAAACAAAAGGAGTAAATTTTGGTTAAGTGTTAGGCCTACCGGGTGATGTGGGCGGCCGCCCAAAAATGGGTGTGCGGCCGCACATCTATCTGAAGGTTTTTGTTCTTGGGACAGAGCATTTTGGGCGGCCGCACAGCCCTGTTTGGGCGACCGCCCAGTGGTCTGAAAAAGTTTAGAGTTTTCAACTAAGGGGTTTAGAGATCAACCTTGGTCTAGTTTTTGGGTAGTGTCCTAAAGTACTTAGATGATTGTTGTGGAATGTTAGTAATGGATTAAATGTCCTTTTTATGGACTCTTTATACGGATTCTTTGTGTGCATCTTGTGATGTATTTGGCTTAGTTCCTTCTTGGATTAAATGCCTTGGGTTTTGTTTAGCAAGTATTCATTACTGTGCTTCTTGTTCAAAGTCCAGCTGGTCTTGTTGTGGAGTCAGCCAATGGAAGAATTATAGTGGTACAGGTAAGTCCACTATAAGGTTTTCCATTGGAGCTTGTGAGTCAGGCGGTGGGAGAATTATAGTGGCACACAATCCAAGTTCACTATAAGATGTCCACTGTGCCTTCTAGTTTCCCCAGTCCAGATTGGCCTTGGATGGGATGAATTGCTCCCTTTGGTGAGTATTTGGGTTATGACTTTGTGTCATATTTCCCTCTCTGGTTACTTGGTTATATGGGTTATGATTTGGTTTTCGGGATCCCGACGGCTTCAGCTATTTATGCTGCTCAGATGGTTTTCTCTGATGGGTTTCTCAGTTGGTATTCTTATCAGTTATGGTTATTGGTTAAACCTTGGCTTTGGTATCCACCGGAGTGTGGGCAATGTGATATATAACTTGATGTTATGTGCTATATGCTATATGTTTACTTGTTGATATTGTTTCCTTATGATCATCATATCAGCATGTAACGTAGTTGCATTTTAGTAGCTTACTGAGATTTATTCTCACCCTTATTTGTTTACTGTTTTAGATAAAAGCGGGTCCAGGGGATAGGACACTCGGCACGGGAGGACGTTGGTTTGGTTGGTAAGAGTTGGGACTTGTTTTGTTAAAGGTTACATTATGTAAATGTAAACCCTTTGGGGTAGAGTAACCGTACTTCTTATGGTTCCATCTGTTTTGGGTAAAGGTTGATGTATATTTGTTTAAAAGTTGTAAGCCTTCGGGCTAAGTACTTTCGCTGTGAAAGTGTTTGTAAAAGTTTGTTTCAAGTTAAGTGAAGTCTTTGAACTTCAAGTGTGTTTTTGTGCCACTTTCTAAAAGTATATTTCGAAAAATTTAAAGAAAGAGTTTTATAACGTCTTCCGTTCGTGTCCCGAGCGTGGGGCCAAGTAGGACCACGGGTACGGGGCGCGACAGTTGGTATCAGAGCTAGGTTGTATATATATATATATATATATATATATATATATATATATATATATATATATATATTTTGCCTAAATCATGGCTTGAAATGCAAATTTTTGAACAGTTAAGGGCTTTTTGACGATTTTCGTTAGAAAAATCAGTTAAATGCCATGTGCATGGCACGTGATTGACCAAATTGATGAATTTGTATTGATATTAGCTGGTAAGGGCTTTAGTGAAATTTCTAAAACATAAAAGGTTTAAAATGAATTAAATATGGACGGTTGAATTGGAACGCCAGTGACGGGGATTTGGACGGTTGAGGTCCAGGCGGCGCCAGGGCCGGTGCAGCGGAGACGTAGCTTGTTCTTCAGTATCTTCCACCTCTTCTTAGATTCTTTGGTAACGATGGGGTCGTCACAGATAATATCTATTAGAGTCAAGTTTGATTGGGATTGGATTAGGGCCGGGCCTTGAGGCTGACGTCCAGGACTCTTGTCGCCGGACTCTAATGGACTCTTGTGGTGGCAGGTGAGGGGAAGATTGCGCTTTTAAAAAGGCAAGTTGAAGGGACATGTCTTTAGGTCCGTCAAAAAATTAACGAAAAGTTAGTTTATTCACCACATTGCAACAAATTGACAAACTAAGTTGACTAATTTGCAAAATTGAGTTTTTAGGTTGGGGATTGCGAGACAAACTCAGGTTACCAATTTGTAATTAACCCAAATGTTTGAGTGTGTTTTGGAGGAAACTAGTTTCTCCATAAGCTATAAAAAGTCCTGTTTTTCACCCTTAAATCCTAAACCTAAAACCCTAAACCCTAAACCTTAAGCACTAAACCCTAAACCTTAAACCCTATAAAAACAGGACTTTTTATAACTTACGGGAAAACTAGTTTCCCCCAAAATTTTCTCCAAATGTTTTTATTCAGGATTCTATCTTATTATATGTTTTTTTTCTTTTGCCTGTAGCATCGTGTATACCTTTCCACATGAAAGACCATGGGTTTTCATTCCGAATGTCACACATGTAATACATTAAAAGTGCTCTACACTATCCAATTGCATGAGAGAAAGGAAAGGAAAAGAAAGGGGAGGAAATGTGATATATTTTCCATCCTGAGGTTGCTCCCAAGATTTTTTTAAGAAGGAAATGGAAGGAAGGGAAAGGAAAATTAATAAGATTTTCCCTCCTACACAATCCTCCCAAAAGTGGGAGGAATTGGAAGGAAAGAAAGTTTTATAAACAAACTTTTATGATGAACCTATATTATCCCTCAAATATAACTTTCTATTTCTTTCATTAAGGGTACAATAGTAATTCAAAGCATTTTCCTTCCTTTTCTTGCGTAAACTAAGGAGCACCCCCATAACAAATCTCATTCCCTCCCCTCCCCTTCCTTCCCCTCCCCTTTCCTTTCTCTCCATTAAAAACTCGGGAGCGGACCCTAAAAGATGACCAGCAACATTGAGATGAATAACCATTCATAAATCCCCATAAATCCTCATCCATATCAAAACTTTGCATCATACTTGTTTGGTTACCCTCCCGAACTAAAACGTTAAGGAAATCAAAGCTATATGAGCTCTGAAATAACCAAATCCGTGTTCTCCAACCTTCGAGCATCTAAGTTGTATACATAGGTATCTTGGTAAAGAGAAATGGTTCTATCTAAAGTCCATGTTGCTCTTGCTGTACGGTGGAATTTATGGCAGTTGACAATGAACGATGGTGGTGTGTGAGTCTAATGAATTTCAACGCAATTCGTATAAACTGGTATGTATATTAACCTAAACTACATACAACAAACACGTATATGCATGCACGCATGTCACCTTGAATTCCTTGATCATGGAACAGTCTGTGTTGCACGATTTTCTTGCCCAGGAGGTTGTGCGTACACTTGGCCTTGATCTCTTACATCTCTGAATATAGAAAGGAATGAGTTGAGGCCTTCTGAGGGAGCCCCACCTAAGATCCATAATAGTAAGGAGCTGAACGAACTCATAGCCCCAGGATTGCCACCAGCTTCTGGTTGACGGAGGTCAGGCTCAGGTTGTTGTCCTGAAGTTTGTAGAGGATTGCCAACAGAAGGAGTTGAATCCGCTAAAACATTTGTCTGAATTGATGCTAGACCACCACCTCTCACTCCACCTCCAGAAGGACCAGCAAGATTCCTTGTGGGATTTAATCTGGTGATGTGCAGAGTTGAGGCGAGAATGGTGGACGAGGTGATGTGAAAGTCTGGTTGTTGCTGAAAATGTGCCCGCCTTGTCTGCATAAACCTCTGCAAAGCTGGGACCTGTAACAATTATACCCTTTAAATATGAGAGCTCATACCTGAAAGAATAGACATCAATATAGAGATGACCAGGAAGATGGAAATCACCACATTCTCTATTTAGGATACCAAATTGTCAGGCCCAATCCCTAAATTTTACTCCCTCCGCCCCAAAATGAATGTAAAAAAAAAATCATTTTTTTTCTTCCAAATATGCTCTTAATCAAGAGTAGATTTGAAAATTGTTTGGATATTCATTTTGGGACTGAGGAAGTACATCATAACCACCTACGTCCATCAACTTCTTCTCAATATAGAGCTAGGTGAGTTGATCATAGCGGTATTGTGGGTCCAGGCAGCGTAATTTTCCAGTTAGAGTTGCCAGAATCAGCTTGTAGGAGCCGATAGGTTTTCTTGGTGGGGATTACCGCGACCATGGAAACAAATAAGTGAACAAACAAAAATTAAATTAAAAGAAAAAGAAAAAGAAACAGAGAAAAGAAAAGGACCTGATAACTAGAGAAAGAATAAAAGAAAGAAAGATGAATGGTCAAGTTGCCATCCTAGAAAAGATTGTAAGATTCCATCCAAGAATAAAATGGAGTAACTAACAGGGGAGATCTGACACACAGACCCAAGGCAGAGTTATCTGCAGTGGATTATTGTAACAGGATGGGTGTGTTTGATATGATAATAAACCTCAGGGAGCTAGATGGTACAGTTCTCCCACATTTCATCTAACACAGCACACTCGTTACATTCATGTGCTTCGGGCAATGGCCTTATTCCATGTTACTTTATTGGGGTATCGACACAACAGCTCAATTCTAGGTCCACAAAATAAGACCTTTTGGAAAATAACCCCAAACTGGGTGAATACAACCCCTAGTACATGGGTATGAAAGATCATGTTGCTAGTATATACCCACTGTCAACTTTTTGGTTGGATGCTCAATTTGGCATAATGGTCTGTTTATCAGGAAAGCCATATAAAATGTATGTCACCTCAAATCGATTCCAAAAGTAGAGGATGAGATGGTGCATGAACGCAGCTGCTGTGGACAGAGCCAGATAGGAGAAACCTGGAACGTCCAAGACATACTGTCAAATATAACGACAAGTCCAAAGTATATTGTAAAGTATAGCTACATTTGCCAAGTTTAAACTTTGAGAAGATATGGTAGCAGTGACAAACCGTAAGTATATGAAAAGAAATAGATATGAAACACCAGAAAGTAAAGCAAAAAGAACCGCGGGAAGAACTTCATTGATATTGGAGTACGGACACTGCAAGCCAACAAAAAAACAAAGCTCTATTAGGAGCAATCATTGGTTAAAGATATATGATTAGAGAAGTTTCACTATAAAGGAAATTAAACTCCAAATATTGCTTAGGTTCTAGGCTGAAAAGCAGCATAAATGTTGGCGTCACATGTGCACGCCTTACTGACAGCCGCACAAGTCATTGGGCATAAGATTGTTTAGGATCGCGCAGTCCTTATGCTATAAGCCTTCAGACGTACAGGCAACAACTCAGTAAGCCTGCCTGACCAGAAACCACTGTCTTAAGTGGGCAGAATTCATATTATTGTGATCAAGGACGTAAATAAACAAGAAGCTTAATAACAAGCAACAACCTATTAGTGTTAAGAAAGTTGATATGAAGCATTAAGGTCAGTAACTTGACCAAAATGCTCACCAATAATGCACATATTGTTCTTAGTATTCCCTGACCCTGGAAACCTCAGCAAACATCCCACACACTCCAACGTAAGATAGTATTTACTTATTCTGATAAAAGTCTTCTAAATCTGCCTGAATACTACAGAGAAGGGCAGCATGAGTTCCCTACGTAGCTGGGTTCAGCCCATCCACACTCCCCACAAAAATACGTATATACGAGAGCCCGTGCACGCATGTGTGTGTGAGAGAGAGGAAGATAGAGCAAGGGCAAGACCTGATAAACGTAAAGAGTTCACATAGCCAAACTAGAATCAGAACCATGAACGCTAACAGCTGGTCGTCGTAGAATTCAAACAGAAAAAAAAGAATACCAATCATAATCTGCACAAAAGAAGCATACAATCCTTCAGAAAAAGAATAGTGAAAGGATTCATAAGGAGAACAGTGATAGAGGAATCAGAGACATAAAAACTAACGAGGACCTTTGACATGTAGACTTAAACTAAAGATAAGATGAATGCTTACTGGTACAAAGACGAGAGATTCGATCACGTGCACAAAAATCAACTGAAAAGTTGGAAGTCTATGTCGAGCATGATGTTGCAGCTGCACTGGAGTAGATTGCAGACAACAAATAACATAAGTTCGGGTAGGGAAGAAAAACTGATACAGTGGCTCCTCAGTGAGGCAACAGCCCATTTCAAATTCCTAAGAAGAAACTAAGAATTCTAAGCAAACTGTCGAAATTTGGTAGCTAGGCTAGTATATATATATATATATATATATAGGTATGTAGGTAGGTGCTCAAATGAGAACCTAAATATCGTGAGAACCGTGAGAACTTGGATACATTAGGTAAGAACCTAATGTATCCAATGTATCCAAGTGAACCATTGGATACATTAGGTAAAAACCTAATGTATCCAAGTTCTCACGGTTCTCACGATATTTAGGTTCTCACAGGAGCACGACACTATATATATATATATATATATATAATCTATTTCATATACTAACAATTTTCAGAATAGTCCTTCAAATCTATCTCATGAAAGAACCCTATGTATCTTAAATCGAAAAGAAAGTCATGGTCACCAAATACCCATTCAACCAGGATGCTCTGACCAGCACATGGACAGAATTTTGTAAATGGTATCATGCTCTCATATCATATCGCTCCCGGAATAGTAAAGGGGAGCAGCAGCATTTTCGCTTAAACGTGACTGACTAACCTGTGAACTTTAGCATTCGAGTCTGTGTCTCTCGCAAAGTAAATGAAACCGACATTGTCGTTGTGAAGAACACAAATAATGACATCATTAGCACACCACACTTAGTAGCAAAATAGTCTGCAATAGGGGGAAAAAAACACAATTACTTATAGTTACGGCACGCATCAGTGACACGTCAAACTTTGTAATAAATGTGTCTTTGCTTATATAGAATCGTATAATTTTCATAACATCACAACTTTTTGTGTGATATGTACTACAAATGTCATGATTTTGAAGAGAAAGAAGTTCCTTGGGAAATTTATAGGTATTATTTTAAGAGATCGAAATGCTTGCAAGGACAATGCAAAATTGAAAGTGGAGTATCACTATAGGAAATAATGAGTATCTATTTACTTTTATATTTATACATATAACCAACATTAATGACAACACACCGACCAGCTAAAAAACTTGTAGCGAAAAATATCTACTTCCAGGAAGATGCTTTTTAAGATAGCATTATGAGCTCAGATGAGAATATGGTTGGTGGAGATGAAAGAAAGGAGATTATGATAATAAAAAAATGAAAATAAAAGATTAGGGCGCCCCATCTATAGCTTGTTGATGATGCCATTTTGTTCATCTAAGAGGGATGAGGGTTTGTTAACTCTTTTTTCATATCTATGTTTATGGGCCAAAGAGTAAACAACGTGACTTTGACAATCTGGAGCTCGATGCTTATGCTGCCTTAATTGGGTCTGGAGTACCTTGAACAATGCCTTAAGATTGTGCTCCCCAAGGAGATAAGGCAGGCGGTAGCGTGAGAGGCCGTGAGAGCAGCTTGAAGCATGTCAAAGGCCATTTTTCTTGGGGTGAAACAAGGGAAAAGAACACAAATATGTGTTGCTACCCAGCGAATGTGAATGTTCTCAAAGGAACGAAATAAGAAAAGTAGATCCGACTACTAATCAAGATTTTCTTTGTCCGATACAACAGTGGGTGTTATTATACACACCCGTAAAATTATTGAGTATACCCATATTACTAAACCTACCCTCAACTCTTACATTCAACACTTTACACACCAGTCACTCTTCCCGTTCTACCCTTTTTGAACCCTAAAAAAACACGCACACTCCCAGATCAATGCTTTCTCCAAGAAACCCTTCAAATTCATCTTCTCCGGCGAAATCCAGTTCCAAGATCCAAGATTGCTAGTAGGTGTACATGTCCGAAAAGAGAAGGGTTGTGATGTTAGGGTCGGAGCCTCCAAATTTTTAAGATTTTACACCAAATGTAGTGTAAATTAGCCACACACACATCCATGTTGTGTCGTATCGACACGGGTACGACGAGGTAAATTGAAGAGTCCGAGCATCACAGACCATTACAGAATACCAAGAGACGATATGCTTTTGGACTACCAGGAGTTCTATAATCAAATAAACTGCAGAGGCAAATCAAGAATGGTGGGGGACAGAGGCACCATACTGAAGGGTACAAGAGAAGGCTATAAAATGTTAATTCCAAGGCCCAAGTTTTCATATATCAGTCCATGGATGATTCTCTAATTTTAAAGCTATATTTTTTGTTTTTCCTATTGGTTTAATTTCATATTAAACCATTCTACTTTAGCCCGACTTCCATTTAACCATTATACTTATTTTTGCACAAAAACCACTATACTGTGGGAAAGGTTTTCCCCAGCCCCAACACGTTACCCCGTTAGATTATAATGGATGGAAAACGTCCGTATTCACACTTCCACCCCCTCTATGTGAAAGATTAGGGGGTAGAAATGTGAGTAACTTAAAATTTCCACCCATCATAACCTAACGGGGTTAACTTTTTGGGGATTGGGTGGATAAGTATAATGGTTAAATTGGAAGTCCGGAATGAAGTACAGTGGTTGAAAAGGAATTAAACCCTTCCTAATTTCTAGGCCTTTCTTTAATAGGTAGTTTAGTAATTTTACGAATCACAGGCTGCCATATTAGGGTTTAGTCTGATTTTTTATTTATTTATGGTCGAGTCATGACGGAAGATATTTTCTTTAATTAAGTTATGACTTGGGCCCCGCGTAACTTTCACTAATTATTCTTGGTCCACAAGTTTTGAGTCTTATATGAAATACTCCCTCCGTTCCAATTTAAACTTCAAAAAACTTTTGGGTTCAAGAATTAAGAAAAAGGTGATGTGTTATGAGTGTAGATGGTTTGGTAGGAGAGAGAAAGTGGGTAGCAAATTTTTGTGAGTATGACATGTGGGGCCCACAAATAAAGAAGTATAAAAAACTTTCCTTTTTAGGTTTTGAAGTTTAAAATGGGACAACCAAAATGGAAATTTTTGAAGTTTAAAATGGGACGGAGGGAGTATGATGTATGAAACACCCAGATCAGAAGAGAAGAAAACAAGATTTATTCAACTAGTTACTATGATGTGTGATGCAACTTCTTGAGTGAGATACACAAGACCCTAGGTGCGATTGCCTAGGGTTCTCTCCCCTACTTTTCCTCTTCTCCATAATCTGCATCCCTCAAAACAATTGCACGATAAACACTTACAAACCGTCTTCTGTTTCTTCTACCATATATTTTTTTCATAAATAGGAAACCCTATTAGAATTTTGAGACTTTTATGTATGAATTTTAGGATTTGAGAAGTGATTTTTCCCCATTGAAACTCATTCTTTCTTTTATGATTTCTTTTACATTAAAGCTTATGATTCATCAATCTATGATGAACTAATCTCATCATCGACGGATTGGAGGTAACTTGTATCAAACCTATGATTAATAGTGCTTGATTATTGAGATCAATATATTTGTTAGGTTTATCAAATGTGTTACTATTCTTCCTCATTCTTTCATGTTTCAATGGTCGCGAATGTTGTGCATGATTGATGTTCAATGGATGTGACTGACTGCATCCATTGAGTTAATAACGTGTTAATCATCCTTTGATGATTGAATTAAATTTTTGAGGTTGTTGCCCGATTCATAATCTAAGTTCAATACCTTCTTATGATCTTAATGGGTTCTCTGGTTATTGTGGGTGTCTGCCCATGAACACGCAAGAAGCCTAGATTATGAAATTCTTTACCCGAACATCCAACGGTGCCGACTTTTACATAAGCGAATGAAAACCCTCAATAATTGGCATATGAGTGAAATTAATCATCCAATCTGTAGGCCTTCTCTCATGTCAGAATTTGTTCTATCATGTCCGAATTTGTTCATAACTGTTCTGTTTTCTTTAGTTGCTTTGGTTACAAAATCACTCTTTTACTTCTTTTTATTTATCTCTCTGCAAATCTCTCTGGTTTAGCACGTTGCTCTCTATATGCTACATCGGTAATCTTGTGCACTTGCAAGGGTTAATAAAATATTCATCACCAATTTACTTTCCATACCCTTCTTATATCATCTCTTGTGTTAACCATTTTCACATCCACAGCCTCCTATCTTCTGTGTTAAGCAGTTCGCGTAAGAGCCTAAGGTCATTCATGATACATCTTTCTTGATTGTCACAAGTATAATCACAAGTCTTATGATAGTAACTAGATTAGAGCTTTTAGTATTAACTTATGGCATATGATGAGAATTTTTTGGCTCATACAACAACTGTTTCAACTGAGTGCTGGGGAAAGGAATTGAAACCTCATCATTTCCTACTCAGCACTAAAAAAGGGCAGCCCGGTGCACAAGGCATCCACGCATAGCGAGGGTCCGGGGAAGGGTCCCCACCACAAGGGTGAAATGTAGGCGGGGACCCTTCCCCGGACCCTCGCTATGCGTGGATGCCTTGTGCACCGGGCTGCCCTTTTATGATTTTTTTTATTTTTTATTTTCTTATAAAGATAGAGACCTATAATAATATATCTATAAAAATTGTGTTACATTATCGAACAATTGTAGATATATATAAACATTATCAATATTTAGAATTTTGTTATAAACAAAACTATATGTCATGCGGGTGTGGGTTGTACAGGGCATTATGCTGTTTTTATCTATTAACTGCATTTGATATAGCATAAAGGTGATTAACATTGAAAATGCAGCATGTATCATAAAAAAGAAAAGACAACTGATAATACCCACTATTTTAACACGTGTAATTTGCTTTGCAGTTGTTAGGAGTGTAAAGTGATTTTGGAAGTCATTTTTCCCACATTGAGAAGGAAAGAAAGGGGGAGAGGGAGGAAGTAGATACAGATAGTTAGGTCATGGTTCGGTTTAAAGGTTTAGACCGTAGTTCGGTCTCGTGGTCTAGACCGTGGTTCGGTTTCACGGTTTAGATTGCGGTTTAGTTTAGAACGGTTTGGTTTGGTTCGGTTTGGTGGTGTCAGACCGCAGACCAAACCGAACCAAGTGGTTTGTAGATTTTTCAAACCGAACTAAACCATTAGTGTTCAAAAACCAAACCAAACCGTATGGTTTGGTTCGGTTCGGTTTTGAACCGCGGTTCAGACCGAACCGCTGACACCCCTAGCAGTTGTAATACCCATCATGTTGCATAAAATCATGGTAAATCATAAGAGTAAATGGCACAGTTGCAAACCTCCAAATCTTGCCGAACCTTCTGGTTGCTCATGTGCATATGTCAGATTATAGAACTCTTTTGTCTGGTAATTATACAAATAACCTGCATAAGATTGCAACGGCCCTCTGAGTAAGACATAATGAACTAAGAAACCTCAATGCACATTATCACTCCCCCTATTCTCAGATGTAATTGTTCACTTAAGAGGCTCCTATCATCTTGCTAGCGAATGCTCTGAGTACCCATCATATTGCATAAAATCATGGTAAATCATAGAGTAAATGGCACAGCTGCAAACCTCCGAATCTTAACTATCTAGCAAACTATTTAGACGTCTAAAATTCATGGCACGACCACGAGAAAAAATTTAAAAGATTCATAAAGATAAGTCCATTTAAATGTAATGAGTCATAATAGTTGGTCATAAAAAATACTCCAAACTTCCAAAAGGAAAAGTAGCCTCACTAGAAAGGTCAAACTTTTAACATTGTACTTTGTGTTATGAATCGAGCTATCGATTCAACAAAAATCTGAGAACTGAGACAGAATTTGGGGGAATAGAATAGAATTGTAAGTAGGAAGAAGAAGATAATTGGAACTGAGACAGAATTTGGGGGAATAGAATAGAATTGTAAGTAGGAAGAAGAAGATAATTGGATTGATCAGCAAGATAGATAAGAGAGAGAAACCTAGAGAAAGATTGAGGATAAGTTTGTTATTATTCATACCTTCCCACTAACAATTCACAGCATACAAGTGTGATTGCACATGGGAGAATTAGCCAATAATGGCAATTACATAAAACGACGCAGTAATGGGTTTCCGGAAAGGAAATAACCCAACGACCCAAACGACAACGTATTAATAAGTAGAAAACGTACATGGAACTAAATATTCCAAACACGACTTATTCAATAAGACAAAACGACGACACACTCAACCAATTTCAAACATAACGGTCACTCCCAGATCGAATTAAAACCCTAAAATACGAGACTTTACTTCAAGATAAACCTTCCTTGAAATGTGCACCACAATACATCTTCTTTTGAATCACATGTGAGAAAATTTTCACACTTTCTAAAGAAAGAAAAAAACTGAAAAACATTGGAAATTCATATGTTAGAATTTAAAAATGGAACTGTACTTTTGGGACAACCCAGAATTGAAAGTCAGATATCTTTATTTTGTTTTTTTTTTATTATTATTATTTTTTTTTGGGGGGGGGGGGGGTGGAAGAGGAAGCATGTTCCGAAATGAATAATCAGAAGGCTTGCTAGGACGGTGGTGTTAACTACATATCTCTCCATCACAGGACAAATTGCAAAAACCATGAGCGGCTATCAGACCAATGATTCAAATAACGAAGAATGAAAAAATCATTGTACAAAAAAAAAAATCTTTAGGTAAACATAAAATAAAGATGCATCATCATGTGACATTGGATACAACATGCTGGCTACCCATAGGATAAATATTACAACTCACACGAAAGCCAAACAAGACACAGTACAACTAAGGCAACTCAAAATAAAGATAATGCAAAAATGACTTTCAAAGGCATTGATATTTAATGGGTCAAACGACTACTCATTACCTTGGCCCGGAGAATTCAACAAGCTGTTCATCAAAATAGTGTCATATCCAACAAGCCTATTTATCAGAAGTTGCTGCCACCTAAATAAGGAAAAAAAATGGTATGGTACACAGTTAACTACCAGTACCTGCACGTGCAGCCAATTTTTTTTAAAAAAACGTGGAATTATAATTTTGCTAGCTTGTCACATGGACCAAAAATTAAAACCTTCTCCGCGTCTAAAATGTCATCTAGAGGACTTTGTCCTAATCTACAGTCATGGAGCTTTTATTCATCTAGACAAACTACAGCAGACAACTTTTTTTATAGACATGGGACCTATCCTTCATAAAATTGATAACTCATGTTTGAGGTCCAGAGATGAATGAAAGTACCTGTTCCCAAAGCAAGAATGGCGTGCTGAAATGCTAATATTAGCAGTGCGGATGTTATGCTGATACTTGGCTCTTTCAGGCAACAAGAAGTAACCCTAGACAACACATGCTTCTAGACTTTAGAATCAAAGAAGAAGTGCTATTATTTATAATTATTACTCCTCCGTCCCAAAATGAATGTCCAAAAAACGTCAACTTTGCTCTTGATCAAGAGCGATTTTTAATTTTTTCGGACATTCATTTTGGGACGGAGGTACCATTATTTTGATAGGACCGCACATGTACTCCCTTCGTCCAATAATAAAATTTACTAAAATTGAATGTGTTAAGGAAAAGTAAAAGTAAATAAAATATTAGTAATGGAGTTGGTGTTGTGAGTATGAAAATTAAAGTAGGAGAGAGAAGTGAAGTAGAGAATAGTAAGTAGATTGTTGTTGTGAGTGGGCAATTGGGTCCCATTGAATAATTAAGTATTATCAAATTCCCATTTTGGGATGGTAACCTTTGTTAGGAGACGTCCAAAAGGGAAATAAGTAACCTTTATTATGGGACGGAGGGAGTATAATATTAGCCTTCTCACTTATGGCACTATAAATGCTGCATGGGTGAAATAATAACCAAATTCATATCTGTCTCACCTTTTCCATGGTGTACAAGTACGTTGGCTCAAATGCTTTGCTTCTCTTTTCAAGCCACTGCACTGAATTATCATGAAACACTTGTAACAAGGGAGTTACGGCAGATCCGTGTCTATTTTTTCTTTTATTTGTAACAGCTAAGAGAAGATGCATATTAATTATGAGTCTAACAAACTATACATCTTTTACAATTAACCACACGAACATAATAGGGCTATATGCCAGACACCAGCAATGGGAATGGGTAATGCCAGCCACCCAAATGGGCTGAAGTAAGGTTTCATTGCCTCTATACATACTTGTCTTTGTATATGTAAAGCAGCACTCAACCATAAGGTTGTGGGTTTCAATGAGACCATAACCCATCGCAATATTAGCTGAAAAATAAAGCTCAAGGCCAAGATATGAAGCATATAGATTTGAATTCAAGACCAAGACATTCAGTAGCTTCTTGGACTAAAACTATACGAGGTAATGGTTACTCGTTTGAGATTGTGCATCTAGAGTAACAGGGAAAGAGAGTTTAGGAATGTAATTCTGTGTTGGGATTATGATGGAACCTGATCTTGCTGAAACACATAGCCACGTGTTACTGTGGGGTGCATCTGTGATTAGATACGCCCCTATTGTTTTGATTGAATATTTTGGTCCAAACACCACATTTCCCAGGTTCAGTTACGTCACATTAATCAAAACTTAATTGAAACACTATCATAAAATCCACATATTATATCCCAGGGCTATACAAGCTGAGCCAAGATAGCACTTATATTAAAACTTCAAACAACTCCCAGAGACAATGATAACCCATGTAAACATCACTAAGATATACACCCATGTAAACATCACTAAGATATACACCCATTTAAACAATAAAAAACTCACTAAGGATCACTAAAATGAAGGTGGTCGGACTCAAAGGAGCAAAACCTAAGATAACGAAACAAAATCGCGGTAAGATATGAGAGAACAAGTATAGATCAATTCTCGCATGTAGATGCATTCATGGAAATGTTCAAAGTAAAAAACAAATATCCCTACGCTTCCATAATCATAAAATAAAGATCCTTTCAAAAGGATAACAACTAAATTAAAACCGAGAAGCAACAATGGCTGGAAAACTTTAATTTGATAAGCTTTACTTATTACAACCTAGCATACCACTCAGAGCTTGCAAAGGCATTGGACCTACAAGGCCACTGGGCAACAAACTGCTGGACTAATATGCAGTCAATATAGCACAACAGCATCAGTGCCCGACCGCAGTTCCACCACATGAATCAGGCGCAAAATGGACAGAAGAAAAATATGGGACTTCTACTCCACAATTCAATATTCGTAATATTTACAATGCCTTGGTTGTTAAAGGTCTAGATAACGCTCATACAGAAAAAGGATTGAAATTCTTAAATCCTTATGATGGCAAGTCTTTGTTATCCTCTCGGATCAGCAGCCAAGGCCCTTAAATGAGACCGGAGCATATGCGGGTACTTTGTGGAAATGTGGGATATTTTCTATATTTATATGGAACGTAACACGTGAATTTTTAACAATCACCTTAGTCCGAAATCAATGATTTGAGATAGAGTTGTTTGTTTAGCTTCAATATGGGCTCATGCTAATGCACTTTTTTGGGGGTCCTCTTTCCAATCTGAGGATGACTTTGAATGTTTCTTTGTCTTGCAATAGGCTTGTTGTTTCTTTTATTTTGTATTTTTTTTCTTCTCTTTTGGTCGATGGACTTCTAGCCAACAGTATGTACATTCTTTTCTGATTTGAACAAAATTATTCTTTTTAAAAACACAAATTAATAGTAAATAGGAATTCATTTATTTCCAAAACGCGAACCAGATTCCATAATTTAAGAGATTTTAAGTTTAGGATCCCATAATTTGATTTCTAGTTTAGGATCCCACAATTCAAGGGATTTATGATAAGAGTTAGTTTCCTAGATTAGACGATTAATTTCCTTATAGCATGTTGTATTCTCCGTATATATTGCATATATAGAGATTATGTGATTCAATACAAATCAACTCGAACCGTAAATTCTGCGAATGTGAAATTGGCCAAAATGTGAGGTAAAGTATGTCTTCTAAGATGATGAAAAATGTATCTCTATGACTGTCATTTAGTACATAGTGCCACATATAGGTCAACCATACACCATTAAAAAGCAATCTACATCAAAGATCTAAACTTTGTATATTGACAGCTACAACCTTACATTATGGAACTAATGAAAGTAAAAAATAGCACCCCAAGAGTTAAGTTGTACCTGCAAAGGAACTAAGCCTATCCAATTGAAGTATATGAAGCCACTTGGGGACATCAAGATTTAAATGAATACCTGCAATGTCCTGTATTTGAAGTTAATAAGTAATGAGATACTAAAGTTGCAAAACTTATAAGACGATAACAAGGGCACGCTCTAACGTTAAGGAAAGAACAAAAGAAAAATAAGTAATATTGTAGGAGAGAAAAGAGCACGGATGTTATTCTTTCCTCCAGCTTCCACCAACTACACCTAAACTGAGGTCACTTTGTTTTTGTTTTGTTTTTTTGTTTTATCTCCTGTGGTATGGTAATGGTTCCATAGGATCCCATCAGATAGTAGGTTGACTAAACACATCACAATCCCGTATAAGGTAGGAAGTTGAGGGATGACAACTGTACTGAGCATGAGAGACATTGGGAGACAAAGAAAAGATGAGTTTCCCAAGGAGAACATAGAATGAAATGTAGTCAGATTATTAGGTTAATGTTGCCATGCCTTCTATCCGTACTCACATATGCACCCAACTTCTGTCAGCTTTGTAGAGAACATACAAATAGAGTAGTGGCAAAGCCACACAAAGACACAAGGGGTTACTTGACCACCTTTACCTTTGAAAATACATCCATTTAGTACTCTTAAATTTAGAAGAAAAAATGATTAACTTCACAACTAAAAGCAACATTTTAGGCCAAATTACATTTACCCAAACACCACCCAAAAGTATTCACCAAATCCCACTTTGCACCCCAGTTTGAATAGGGGGTTTGTTTGATGCTTTAATTTCCAAATCGCCCCACATTACCCCTCACCCTTTCCAAATCATCCCACTTTACCCCCTGCTCAAGTGCATACAAGGGGGGCAAAGTGGGACAATTTCAAAATTAAGGTGCGAACATACCCACTTTTCAAATTGGGGTGCAAAGTGGGATATGGTGGGTGGATACTTTCGGGGGGGGGGGTAAATGTAATTTGGCCAACATTTTATCAATTTTGACCCCTTCTATTAAGAAAACAAGTGCAATATACTGTTATGTTGACCACCATTTCAAATCCAGATAATAACAATAGTATTTTACTCTTAAATAATTTTGACTCTTTTAATATGTTTCTGGCTTTGCCACCGAAGAAATGATTCTTTATGTTAGTGTACTAGCTCAATAAAAATAAAAGATTTTGCGCCCAGTATCCATTTATCTTGTCTGGTAGATTTACAGTCATAATCTACTCACCCACAAACCTCCTACGATTCGTCTTGTATGTCTCCAGAGAAAATATAAACGACCATGCCACTTTCTAACAATGCGAAGTAGTGCCGCTTTCAATGATTCCTTGGCTGAGAATGGGAACCTGCTGGGGGCCTCCTCTTTCTTGATTTTCCGTAGAGTCTCTTCCCGCCCTAGCTCAATGCTTGTGCTATACGGAGAATACTCTTGCTGAGATTGAAAAAGTTCAGTATCAGACGTTAGCTTAAAAGTTGATTTTCCATCACCAGCACTAGTGCTAACCCAGTCAAACCAAACCTTTGCAGCCAAAAGAATTGATCCCTCCTCGTTTTCAATCGTAGCTTTCAGGATATCTTCTTCAGTTACCTTGTTGTAAACGTTCTTTAGAACAGATTGAGGGTCATTTTGTGACCACAAGCCAGCACTAGTTATCTACCATCAAGTGCAGAAGTGTCACAACACAGAAAAGTTACCATCACATAGATGAAGCTAGAGATGAGGGTTACAACAATTTCATGAAACCAGTCAAAACGTCTATAGATGCTCCGAATGAAGTTACCATCAAGAAGTTGGGGATCAGTTTTAACAGTTTCAGTGTTGATCAGGTATATGATATTTTTAACAACAAGGATGTTCAAGTTTTGAGGCAGTGTACCATGTTTAGTATACTAATATCAATACAACACACACCACATTCATTCATATCTTTATCCTAACAGGTCTTTTTCCTCATTTGTATTGTCTTTCTTTAGTCCCTCAGTCCCCTATTGTTGACTTTTAGGAGGTTTGAGGGGAGGGGGATTCTATATCCTGGAAGTTTCACTTCTATAGCAATTGAAATGATAGAGAGTCAAATGATGTTTGTATTCTCTGTTCTCCCTTATCTCATGTTCGATTATCCAATAAACACAATTATCGGTTTCGGGTTTCGGAGAACTTTGGAAATTATTCTTGTAATCTTTTAATTTCATGATTTAGAATCTCAATTCATCGTCTTTTCTCTTTCATGACGTCCTTTCAATATTTGTGCATTTCTGCAGACTTTCGTGCTTAATAAGCTCAACACTAACGAAAATTGAATTTTTGACAACTTTCAACATGTTTACCATCAAATGGGTGAGAAAATTGCAAAGAGTTTGACGAAACATATGATTATCTCTTCCTCCATTGCATGACTTAGCAGGGTTATGTGGATCTCGTTGGTATCTTGGGGGTGATTTAATGTGATTAGACGTTCGCGGGATAAGGAGGTTCTAGGTTGACATCTAGTATGCACGGATTTGATGAGTTTATTAGTGAGAATGATCTTAGAGAGATTGAGTTGTCTAATGGACAATTCATTTGGTTTGTTTCCGGTCAGCGGCAAGTGGCCCTCCAGAACCAACTACTTCTCTTTTCGTCGAGTGGGAGGAGCCTTTTCCTGCTTTGGTTCATAAGTTACTGGATAGGCCTGCGTCGGATCATTTTCCTAATATTCTTGAGTTGATGTCTTTTGGGGCTCCCATTTCGCTTTGAGAATATATGGTTGTTGCACCCTAAGTTTCATGATCTTGTGGTCGTGTGGTAGAGCGAGTCTTAAGTGCAAGGGTGGGCTGGTTTGTGTTTATGAAAAAGTTGCGCTATTTGAAAGACAAAATGAAGGTGTGGAATAGAGAGATATTTGGCGATATCCGATACGCAAAAGACAGCACGGTATTGCTGAGACTGATAGGCGTGAGGAAACTGGATCTCTTAATAATGAGCAGCAAGCTAGGAGATCCTCACTAACGAGTGAGCTTGATGAGCTTCTCTAACGTGATGATATATTTGGAATCAAGATTCAAAGGTAACTGGATTCGAGAGGGAAACTGCCCTTCTAAACTCTTTCATAGGGTTGCAATTGGGAGAAGGAGAAGGAGCTATATTTCAGAGGTTCACTTGGAGTTAGGAGAGATAGTGAGTTCTCCTTCTTTGATATTTGATTCAATCTATAGCTTTTATAGGAAGTTATTTCATGAGGAATGTAATACCTATTGCTAGAGATAGATCTCTTTGGTTGGAAAGGGAGTTTTCGAAGGAGATTAAAAAGGCAATAAAACGAATGGCTGGGGATAAGGCCCTTGGGCCCAATGGTTTCTCTTTGGCTTTTTTTCACTCACCTTAAGATATAGACAAATCTGAGCTAATGAGAGCATTTGTGGAGTTTTTTGGTAATGTGTAATTGGGAGAAGTATTAATCCCACATTTATCGCGATAGTATCGGGCGAAGAACGACCAATTGATGTTAGTGATTTCAGACCTATTAGCTTGGTAACAAGATTATCACTAAGGTTTTATATGTTCAGTTGAGGTCAGTATTAGGTGAAACCATTAAAGAGGCTCATAGTGGATTTATTGGGGGGGGGGGGGACAAAATATTGATGCAGCATTAGTAGTGAATGAGGTGGTAGAAGATTTAGAAAGACTGGGTAGGAATGGCATAGTGGTAATACTTGACTTTGAAGAAAAATCTTATGACAGAGTGAATTGACAATTTCTTGATCATGTGATAGAGGGGGAGGGGTTTGGTGTTCGATGGAGAAAATGGATTCAGGGTTGCTTTAGATCTCCGCCGTGTTCAGTTATTGTGAATGGGAAGGCTCATGGTTTGAGGCTCAAGAGGATTGAGGCATGGTGCCCTTTGTCTCCTTTTCTTTTTACCCTTGCGGCCGATATATTAAGCAGATTGCTTCTAGGGGGGGGGGGAGAAGTTGGAATTATAGTGGGTTGTAGTGTTGGTAGGGGAATGTGAGAGTTTCTCATCTTCAGTTTGGTGCTGACGACACGATTTTATTCCTTGAAAAGGGTATTCGTAACTTTCATAACGCTATGACTGTCCTTCAGGTTTTTTAGAGCAACTCTTGGCTTAAGATTAATTTAGCTAAGTGTGGCATTGTAGGGGTTAATATGGGGGATGAAGTAGGAAGTAGATATCCTCTTTAGTTGGTTGTGAGGTGTTCACTTGGCTATTGTCCTATCTTGGGGTTCCTCTTGGAGGTAACCCTCGATCTATCTCCTTTTGGGGTCTAGTGCTGGCGTAAAGGGTGAATAGGTGTCTTACTAGTTGGAAGAGGGTTTATCCTCTTTCGGGGTTCGTATTACTTTAATCTATATACCGAAACCTTATACCACAGTGGTCCTAGATCAAGATAATTCCCCTTATAATGAAAGCCCAACTTCAGCTCAAGATATAGCAGATGCAATATAAGAAATACCACACAAAAATAGACATAGGGCACATCACTTTCAAGAATATTTTATTTTTTTATGAGAAATTTCAATAATTTATTACTAGAAATTAAAAAACAATGAACAATAGAGCATTGACATTAGATAGGACTTTGTTTTTTATGTAGACAATGGCACCAAGCCAACCTCTATTTTTTGGATAGACCTTGCAAGTTTTAGTAAAATTACAAACCTTAATTTGAATAAGTTGTGCCTCTGTAGTCGAAACTCCAATAAGTTCGCTTGAACATCCCGGCTGCAAAACAGAAAGCAAATTCCAAGGATGGTTCAGGAAAGATTAAAATATATCTAGACACATAGGAGCATACAAGACAATAGAGCTTAAGTTTTCTCATCAAGACAACAAGAAGCCATAGCTATCAATAATGGAGAAAAAAAAAATAGGTCACTAAAAGTTTGCCTTCAGAGATAGAGCAAGGCTACCAATAAAGAACAAAAGTGAACTGGGAAAAAGTTGAAAGAGGGAAAAGAAAAGAAACTAAGAACAACGAAACTATAGGGTTGTCATTGTGAAGGGCGATTATTAACAAGCAAGGGAAAGATATCTACATCCCAACCACTATGTTGAATTCCATATTTGCTCTTGATTACCTTGTGCCAAAGAGAATGTGGTTCCAATGCGAAACACCATAACCATTTACTTGAAAGGAAATTGTTTATAACAACCAAGTTCCCGAGTCCAAGACCCCTTTTATCCTTAGGCCGTCTTATCTTCTCCCAAGACACTAAATGATCTGTATGTCCACCTTCCCCCGACCCACAAAAAGTTACTCATGTTACCTCCATTGTCTGAACAACAGGAATCCTAATCAAGGAGAGATAATTTATAGGGATACAAGATTTAAAAAAAAAAAAAAAAAACTCTATAGGAGTAAAACTACCACCCCCCTCAAGAGAAAAAAGTCCTCTTCCGCCGTCCAAACGGCTTAGAAATTTTTGCCAACGCCGGATCCCAAAATCTCTTTGCTTTAGGATGCCATCCCTAAGGTAGGACTAAATGAATGAAAGATCACGCCTTAATAGAACAACAAATCAACAAATCAAGTTTGTGAAACCCCGAAACCCCTCTAATAAGAATATAATGTTGTGACACTCAAGGTGAAGAGAAACAGGTCATTGGATAGCCCTGCGTGAGCCCACGTGGCTCTAAACCAATCTTTATGCTCCCAGCTCACTATAACCGATAGAGACGTGGTGGCCAAACACCCACCCACACAGTGACGCCACTTAAGCAGTTAAGCGCAAACCCTTCTTCACCTAGTCTAAAAATCTCCAATTAAGTCTATCATAAGCTTTCTCAAAATCTAACTTAATATAAACCCTTCCTCTACTTCTCGAATCATGCACCATCTCATTAGCAATCAAAACCGCGTCTAAAAGTCAAAAGTTGACGTCCTTCTACAAAATCCAATTGTGGACTAGTAATAATACTGCCCACAACAACACTGAGTCTCAGATAAAGGACCTTGACAATGATTTTTTAGCCACCAAACTTATAGAAATCACCCACTTTCCGAGATTTGCTTCCATTGGAATGAAAGTATAATTAAGTTTTTGACAGATGATTTCATTACCAAAAAATCTGAGTCCACTCCAGCCCCTCTAAACGAGGTCCATTCATGTCACCTTCACTATACAAGTCCTTGTAAAAACTAATAATAGAATCACATAGTTGTTTCTGCTCATGCACCATCCCTCCACTTTTTCATGTGCTCATGAGAATCGAATTGGGTGGTTGTTGGATAGCTCCTTATTTGGTGCCCTAGGTTTTAGATAGAGGCTTTATTTATTGTCAGATATCTCCCCTGTAATCCATTGCAATTCTTTTTTCTATTAAAAATAAAATAAAAAAGATGGAATATAACATAATAGAACAAGCTGGTTAGATGATGAGGGTAAGCTTTGGATGCCGCTGTTCACCCATCTTTATAGAAAATTAAGCATAAAATTATCATTCCCTCCCAGTACAACTTAACAAGGATTCCAGTCTCAAATTTGAAATACTAAACAATACTAGTTTTAGGAATAATTGAAATTTGAGGAGATGGGGTTTAGTACCTGTTGAACGTAATTGGCGTGCATGACGACGAGAATACAGAATAGAGTGATGGCAATGAAGAGATAAATGTATTCAAGAGAGGCTCTAATCCTCGGAGATAGCATTTGCGAAAACCTTTCTTGTACCCTAATGAATGCCTGCTCCGGATCCATCTAAAACAAACGTCTCCAATCCAATTCCGATCAACCAAATTACTATCAAGAGAGAATAGTTTGTGATTTGATTCCTCGATTTGAATATTTGGAATTAATTTTTCTCTCCCCTCCCCTCCCCTCCGTCTTTGTTTAATCTACTGCTACATCTTCCTATCTGATGCGTTGATGATAACGACAACGACAATCCCCCTGTCTCTGTCTGTTTCCCTTGAGTGTTTGCTGTGCTCACCCCAAAATTTATACCTTGGGAGGGAGGGCCTGATTATGATTTTTTCGCCACATCATCTCTGATATTTTTCTTCCCAATTACTAAGTGTTTTTAGATGGAATTCATTAAAAACCTAGTCAAGTGACTAGTACATGATTAGCAAATCCGTTAGTTTGAATAACATTTGCTATTAATAGGTAAAGCAAATTTTTAAATTTAAATGGTTACAAAAAATAAATATATTTTCAATATTAAATAACTATTTTTGTACAAAAATCTTTCATATATTTGAATATACGATATAATTATTTAAAAATTACCAAAAATAATAAATAATTACCTTTTTTAGCAACAAAAAAAGTAATTATTTATTATAATTTAAATAAATAATGCAGTGAGTATTTGTGTACTACCTCTGTCCAACAATAAATGTCCCATTTTTTTGCTTTTGTACGAAGGAACTTTGAGCAATAATGTTTAGTTAATGTAATCATTATAATACAAATTCAAAAATTGTTATTGATAGTACTTATATTGGTGTATCAATAGCAAGTTTTATAATTTTATTATGATAATTAAATCAATTTAAATTTATTGCTCAAAGTTCGTTCGTACTAACGTTTAAAAAATGATGACATTTATTTCGGGATTTTAATGCATAGTTTAACATATTAAATTTTGTGCAAATTTGACATATACAGTATTTCTATAAGAGAACATATTAAAGTTTAAATTTATGATCTTTTGAAAAAAATATTTCCATGCCTTACATATTATTTATCCTTTTTTTATATACTTTTATATAATTTAACTTGATAAGCTTTTTTTTTTTTTGAAGCAAACAAAATAAACTTTCATTAAGTAATTTCAATAAGATGGCACTCCACAACATTTGGAGGCTCATCCAAAAGTTGAGGATTTCGATTAATACGTACAATCATAGAAAATTTGTTCGCCTTCATGAGAAAGCCTAATTCTTCTATAATTAAAAATCTAAACCTTGAATCAAATCTCCCTTGAACGCTCTTCGTAGCAATGACCGAATACGCACAAATGCTTTTCCAAGCATAACTTGGAGACGGCCTAATAGTGGCCTTCACAAAATTCCCACACGGATAATATTTGGCGTTGAAGACACGACAAAGTAAAGCATTTGGGTAGACAATAAATGTCCAACCAAGCATCCAAAGCATTGCAACCAAGAGAAATCCGAACATCAGATAAAGGCTCTCAACACGATGGAGAAAAGTCAAAGGCTCCCGACGAAGGGGAGAATACAAAGGCTCCCAACGAAGGGGAGAATACAAAAGCTCCCAACGAAGGGGAGAAGGCAAAGGCTCCCAACAAAGGGGAGAATACATGTAACATAACGAATAAATCAACTTGATTGCAGGAGAAAATTGATGGAGGGAGGAGTGCTTGCTATGGCTATTTCGGCCACCGCCATCAATCTTCGTCAAATCCATATCATCAAATCTGATTTTACAAAATCAGAAATTATTGAAAACCACAAAAAAAAAAGTAATTGACAAGCTTTTATTCTTTTGAAATATATATATATATATATATATATATATATATATATATATATATATATATATATTGTACATCAATTAAATGTACAATACTATGATCCACAAACGTAATCTTCTTTAAAACAAAATAAAGTAAATTTTTCCTAAAAAAATAAAATTATATTTATATCTCAACTAAAGAAATAAAGTTTAGATTAAAAAAAAAAAAAAAAACTCCCACATCTTCTCCAAATTCATCTCACATCCCAATCTCTCTAGCCCCTTTCTTCATCATCCACAACCATTACTCTCCCTCCCCTTCTCAACCATCATTGCACAACCTCACAACCACCATTGCCATCACCCCAAACCCACCATTGCACCACTAATTCTTCCCTAACTCCATCCACGAATACAACAGCCAAAGCTCTCCTTTCTCACTAACAACGGCGATCCATCTCCAGATCAAGAGATCCATCATTTGTTGTTCAATTTCAAACTCAAATATAAGCATAGACGCTTATCATCCCCGAAATCATCTTGAAGCTTCCAAATTGCAGTCCCCAAAGTATACCAACACTCCATTTTTGCAATGATCAAAGAGACAAAGAAGGCTTGCGAATTGGGTTGTTCAATCAAGATTTTTTCTTCTTTTTCTTTTTGCTTTTGTGAGTAACTGTCTTAGATTTATTGTTTTTTCTTGTGTAATTTATAATGAATTTGAAGATTGAACTTATATTTAATGGTTTTGCTTAATTTTTCCTGTTGATTCCAACTGATTATACTTGGTGGATGCACTGCTGTTGTGGTGGTGGTGTTGAAGGAAGAAAGAGAAGGATTCTGACGTCGATGTCACCGAGGATAATGGAGTTTGGCTTTGGTGTTTGAGGAAGAGAGAGAAGGTTCCGGCGATATTAAATCTGGGGAAGGGGCATACGAAGAAATTGAAGCAGAGTAGCGGATGTGGAAGGGTTAACCCATGAGACTGCGGCGGCAGAAGGACAAGGCGGGGAGCAGGAACGGACGGGATATGGGTTAGGGTAGGAAATAGGATCTGAGAGTGTGAGAGTAGGAGATGAATGGATATAATGTCATTTAAAGTCTTATAAATTAATTACAACTGAAACCTACCAATCCGTTAATCGCGTGTTGTGCACATGGTCACTTAACTGAGTTTTTAACGAATTCCGTAAAAAAAAACCATTAATTAGCGAGAAAAACTCATATTTTATGGCGAAAAAAAACATCAGACCCACCGCCGAAGACCCTCCCCCCCCCACATTTTGGGCCCTAAATTGTCATTAACTCTTACTTTTTTAAATTATTTAAAGTTATAAAGACCCTTATAAAAATGCAATTAAAATTAGTTAGGAAATATAAATAGGATGTATGTATTTAAAGATAACACGAAGATATGTCAAGTCTATTTTTGTTTCTGACATATATATTGTGTAGACAAATTTTGAAATTAACAAATCTAAATATTTTTTTCACTTAAATATGAAGAGGTTAAACATAAACTATTATTCTTGCATCCTTAACAACATGACTTTCCCCACCCTACATCTCTCTTTCTCTTAAATTCAATGTTTCCTCCACCACTAATGCGGCCAACAACAAACTACCAAAACACGTCTTAGACGCACTTTTCCATTATATCTCTTTAACTCTCAACATCACCAACTTCTCCACCATGTTTTTCCTTCCTGATAAGCATATCTACTGTTGTCGTTTTTTGTTTTTGCTCTGCCTTGATAACATATACTCCCTCGAACCCAGTTTAAGATTCTTACTTTCATTTTTGGTCTGTCACATCACAGTTTACGGTTATTAATTGATTTATTCCATAATAATAAAGTATGAATAGTGTTTTGGACAATCTTGTCACGATAAAATTTATTTAATTACGAAAAAACCATTACTTACCTAACTTAGGCTCCGTTTGTTTGGAGGAAAACATTTTCCGCATTTTCCGGTGAGTACCGGAAAATAGGGAAAATGTTTTCCGGAAAATGGTTTTCTCCTTTTTCTAAGGAAAACGGTTTCATTACCTCCACCTAAGGAAAATATTTTTCGGAAAAGGTTAATGATACAAAATTATTTTTGAACACTCTTCCACCTCCGCCTCGCCCATTTCCCACACCACCCATCCCACCCCCAAACCCCCACCACCACCCCACCCCAAAAAAAAAAAAAAAAAAATACTTCTTTTCACTCATAATAAAATTATTTTTGAACACTTCCCCCACCACCCACCCACCTCCACCCCACCACCCCCCACCCCCAAAAAAGAAACTTTCTTTTCACTCACATTAAAATTATTTTTGAACACCTCCCCCACCCCCCACCTCACCCCTATCCCCCCCCACCTCCCCTACCCCGCCCAACGCCACCCATCCCACCTCAACCCCCACCCCCATTCAAATTTTTTTCTCATAATATTTTCTTCTCATACTAAATTATTTTTTGCTTATACGAAAACATTTTTCTTAGATTTACCAAACAACAAAAAATATTTTTATGCCATTTTCCGGAAGAAAAAAAATCATTTTCCGGAAAATGTTTTCCCCCAAACAAACGGAGCCTTATATCTTAACCAACTTGCTTTATGAATAGCGATTTGGACAATTTTATCCTTCACTCCCTACTTTCTTTGACCCATTTTTCATTAGTTTTTTAATAAGCGTGCAAAGCCAAACTAAAAACCTTAAATTGATACAAAGGGAGTATATTTTAGGATCACACATGAAACTCTCATCCAAAACTTCCTCAAAATAAATGTTGATACCACCATCATCGATGAAAACACTTATGGGGCTTCCAAAATTGAAAAAGAACGTCCTGAAAGTGAGTCACCTCGAATAGCTTCGATCTCTACCGACATCATTGACTACACTGCGCATACTAATATAGACTTCTTAAGAATGTCAATTTATAATAGCTATTTTTCATATTTTTGTATCAAAAATTAGTATTTCTAAAAAGATCATTAAATTATAATTGACATGATATATACGAAAAAGTTTACTCCCTCGTCTCAAAGTAAGAGTCTTACTTTCTATTTGATTCGTCTCAGAGTAAGAGTCAATTTCTCAAAATGACAAATAATAAAGAGTGTTTTGGACAATTTTATCCTTCTTCTAATGCTTATAAAAATACGAAAAACCCAACACTTTAGTACCCTACTTTTACCCACTTGCAGAATAGTGTTTGAAATAATTATGTCCTCAATCCCATAATATTTATTCAGTTATATTGTTTCTTTAATAAAAGTGCAAGCCAAAGTAGAACTCTTAGCATCTCCAATGGAGAACACCAAATTTGGTGTAAGTTTTACACCAAATGTTACACTAAATAAAAATCTTCTCCAATGTATCACACTATTTTTCACACTAAAAAAGAATATTCTCTATCCACCTCATTTTTCCACTAACACTCATTGTTACACAAACAATACTTGAAGTCTATGATTTTACATATAAACCCCTCTCTTTTAATTGAGATGATATAATATTATATTTTTATAATTATTTTTATGCATTGTACTTTTATAATTAAGTAAAATATATTATATAATTTATTAACATATAAGTTAATTAACATAATTTACAATGTGTGAGTTTTTAAAATTTAGAGGGACTAAATGTGACAAGTGAAACTATTACACCAAATTTGGTGTAAATGAATAGTGTTACACCAAATTTGGTGTAACACTATTCATTTACACCAAATTTGGTGTAAAATATAGTGTCCATTGGAGGGATGAATAGTGGGCATTTTAGTGTTATAGTGTGAAATATAGTGTCCATTGGAGATGCCTTAGAGTATTACATTAGAATAACCAATATTGTGTGCAAACAAAATAAAAATTTCATAATTAATTGCTTTTAAGTAATTAAATCAACTCCTTAGGGAGATTGAATTTCAATTTCAATTTCAAAATTTTAAATATGTGTGCTTAATTATGAATAAAAAATAATATTAATACATTTTTTAAAGAAGAATTAATTGTTTTAGCTAGGAACATTAACCTGAGGCTTTCCACGTCATAATTTCATGTGTTAAATGAATGAGCTACATATTTTCCGAATCATTTTCATAAACGATTCAGTCTGATGAGTTACACATGTATGTTAAATTTATGTTAAATGATTTAAGAAATATGTGAAAAAACTAAATAAATATAAATAGTACAATTAATGTTATTGAGAATTTGGTAATAACTTTTCATTTATTCTATAAATTTATGCTAAGAATAATATTTTTACTTGTTTGTACTCTCTAACTACCGGTTTAGGATGGTCATAACTAAGTATAAACAAATATATTCTATCTCGGAATGATAATTCCAATTTTTAGTAATTAATTTGATTAAGTTTTTAACAAATCTGTAACAAAATATATAGATTCTAAATTTTAGGCGTTTGAAAAAATAAAATAAGAACATTTTTGTAACATCCCGAAAATTCTAATCCATAGATGTCAAAATGTCACAATTTATATCTCTAAAATTCTAAACAAAATATCACTAATCATCTCAAATGATCAATAAACAGCTCCAACCCAATCCTTCGGTCTCAACCTCGATCAACGGCCAGACTGCAAAAGGTTAAACTGGAGGGGGGTGAGCTGGGGGAGAAGCTCAGTAAGAAAGGGGATACACAATATCACAGAAGCTAATGAAACATAAACATCAAACAACAATGTCCATGAAATTATAAATATGGAGATTTCAGTAAGACTCTCGATCATTTCATAACGAATAATCAATTAATCATACTGCATAGTCTGATGCACTAATTATGTTCGGCCAGTGGGTTAACCAAATTATCGTACAAATTTGTTACTGCACATAACATGCGCGGCTATTGGGTGTTTTGGCATCTCTCACTTTCGATCAACTTAGGTGGGAGCCACTACGAGATCGTCAAGCTCCATACTATTTCCGTATGGGAGAGACTATTTGGCGAACGAAGACACCTCGTACCTGCTTCAAGAGGGTAAAACGCACATGAGGGTAGAAGAGCATGGACCGCTGATCCTGCTATGGAATGTACGTGTTAATAGTGTAGCCGAGGAGGTGGTGCGCGATGAGTTGGTGGATTGTATCCATCCATGCATGATCTGGTTTAAAAAAAAACACGTTTATTAATTCAAAACCCTATACGTGAAGGTCAGATGTTTATTATTATGATTTTATAATATTTTTTTTTTTTTTATATCAGCAATGTGCAAAACTTACAACATTTTAATAGTAGTGCTTATTGTTATGATTATATAAACATTTTTCTTTATATATCAATATATACTTCCAATAACAAATCCAATATGGTAATTAACCGGGATATAAAATTAAGGGTGTAACTCGCTTTTTCCAGTAGTGAGTTACAGGAAAAAGTATAAAAGATTTCTTTTTTAATTTTACCAGTAAATAACTTTTTAAAAAAATGGCAAACCGCCATTCATAGTAGCGAATTACACCTATTTGCTAATCATACTAGTTGATTTTATAAAGATGGTCATTCTGGTAAATACTCTTTGAAAAAAAATTGTCTTCCTGACCTAAATGGGTACCTTAATAATGGGATAATAAATAAAAATATGTAATGCCTATTCTTAGTTTTTATTAAGAAAAAAAAAGTATTTAATGGCAAGTAACGTGGTATTGACTCTGTTGGAAAAATGTGAAGGAAATGAGTATTTTCCTTAATTTTGTGTATTGATTAATTGAGAAATAATTTGTCGAATGACAAAGTTGTTTATGGGTTTGTGTTCTACTCCATGAGAACATTGAGATAATGTATTCATTTGTCCAATTTGGAGTTGGGATGAATGAGATACAAAGGCTTGAAGTTGGTGGGTTGAAATGGGGATATTGTGTTTTATCCCACATTGGAAAGAAAGGTGAAAGGAAGCTAGTATAAAGGCTTGGGCACTTTAGTAGTGTTCAAGCTTGTAGGGCATAGAGGCGCTCTCTCGCGCGCAGGGGGGTGCAAATCATGGACCCAATTTGGCTTGCGAGGTCCGAACTCATGTGTGTGCGCGTCCTGCGGACACGAATGTAACACCTATTTGGCTTGTCCGCGCTAGCTCACCTTTTGCTTTTATTTTTGACTTTAACAGTCAATTTTTTGCTTTCATCCCATCTGTATGGAATACAAAATGAAAAGCCAAGCCTTATCTTCTTTTTATCTCAAGTAATTAAACAAAGGATTAGGCTTATCCTTTTTTTAATTAATTTTGGCTATTGAAGTGCTCATGGACTAGTATAAATAGAGCATCAAACCAGTGTATTCAGACGCACGAAAAATACAGAAACAAATAAATTTTCCAGCAATCTCCACAGCCCCTCTGTTGTTGCATTTTGTTCATTCCTCCTTTGGCCTCCTACATTGCATACTCGTGGTGATACTGTCCAGGCACTGAATTCAATTCGGCGGAGTCTCTTAGTGCAGAGATGCATCCAGTTCGTGCGAGTTATCCTGGGAGACTAGCGTCCGACGACAACCTCAAGCACTCTCGGTGAGGGGGCGAATAAGTCTTAAGGACAGTGTGTTAAACACATGGCTTGGCACAAAACAATCAGTCTAGTTTCTGTTTATTCATTCTCAAATTTATTTATTTATCAATTATTCTGTAATTCGAGTTCTTTTTTGTAGAACTTTCCTAACAATCTTAAGACTTATTCCTTCTGCAAGAGGGAACGGATTACAGAACAACATACTAATTTCATTTGTGAGAAAGGATTGCAGATTACAATATTCTTGTGGCAAGGTGGCTATTGGAGAAAATATTGGAAAGGGATGGAAAAACGGTGGAAAAGAAGCAAATTTCCAGCACTGTTTTTCATGATCAGCTGTGGTAAACTGAAATTTCCCGCTTCGTTAACCGTTAGATCGGTCTGGAATTTTTTGTGCTTGTTCAGGACTCATAGAAGAAAAATATGAACGGTTACGATTGGATTCTGTCATCCAGAGAAGGAGATAAAAAATTCGCAGAATAGCAGATTTTTTGTAACAGTTTGCTTTAATTTGATGTTCATGACATCAACTATGAAACAATGGTGGCTATGCCTCATGAAGTGGTTATACATCATGTGAGACATCTCTTATGGTTCGTATGAATCATATTGAAGAGATTAGAATGTTCGTTGGAACTAAGAACGTTGAAAGATTAAGTCTTTAACGTTACATTGACAAATATAATAGGGCTTCTTGAAAGAAGTTGTTAAAACCTATTATGGTCAATAGTGACAAAGGTTACAAAAGATTAACATAATAAGGCTTCTTGAAAGAAGTTGTTAAAGCTTATTATTGTTAATAGTAACAAAAAGTCATAAAGATAGAAACAATAGAACTTCTTGAAGGAAGTTGTTAAATCCTATTGTTATAGATGATGGGTAATGACACAAAAATTTAGATGAAGGGCTTCTAAAGAATTTGTGCATTTTGTGAATGAGAATTTAATTTTCTCTTGGAATAGTTGACCTCTAATTAAAATTTTATTAAGAAATCATGAGGTTTATAATAGTTGTTACAATAAATAAATTGTGTGAATTCTCCTATTGAATTAACAATTTATTTTGTAGAAAATTCTCGAAATGAGGAAGAGAGTTATAGTTGTAACAACAAAGTAATAATTTGGTTTTAAATTAAAGCCAAAGTATTGGGAACGACTCCTTTTGTGGAGACAAATTTTAAGGAATGTGGTTGTTCCTTGTACTTGACTCACGTTAGTGAGAAGTTAAAAAAAAATTGTTGGCCTCGACCTATATGTTGGCAACAAAAGATGTTTTATTTGACCACCTTGAATTTAATGAGGTTCTTAATGAAGATCCTACAAAGTTTGGTGGAAATGAGATGGATGTTTTAAGCCATAAATGCGGTTGAAGCATATGGATTTCTTTTGCCTTTATCATGGAAGCATGGGGAATTCATTTGCAAGAACTATGTTCTTAATGAGCTCTCTGATTCTCTTTATAGTGTTTAGAGAGAAAAGGAATGGCAAAAGAATTGTGGGAGTCTTTCGACTATAACAATAAAATTGAGAATTCGGGTACAATGATTAATTGTAAGCCGTTTCCCATTTTAAATATTAGACTCCATAGACCGTAAAAAGTCAAATGGAAGAGTTGAAATTGTCTTTCATGAAATCCATGCCGAATGGATGGTGTTAAGTGAAATTTTCAAGTGACAAATTGAGAAATTATTTTTCACTTGGAAAGATTCAAGAAGCACCTCAAAAGTAAATGAATTGAAATAAATGTTGAGATGCTTGCTATTCATCTTTATGTTGGAAAGAGAATAGAGTTTCAGAGAAGAAGTTGTTAACACTTCTTATAGCAAAAGCAAATGTGGTAGAGCATACCAAAATGCTTATGGCAAAGACAAAGTAGGTCAAATTTACTTGAAAAGTCAAAATTTGTCTGAAAAGTCGAATTTGTGCGAAAGACAAACTTGTTTAGTCAAACTTGTTTAAAACGCCAAAATTAAGTCATGGATATCTTTATTGACAACAGTGGGTGTCATTAAGGATAATCTTCATGATTTGAATAAATGAAATAAAAATTGTATCAACCGATGGGTTGATTTAGTGATCAATAATGAGAACAAGTCTCTTTAGTTGGATCACATTCAAAAAGGGATTCAACAAGATGTGAAATGTGTGTTGAACTATATCATCACAAGTTAAGTATAGTGATAGATTGTTCAAACACATGGTAATGATAACAATCTTATTGTTATATGTAATAAGTATTGTCTCATTGAATGGAGAAGTTGGAAACCAACTTTAAAATGAGATAATGAGGATGAAACACTAATGCTTATAGTGTGTATATAACATGTGTTTGTACACAATATCCACCTTGTAAACTAATATCAATTGGTATTGATGAAAGAACTAATAGCACTGTTGTTATATTTAGGACTAACCCAAAATGTGGGGAGTGAGTCTACTTTGGGAAATTAAATGCCTATTGAATAGGTTACCCCAAGAAAGCAATGTAAATTTCATATGAAGTATGGAAACGTAGGCCTACGTACACTTGTGAATGTGGGGGTGGTTTGCAAAGTAAAAAGTCTAACATCAACAAAATGGATATTTGCGTACAAGATGGTGGAGTATATAAGTAATGAGTTTTCATTGGGTTGTCATATATTATCCATTGACATTGAATATATATAAAACCAAGATTGAAATAAATGGAAATCATGTACTGATGTCAAGTTCATGGAAAATGAACAAATGATACTTTGAGTGAAATAGATCAAAGTGGCACTTTGAGTGAAATGGATTAAAGTGATACTTTGAATGAAATAGATCAAAGTAAAGTGTGCAAGTTAGTAAAGTCACTAGATGACTTGAAACAAGCACAAAATAATGACATCAAAGCTTGATTTTACCATGAAAGAAAGTGGATTAATCAAAAATGCCATGAATGGAAATGTCATAGTGTTGATTAAATCTATCGAATATATGTTGAACTTGAAAGAAGTTTGCTAATTTGACCGTTGGATTTAAAACCTCAAGAAGAACTCCTGAATTTGCATTAAGCAAGTTATGATATAGTTCTTAAAAGTTTTGAAATGGTCAAGAGATATGGGTTTAGCAGATGTTATCCTTGAAGTGAAAATTTCTAAGAAATCTAATGGATAATTCTTGAGAAATTAGCAAGGATAATTTTGCAATGGTTCGAACCTAATATTCATGAGTCAACATCTATTGAAAAATAAAGCTGATGTTTTTTTCAAGTTGAACACTCGAGAATTATTGGAAGTCTAGTGAATTGGTACGCTAGTAATCCTAAATGTATAGTGAGAGTACTAAGGTACTTGAGATACAATCGAGATTAAGGATTACTCTACACTAGACATCTATCGATATCTGAAGGATATAGTAATGCTACATGGATATCAAATATCCAAGACTGAAGGTCTACAAGTGGATTTGTATTCACATTAGCAGGTGCAGCTATATCATGTAAATCTTCTAAACAGATGGTTATAGCCAGATCCACGATGGAATCTGAGTTTATAGCTTTGGACAAATGTGGGGAAAAAGCGGAACGTCGCCATTTCTTAGAAGATATTCCAAGATGGACAAAGCAAGTGCCACCAATCTGTATACATTGTGACAGTCAATCTGCAATTGGTAAGGCACAAAGCAATATGTATAATGGTAAGTCTTGACATGAAAGTCGAAGACATAAAACCATTAGAACTACTCTCTACTAATTTGACTATGTCAAGTCAAATGATAAATCCGTTAACCAAATAGTTAAATAGAGAGGTTGTTGTGAGATCGATAAGGGGAATGGGTTTAAAGCCTCTTAAGAAGTTAACCACGACGGAAAACCCAACCTAGCTGACTGGAGATCCCAAGATCTAGGTTCAAAAGGGACCACCTAACCGTTAAAAGACTTGTAGCGTCACTGTGGGGATCAACCCCATACCCATTCCTAAAAGTGACATCCCGAGATGAATAAGGTTAAGCCTATGGCTTTTAATGGTTCTTATGAAGTAAACCGGGTTACTTAGAAGAATCACCTATGTGAGAGAGAAGTGGGGCCGCTTCGAGGAGAATTGTGTGAGGCTCAATTCTTAGACCCTCTCACAGAACCAGGCATTGTGTTCCACGGCCACAAATGGACACATCTATGAGAATTGAATTGTGTTTGGGAGATACCTGTGTAACGTATATGACTGGCTACACAAAAAGCTGGCAGTTCAAGGACATCGCGTCTACTGATTAGCGAGTAGAATAAGTATACGTCTACAAGGGAAGGTTCAAAGGGCAATCCCATACCTATCCTATGCAGGTTTTCAACTATTGGACTTTATCACCAAATTCCTCATCATTTCCTTCATGTGGGGAATTGTTGGAAAAATGTGAAGGAAATGAGTATTTTCCTTAATTTTGTGTATTGATTAATTGAGAAATAATTTGTCGAATGACAAAGTTGTTTATGGGTTTGTGTTCTACTCCATGAGAACATTGAGATAATGTATTCATTTGTCCAATTTGGAGTTGGGATGAATGAGATACAAAGGCTTGAAGTTGGTGGGTTGAAATGGGGATATTGTGTTTTATCCCACATTGGAAAGAAAGGTGAAAGGAAGCTAGTATAAAGGCTTGGGCACTTTAGTAGTGTTCAAGCTTGTAGGGCATAGAGGCTCTCTCTCGCGCGCAGGGGGGGTGCAAATCATGGACCCAATTTGGCTTGCGAGGTCCGAACTCATGTGTGTGCGCGTCCTGCGGACACGAATGTAGCACCTATTTGGCTTATCATCTTTTTATCTCAAGTAATTAAACAAAGGATTAGGCTTGGACACGATTGTAGCAACTATTCCGGTTCGTGCGAGTTATCCTGGGAGACTAGCGTCCGACGACAACCTCAAGCACTCTCGGTGAGGGGGCGAATAAGTCTTAAGGACAGTGTGTTCAACACACGGCTCGGCACAAAACAATCAGTCTAGTTTCTGTTTATTCATTCTCAAATTTATTTATTTATCAATTATTCTGTAATTCGAGTTCTTTTTTGTAGAACTTTCCTAACAGACTCTTCAAACAAACAAATCGTAAAATAAAATTATGCAGACCCAACAAGCAAATAAAAAGGATAGCAAAGCACACAAAAGATAAACACCCAAAAAATCTTTACTCAATTCGTCAATTCGATTGACTACGTCTGAGGGCGCTGTCAAAGCAAAATCTTGCACTAAAATATGTTAATATGATAATACTACAAGTTTGGGGGCGGAACTAGGCTTATATACAAACCCTAGAATAAGTCCAACCCTAGACAAAAGAAATCCCGAAATCACAGTTTTGACCCGGCCTAAGTGTACGGTAGTACACCCCCATCCCAAAAATGCCTGAAACTCTCAGATTGAATGTGCGATAGGACACCCTTCAAACCATTCTAGTTCCCTTTTTTTTCTCTGATCGCTAGTTTACTGGCTGGTTCTCTATTCCAACAAGGGGCACAAAATCTTACTCACAAAATGAGTTGACGATATTTTATTGGTCGCATCAATAGTGCTCCCGCCACGCTCTAATTTAAAATACCAATAAAATCATGGGATAATGCCCAAAAAGTTCCTTTATAAAAGACGAACTTCTCCACAAGTTCCCCATTAAATTAAAATGTCCGAGAAGTCCTATGCAATAGTATACCATACTGCATGTAACTTGTAGTAATAAAAAATCATTATAAAAGATCATGATACTGCATCAATACTACTGCATCCTGTCACCGCCACCAGTCGTTGTCAGCCGCCGGTCTCCGGTTGCTAGGGGGAGCTCGGTACGGTTTGGTTCGGTATTTGGCCAAAACCGGTACCGAGCCGAACATATCGGTTTTAGGTGAAAGCGAAACCGTTACCGTCCGTTTTAATCGGTATTGGTGTAATCGGTTTTCGGTTCGGCTATGGTCGGTTTCGGCACGGTTCTCACCGCAATGATAGAAGAAGGCATAGAAACACAAATTTCCATGGGCAAATAGTCACATATTGATGCAACACTAGAAGATGAGAGCAAGAAAGTATGATTGAAAGAGATACTAACCCACCAAAGTTGTATTTGATGACAAAACCAGAAGGACTTCAATCATCCACTTCAAATCGAGTTGTGCAGAAGCCCTAAAGTGTATGTGATGAGATTTCAAAGAGTACTCTGAAGAATCGAAGGCCAATTTTGAAAACAAAAATCTTACCAGGAAGGTCGCCGACGGTAGGACTAGGTCAGTCGGCGTCTTGGACTTCAACCAATTTCTCCTTCTCTCTTAAAACGACGCAATTGGTTTCTAGGGTTCGGCGAATTAGCGATATCACAGATAGAGAGGGAAGTGAGGAACTGTGGAATGAGCTATGAAAGTACTATAGCAATGGTAAAGCGGGTAACGTTTTATAATTATAAGAAATCGGCTCGGTTCGGTTTCTAATGTCGGTAGCTAACTTGGTCACCGAAACCGAGCCGCATTATTCGGTTTTTGAAAATAGATGAACAGTGCCTTACCAAAATACCATCGGGACGGTTTTTCGGGGTTTTCGGTTTTTTTGCTCACCCCTACCGGTTGCCGACCGGTCACCCTACCGCCTCCATGCAATATTATATTCAGTGTGCAATGTTATGTGAGGCGGTACAATTGCTAAATAATACAACACGAATAATACTAAGATTACCAATAACGATGAATTAGCTGAAGATCAACATAATAGAAGTATAAAGTTAGTTAAAAATGAATGATTAAGGGGTAAGTGATGAACCCACAACTAAAGAAAATACTCCCTCTATCCCAGAATGATAGTCTCCTTATTTTCATAGGTTTTACGAAGGAACTTTGAGTAATAATTAAGGTTACTTTTAATTATTCTAATGAAATTTTTGAAATTGTACTTGATACACCATTATAAATACTATTAATATTAATTTTTAAATTCACATTAACATAATTATAATTAGCATTTATAACTGCTCAAAGTTCCCTCGTAATAACAACGAAAAAAAGTGGACTATCTTTCTTGGACGGAGAAAGTATTAAAAGATGGGGATAAGAAACGATGAGTCTTGAAACAGTCTTGAAAGTGTAAGCAAGAATAAGGAATGGTCACAGAATGAGGATAAGAAGTGTAATCATGGTTAACACAACTACTCTTCATTCAATTTTTTCAAACTTGTCCTCACCTTCCTTGGGTATGTCCCTACCTAAAAGAATGTTAATTGAAAGAAAAATGTTTCTGATTTATAAAAAAAAAACTTTGTACTTCAATGTTTATTTTACTAAGTTTTTTTTTCTTCACTTTTTCACTAGTCTTGTTATACTTGCAAACCAAAATAAATGTTTGAAAAACTAAATGTTTGGAAAAAAGATTATATATATATTATATATATATATCTTTGCCACTAAATTGTATAAATAAAAAAGGTTTTCAAAATGCCTTTTAAAATGAAATTTAAACATTCATTTAGGGACGGAAGAAGTAGTTTGTATCCACATATCACAAATACACATGAAATTGTACATGACGTCGTAACAACCCCAATCTCCCTTTCAGTTTGTCAGCTCAGAATTCAGTGTCAAAGAGGGAAACCATGACCTTGGAAACCATTGCCCTCGCAAATGGGATGTAGCTTAAGCTATACCTGCATGCATGTATACCAAATAAATGAGAGAGAGAGAGAGAGAGGGAGAGAGAGTAAAAACATCAGTTAAGGAAACTCATACAATTACACATTCTCAATCGACATAGCGTTGGTATACTAACCACAATCAAGCATTCAAATCAAACATATAGACGTAGGTAGAATAACACCTAACACCATTTAACATTGCAATGCATTCAAGGATGCAACATCTCCATAGACATAATAGTATGTCCCAGGTGACAAAATAAATATGGATGAGCTTAATATGAAGGACTATATGTGGACACGAAAGTGTTGGAATTGGAGCCAAAACTGAGAGCGGGAGAAATCAGGATTAGAGAGAGAGGAGGAAAAGCTGAAACAAAATTGGACGCATATTGCGCGTGGGCATCAAGGAAGGAAAGCAATCTCCTTGTAACATGAGTGCTATGTGGCCGCATGATAGGGGCCCATGAGTGCTGCATGGATTAACGCGTTCTTTAGGCATATCAGATTTGGATTTCCCAAAGTTTGGATGTGTTCTTGTGTGTGATTCTTGCTTGTTTGATTTTCTTCCCATATACTGCTAGGGTACCGAATTCCTAACAACAGGTAAGAGAGTTTTAAATATTATTTTTATTTTAATTCAAGATCTAGGGTTTCTTCTAGGATCAAGGGTGTTCTTAGAAAATGTGGGAGCAATTGAGATGGTCAAGGTATCGCCAATTGAGAAGTTTGATGGGACGGATTTCAGCTTGACTTTTGGAGGTGGCAGATAGAAGATTACATGTATAAGTTAAAGATCTATACGAACCTCAAAGGAACAAACCTGCACATGGGTGGAAGAGGCGATGTGGCCACGGGCGTCAAATAAGACAACTTTCTCGCAGAACGACATATGAGGTGGGAGGATGACAGTTCGAGCCGGCCAGCAGTGGGAACAGGAGATCCTCAACACCAACATTAGAGAGGGATCCAATGGAACTAAGAGGCGATGGGTTGGAGGAGAGAACAAGGCCATGTCAGCATACGGGCATCCCGAAGTTCGTGGGTATGGAAAAAAGAAGGTTAGCGGGAATTCGCAAGGAGGATCATAGGAAGTGAAGACTCGAACCAAAGGAGATCCAAGACATACGTAGAAGCTACAGTCCGCGTCAACTCACCTTGGTAGTTAAGATGGAGGTCCAGCGCCGCTACTTACATATGAGATGTTTGTAGAGTCATCCTCGGGTGGAAGTTTGACGGGAAAGTTCACAGTGTTTGGTTTAGTCTCCAGGTAGGAGATTGTTAGGAATTTGAGCCAAAAGCAAGAGCAGGAGGAATCAGGATTTGCGAGAGAGGAGGAAAAGCTGAAACAAGGTTGTTGGGTGCACAATCGGCACGCATGGGCATCAAGAAGGAAAGCAGTCACATGGCGTGCGGTTTATAACCTGAGTGGTGTGCATGATTCGGGGCATACGTGCGGCAAGGGTTAAGGCGATTTCTTTATGCATATCATTACGGTTTCCCTAGAGTTTGTTGTATTCCTATTTAAACTGAGTGATGTTCATAAACACGTTGTAACACCAGATAAAGTGATTATGATGCATGATTGGCGACGGAGCACCTTGTTGGGCAAAATGGATCTCTGTCGCCCATCATCCAAAGAGGTAAGTCTGGCCTATATCCTAATGACCGCTGCAATGGTTCCAAGTCCCAAAACACATCATCTTTGCAAATATTGCGATAACAATTTAAATTGGTGATCCAAATAAAAGATGCGGTTACTTTTTTAAATCATTTTTTTATATAAAAGAGGAAGATTTATTAGAAGGGAGAATAAAGTACAAACAGTAGAGGACAAGGTGTCTTCTTAGGAATAAAACTAGAAAAAAATAAGAGAAGAAATATAGAGTAGTCCAGCAAACTACAAAAGTTAGACTGATGTAAAAGTAGCTCTCCAATCTCTACACAAGTTTGTCAAAGATAATCCTCGATAATCTCCCATAATTAATGCCCACAAGGAAGCAAGATATACAATCCTCTCCTTAAGAAGAAAAGATAAAGATCCATTCCCGAAAATTCTAGCATTCCGTTCTAACCATATACACCACAATGTCGCAAAAACCCCCCACACTTCCATAATCTATTATCGCCACATTCATTGCTGAATCCCCAAATCGAGTTTGAAGGAATCCCTATTCCGTTGTAGGGAAAATCCAACTTTCTCCTAATATTAAGATAATATTAAGAACAGCTCACACCAGAATTTTCAATCAATTGAGCAATGGAGGAAGAGATGATCATGAGACTCGCTTTGACGATAGCACATCACACAAATGTCTGGGGACAAAGCCTTGTATGGGCATCACCGTTGTCGGATATCATTTGTATTCAAATGATTAAGCACTAACTAAAGACCATGCAAAAGCTTTCAATTTTGAGGGAACTTTGGACTTCAAAATAAAATCATACAGGGGGAAATGTAATGAATGTTGAACCTGAATGCGAGGCTTTAAAAAAGAACGATAAGTGAATCCACCTAGAGAATCTAAAGTCCGCAGCCTTATCAGAACGTTCCCACACTCTATGAACTGAAAGAGTATGAAGTAAGCAACCATCTCAACGAGACAAATGAAAATTTCACGAAATATTATTCCCTTCTCGAACCAGAAACTGACAAATAAGAGCATTTTGAAGAGAAAGTCGAAACAATTTAGGGCAAGACACATAAAGAGAATCAGTACCAATCCAATGGTCCTCCCAAACTCGTTTACGCTTACCATTCCCAAAACATAAGTGAATATGATGATTAAAAATTGATAAAAAGAATAGATGAATTTACAGGGACTTACATGAGAGGTAGAGTTTAAAATACATGCATCCCATCCATTACTCTGAATTCCATTCTTGCTCATGATAACCTTGTGTTTAAGAAAGTGTGGTTCTAAAGGAAAACGCCACAACCTTTTAGTGACAAGAGAAATGTTCCTGAAGACCAAATTCCCGAGTCCAAGGCCCCCCCTTTCTCATTAGGCCGTCGAACCTTCTTCCAAGCCACTAAGTGATCCCTTATGCCCCTCCCTCCCCCAACCCACAAAAAAAATGACGCATGATACCCTCTATCCTATTTGCTACCCGAACTGGAACTTTAAACAAGGATACTTGAAAGACATGCCTCTATAAGGATAGTCCTACCCTCCCCCACGGCCCACCCCTCCACCCCCCACCCCACACCAAGGAGAAGAAAGCCCCCATCCAATCACTTAGAAATTTCTTCCCCCACCGGTTTCCAAAATCTCTACTCCCTTGGATTCCCGCCTAAAGGTAAACCTAAATACATGAAAGGCCAACCCTTAGTTTAACACTCAATTAATGAAGCATATTCTCTCAAAACCTCATCTGCTAAATTAATCTGCGTTAACCTTCATTTAGACAAATTAACCTTAGTCCCCGAATCTTGCTCAAAAACTTGCAAAATCGTGATCAAATTTGTGAAAACCCAAAAGTTCTCCGATAAGAAAAGAAATGTATCATTTGCATATTGGAGATGAGAAGCTAGAACCTCGTTTTTCAACTGGGCATCCATCAATAAGGTGGTGTTTGATGTATCAAGTACTTGATGCTTAATGCTTAATACATTTCAAAGGTAACTTGGAAGTACGTTGCCTCTAATAATATTGAGCTCTAGATGCCGAAAGTTCCGTGAGCCTCTTATTGATGTAAAAGGTTGCAGCGGAATTAGCAGTAAATCGTAACCGGATATGCAATTAATCGAATCAACGACTAATTGATCCAATTCGAATCCACAAATTAGGGTTTGGTAAGAACAACACCAAGATTGATGAAGTTCTTGATTAAACGAAGGAATCCACCTTCAACAAGCCAAAATAATGGCTTAGGGTTTTACACCAAAAGTACAAAAGTTTGCAACTGCAATTGATTAATATTATAAAAGACGTGTTTTTCAAACCCTAGCTTGAGTATTTATACTCCTAATAACTTGAGTCTACTAAAGAAAGAAATCCTAATTAATAAAGGAAATAAAAACTAAAAGGAAAATAAAAGAATAAAACAAAACACGTGGGAAATCTCCCAGGGTTCCGGCCTTCTTTGGGTTGCACGAACACGGCTTCAATCTGGAACACTCGTGCCATTATGTGCGAACCTAACGCAAGAAATCACTCTCCCGACGCACGATCAGGTCTTCTGTTTGGCGCGGTAGTACCAATTGCTGCGAGGCTGTTGAAGAAAATCCAATCCGAGGTATTGCTTGCGCTAGGTTTTGATTGTCTGAGTCTCGTGCTACATCACTTATTGGGTAAGCAACAATTTTGATTCTCAATCATTAAGAGGCTCACGGAACTTTTGGCATCTAGAGCTCAATGTTATTAGAGACAACCTACTTCCAAGTTACCTTTGAAATATATTAAGCATCATCAAGCATCAAGTGCTTAATACATCAAACACCACCTAAGTCTTCTTTTTCCTCACTCCTTGATATCATCCGACTCAGCACAGCTACGACTAAGGTAATGAGAAACGGGGATACCGAATCACACTGCCTAAGTCCACAAGAAGCCTTCAACCCATCCTTAGGATCCCCATCCACTATAACTGTGAAGGAAGTGGAGGTTAAACACCCGCGACCATTAGCCCCACCAAAATCCAAACCCTTTCTTCTCTATAACCCAGTCTAAGAAACCCCAATTGACTTTATCATATGCTTTCTTAAAGTCAAATTGGAGACACAAACCCCTTCTCCCTCTGCTCTTATTCTTTCTTAAATTAGAGACATAAACCCATTTTCCCTCCGCTCCTAAAATGGGGTACCACCTCAATTGCAATCAAAACTGAGGGTAGCAACTGACGACCTTCAAGCCAAATACGCACTAGTAATAGCACTACCCAGAACAACTCAAGTCTATGTGACAAAACCTTAGTCATGATTTTGTAAACACTAGTCACCAAACTTATCGGTCTGAAATCTCTCGAGTTCTGAGATGTGTCTTTCTTAGAGAATCAAGCTAATGAAAGTAGAATTGATGCTTTGACAAACAATACCATTACCAAAAAAACTTCGTAAGAACCTTCATTAAGTCAACATGAATAACATCCGAGCACTTGTGAAAAAATGCCAAGGTTAACCCATCCGGTCCCGGTGCTTTTTATCCACTGCGAAGGATGACATTGCCTTTTTACCTCACTCACCTCAAACGGATTTCCTAGCCAATCTGGCATACCCTGTCATCGGATCCCAATTCAACCCCTCTTACTGAGATCTAATCAACTCTTATTCGCAATATAACTCGATAAAAACTTGTAACCCCTTCACCAATTTCCTATTGATCATGCGTTAACATCCCCCATCTTCCCTTTCTATTTTATGAAAGCTCCGTCTTCTCCTCCCATTAGCAACCAGGTAAACCTAAACCCTGAACCTCTTCGACTAATTTCAAAAAAAGAAATTATACATATAGGATATTTCATCCAAGGCGCAAGAGTTGGAATAAATCATTGATATGAGAATATGGCAGAGAAGTGTATTTAAGAACTTTGACATTACCAGATGAGGGCGCCAAACTCTAATGTAATTGCTATAAGTGTCAATAGCTTGTTATGTACCTGCATGTATAACGAGTGAAGGAAACATAATCTAAAAGAGAAAAGTCACTAATATGACGGAATAATGAAAGAAACCGAAGAAAAAAATGGCTTACATAGAGTGCACAGAATAAGGCAAGTATGATGCTTGCAAGATATATTGCAGTGGCATAAATTCGAACTGGATCAAGCATCATAGTCACTTGTCGCTTGGGGCCTATAAGGAACGCTGTGCTGCCATACGAAGGATTTCAATTTAGGAGTAGAATAAGACAGGAACGCAAAAGGATGAATGTGACTACAAGAAAAGCCATCCTTCTTTACTAGACAAACTATAAGCTGATAAGCAGTAGAATTCTCATGTGGGATGATCATTTAAATGACAGCATTCCAGCCATTGTTCTTGAAAACATAAACTTAACAGTAGTCCAAATCTAAGCCATTAATAACATCCTTCTAGATTTATAAGTTAGCTGGGCTTGATAGAGTTTGTTGTGTTAAGCCTGACATAACAACATACTCCCTCCGTCCTGTAACTAGTGAGACTTATTTCCCTTTTGGTCCGTCCCATAACAGGTGAAACTACCCAAAATAGCCAACTTTTATTATTCTTTATTCAATAGGACCCACTTGTCATACTCACAACAACAATCCACTAACTATACCTACATCACTTCCTCTCTCATTACTTTTCATACACACAACGCTTCCTCCAGTATCAATATTATACTAATTTTTCTTTATCCCCCTGCATTCAATTTTGGTCTCACATGTTATGGGACGGGGGCAGTATAACACTAAAATTACATTGCGAAAATGTTGACTAGTATAATTGTTGGGTTTCTAAATAAGGAAATAGCCTTAGTGCAATTTTACCATTCTACAAACAACTGAAGCGCATTAATTCAAAACGATGACATGTCAAATGTGACATTTCTTATGTGATCGGAGGGAGTATTGTTATTACTCTATGATAAATTATCTTTTTTGTGATGACTGCATGAAAAAGTAATATAGATTAATAAGGAAAAAAAAATGACCCCAAGAGAGATGGAAAGTGAAAACCAGAAAATTAAACCACGAGCAATGTATCCAAACAGGACCTCAAAAAGGGGTATATTTTCCGATACATGCAACTAAACAACCAAATCAAGAACTGTGATGGGTCTGATGCGGAGCAAACACTTGGATAATATTATCTAGAACATGGATCATATATTTTGTGGGTAAGATACCAAATACAAAATTGTCTAAACCACAGTAAGTTTGAAGAAATTGCAGGTGCTGTTGTTATGTCCTAGTATATTAAAGGAAGCATGCTGGGTATCAGGCGTTAACCACTTTTGAAAATTTTGATGTAAAAGCAACTATATCCACCAAACAGATAAATTTGACACAGACACACTCATGTTACCTGAAGTGTAAGCAACTACTTATTTTGCAGCTTATTTGGGGACGCTTATGGCATATGCCTCAACTCAAGTTATTTTAATACGGCAACATAAAATCAAAAAGGGCAACCTGGTACTATAAGAGCTCACGCTATGCATGGGCTCCAGGAAAAGGCCGAACCCACATAGGATTAAGTGCAAGTCCAGATGGTCATCGGTTAATGAGAGCAAATATGAAGCAAAAAATGGTATAAAAGAAAGCCAAACACCGAAAAGGGCTACTACCTCAGCATAAGTTATTTTAATATAGCACAAGAATGGGTGCAAGGCCACACTGATATCAGTTAAGAAATTACAAAGATAAAGCAAAATAATGGCATATAGAATAAAGCCCAATGCCGATAAAAGCTATTACACCAGTCCACAAATGTGTGAGCAAGGAATCGTTTTGTACCGACCCAAATGATGATTGAACATAGTTAGAATATGGACTAGAAGCATTCAGTTCATATTTGCATAAACTGTACATGAAAGGCCTCAATATGCTTTTATTTAATCCATTCTTTTTATTGCTTGTTTTCAGACCAACACTCAGCTGATTCGAAGAATTTAAAGGAAATGTCCTGATTATAAACAGTAACAGGCATACAAAGAAATGGAGTAAAGATTCTAACACAAACCTTCCAAGTGAAAGTAAATTGCCAAAGGTAAATGTTATGCCAAACTTGATTGGATGGAAGAAAACAAGCATCGACTGCGAATTCAAAACAAAAATGCGCATTAGTTGCATCCTCACTGTCAAAACATTTACTTACAAGGCCATGCTGTTCATAAATATTAGAAAAAGGGCAGCAAAAGGTAACGAGTATTGAAAGCTGGTCGACTGAGGAAGCTTTTGCAGGTTGTGAGATAGGTATGTTCCATGTAAACGTTTTGCACGTGCCACTCCCGTGCGTTTCTATCCCGCGGACGAGTCTCATTCCCGCTCCTCCTTTTCAGCTCCCTTTGGTGGTTCATTTAACGCTAATATCAACCCAGAAACCCCAATAATCCCCAAGGACGTGGTACAAAACTACAAACACAGGTAAATATGCTTGCAAATACCAAAATGTGCATTGTAATCAATCACGGTCTGTCATTAGGTACTCACCTTTTTTCTCATTTTTTATAGGAAAATAATTTATATTAGAAAATAAATTAATATCTAGGGAGGGGCTAATGCCACTACATTTTCTACTTATCCACAACATTTTTTGTAAATTGACACAAATGTCCTTTTACATTTAAGGAATGAATGCAATATTTTAGTAGATACTATAGATACTATAATAATTGAAAAAATGAGAAAAAAGGAATGAATGCAATATTTTAGTAGATACTATACAAAGTGAGCTGGGACGGACCAAAATGAAAATAAGTGTCAGTGAGCTGAGACGGAGGGAGTATTAGTTAGTAGTTCACAACTTACTTTAATAATTGAAAGTAATAAATACAATAAATATTTTAAAATAGCCAACACAATATCACTTAATTTTTTATAATAGATTAATTTATACATTCACCATTCAAATTTTATACCTCTATTGCAAAATTCTTTGTTTAAACTATAATTTCTTCAACACTTTGTCTAATCATTTTTATCTTTCTCTTTTTCACTTGTCTTTATTTGAACCAAAAAAGGAAAATAATAATAATTAATATATATAAATAAATAAATATTTTTAATCTCTTGTATATAAAAGAACTAGGTGACAGTTAAAACAAAGAAATAATATCAACACAAAAGCTTGTGAACAAAGTCGTTTTCTCACATTTCAAAGATTAAGGTTGAATATAAATAAATTACTTTCATGTTAACACTTTCATATTCATACTTTAATTTATTGCATATAAATATTTTATTTATCTTTTCATAATTAAAAGAATTATTTTGAACATTGAAATTTTTTTAACAAAACAATATATAATTGTAATAGATATAATGGATGTAGTTTATAAATATATTTGTAGTATAAGTAATCTCTTTTTAAGGGCAAATGAGTCAAGTAAATAATTCATTTACCAAAAATAACTATGATGTAGTGGATAAGTATTTATTGTAGTGGCAATAGCCCCTCCCTAATATCTATCCAGACGAGCAAGAAGCCCATACAAAGAGGAGGGATGCCGAATAACTAAAATAAAGAGTCTACTCTATAATATAACACTTTTCTAAAAGATCCTCAGCAATCACTCCAACCAAATACACCAATACACATATTAAAAATAACGACCTACGTCGAAAGAGATTGTCAAGAGTCTCCTCATATAGGATTGACATATCACGCACCAATTCGGAGACAAACATTTCTCTTGTTTATGATACTACAATTTTTTGTTAGTATTGAGTTCTTTCAAAGCTGGAGTCGGCTGAGTAATACCAATTCTCGCTTGCCAATATTGTAAGTTTGAGCTTAAATTTGGCCAAATTCTACCACCACAACCCACAATCTCCACCACCGTCACCACTTGACATCACCCCACTTGGAAAAACAAGGGATTTTCTCAGGGGTCGTGGTAGTGGTAGTGGTGGTGGCGGTGGTGGCGATAGTGGGGGTGGTGATAGGTGGTAGGTGGTGGCGATTGTGAGAACGTTCCTAAAATTCTAAATTCCCTCACACATGAAACGCATCATACATGAATTAAAGGTGAGACACTATAATATTATCCCCACCAACTCTACAACCCTCAATAAGACATACCTCCGCCCTAGATAACAACCTACTAGGAACATAAGCAACAAGAGTAACAAGAGAGGGAGGTCTCCATGCTCAAACCCCAAGAAGCACCGAACCATCTTTGAGCCTTGTTATTAACTATAACCGAGAAGGGTGGTTTCTAAAACAATCCCTGAATCCACCTTCTCTATCTATATCCAAAACCCTTCTTCTCCATAACATGTTCGAAAAACTGCCAATCAACTCGATCAAATGGTTTCTTAAAATCCAACTTTGCCACAACTCCCATTTTACCCCTCCTCTCTAAAGCCTCCACCACTTTATTCGCCATCAAAGTTGCATCAATGCTTTGTTTACCTAAATGAAAGCAATCTAGGCATTAGAAATGTTTTTTATGCCACATACCGCTCTAAGCCATTTTATCTTAGATGATTCATGCCAACTAATATCTTCAAGCAATATAATCTTCTCAAGCTCGTTATTGGACTCATTTTTTTCTAAGAATAAGCTGATCACAGACATACCCTTCTTCTATAGTCTAATATGTTATATGATCCTCTGCAAAACCGTCTCTTTGCGATATCTATAACGTCACCACTTTAGCTTATTCTTTAATATATCAAGTTCTACCAAACAAAATAAAAAAATATAAAAATTGCCCACCCATGAAAGGAAGACTCGCTAGCCAAATCACCAAATATATAATTAATCAACCACATTTTCAAACTGAAAAAGGACAGGACTCCAAAGCATCATACTATAATTAAGAAGGATATGAAAATGATCAGACACACGTCTCTCCCGTAACATTCTGAACTAGCAAACGAAAATATATCCTCCCAACCAACTGAAGAGAAAATAGATCAATACAAGAGGCAACGTGGCGCTGACAAGACAAAGACAAAGTAACCAGCCCATTTGACAATTCAATCTCTCTCATTTCATTCTCACAAATAAAATAATCACATCCTTGCATACTTGTTATCACTCCTGGAGACCCTTTTTTCTCACTAGTACGCCTCATCACATTAAAATCACCCCTAGGTCACCACCTAAACCCACAAATACCCTCTCAATCATATAATTAACACCAATAGCACTCAAAATATACCCATATTTCTCAAGACAACTAGACAAAGAGAATCCTACTTTTTGAACCTACAACCACAAATACTCCTACAAGCATAAAGTTAACCAACTCCCGTACAGATTCCTGAATGAGAACAACATCAAGGTTGTTGTCAATAACATATCTTCAACTTTTCTTCACTTTTTGCGTTCCCTAAGATCACCGACGTGATATATTCCAACACAAGATCCTCAATGAAAACTCTTCGAAACAAACCCTCGTCTTCCCACAAACTCTACATAGTTAATTAAGGTAGCTAAATTAATAAGCTTATTCATTTCAAGCCCCCTTCTTTCGCCCTCTCCTCACCCTCACAAAAATAAGAAGAGTAAGCTCCTACTAGTTTGATCAACAGACACACTGAACTTCTACACTATGAATTGAGGGTCCCGATCATCCAAGTCTCTCCCTAGGGAGTTAATAAGCAAAGAACCACTTTCTATTTCTCGCATAAAGGTGATTCACAATAAATAGAAGCATCCTATCAGGGATCAATTTCTTACTCTAACAAATGCTTTGAGTTGATTCAAAATTATATGCATGTCATGTAGGCAACTGAGAATCCATTCATTTCACAATTCCTTGAAACATAGAGAATATATAATTGTTTTAACCCCCCCCCCAACAAATATTTCACACAATCAACCTGTGAAAATACCTTCATTCTAAATGAATAGCCAAATGTCTAAAGGAATTTGAAAAATTAATTCGCCTTGCATGACGCCATAGTTATCAAAAGCGCGCCTAAGCTTGCGCCTAGGCGCGCCTATGCTCCGGGCACACCTTTTGCGCCTTGGTGCGCTTTGGGCCTTTAATAACTATGGGACGCACCATAGTTATCAAAAGCGCGCCTAGGCTCCGGGCACACCTTTTGCGCCTTGGTGCGCCTCGGGCCTTTAATAACTATGCATGATGCTAAATCTTGTTGTCGTTTTACAAACCCTAACTGCATGTACCCACTCATGTCAACGTGCATGTCTCGTAATACCATTATATACAATTTGTTGTTTCCAGCAAGTCATCAGTCAAAATCCAAGCTAAATGTGGGGCACGACCCACACTGAATATTGGATAACTAACATCATTAAGGACCATCACTAGAGCAAGTGTCACTGCATAATGCCACACGCCAAAAAGGCCAAATGACTTCCTTTTAATGAGGTTCCCACCAAGCCATCCCTAAAACACAAAACTTATCACCCCCCCCCCGAAAAAAAAAGGGAGGATAGAACTCGTTCATCGTGGCAGCTATGTGAATAAAGAAACAAATATGAACATTACTCATGCCCAGAAAATGAGTTGGTAGTTATTCGTTTTTTAACTCACCAAAAGTGTACAAGCCAAGCCAGCAGCCAAGCATGTGACAAAACCATAAAGCCTCTGATGAGAGAGAGAAAGAGAGAGATTAGGAAAACAATAATAGAACTAATTACCATGGTACATTAGCAACATTTAGCTTGATCTTCAATGAAAGGAAACTACATATTAAAAGAAGTATATTAGATTAAAGAGAAGAATAAACAAGAGACGGACAAGACATCCATCAATTTACACAAAAACAATGAAAAGCCAACCTAATGAAGTATATCTTCCAACTCAATTAAATTAGGTATCATATTTCAGAAACAAATTCTAATAGCGTATCAAGCTCAGAATACTTGAATCCAAAGACAAATGTGTTGACTTTTACATAGTTTAATTTTTGGACCAATGTTATAAATGAGTCTAGTTCAGCATAAGGAACTCAACACAAAGTGTAAATAATGTTGCCAAAACAGAAATGCTTCAATATTGCTCCAAAGGGATCAAAAAGATGACAAGGTCTCGTATAAGAGGTGATTTCTTAATCACAAACCTGTCCGCTTTCAACGTTACCTAACCAAAACATTTAAACAGAAGATGTCAAACCAATTTCCAAATATTAACAGTTTTTAAAGCGGATCAAAATTCAACTCAAAACAAAAAGATATCAGAGAGAGAGATCCAACGATGAAGTACTGATTATAGATCATAGTGTATGGAGTAAATGGAAATGGAAAGACATAAAGTTGAACCCTAACAACAATGTCGAGTAAGAGAGAAACCTGTTTAGTGGATAAAGTGCAGTTGCGATTGAATTCGTCCATGAAAGCAGCGGAAGTGGACTCTTCTTCTTCAACATCGTCTACCTCCATTCCAACCAGCATCCGTACCTTCTCGAATGCTTGATTCATCTTCTCCATTTCCCCAACCCAAAAAAACGACTCTTTGCAAGTTATAGCTGCCTGATTGTACTGTATTGAAATTACTTGCAGAAGGATTCAGAAATCTTGTGAATCTGTGCTTGATTTAGCATATTGGTTGATAATTAGTCCAGATCCAAGGTCGTTCGTTAGTATCTTTGGCACCAAAAACCCTGCATACCCAACAACAACACCCACTAATACGAGTATAGCTGTTCATTTTTAAAAAAAAAATACTAATATGATGTTATCCCCCTAGGGTCCCTCTCTATTTCTCAAATACTCCTCCCGTCCCTAAATAATACTCTAAATAATAGTTTTGTTTGAATTTTCAAATATTTTAAGGTTACATTATAAGTTTTGAAAATTCAATGATTTTGAAGTTTTAATTTTAAAAACGAGACTAACTTTTGAGACAAATAAAAGAGAAAATGAGACTCACATTTTAGAACGCATGGAGTATTAAAAAAGAGAGTCAATTTGGTTTGGTTAAGGAGTGTATAAGGGCAACTCCAATGGTAGTCCTAAGCTCATAGGTATCAAAATCAAAATTTGATACTTTTGAGCCACTATTTACATGGTACTAACAAAACTATCTCCAACAATAGGTATCAAATTTATGATTTCAAATTAATTTTTATATTTTTTAACATTATTAATTCTTTTAACATGATAAATAATTTTAAAGTGGGATCATTAATTTAATTAATATTTAGGAAAAAATGCACCAAAAGTACCTGAACTATAGGGGTTGTTTGGATTTAGTAACTTATCTCTTTTTTGACCCATGAAAAATACATTAACTCTTTTTTTGTGCAGCGGAGGTACCTATTGCTAACGCCGTCCACTTTTTGCCGTTAAGTTATCATGTGCCACGCACATGACTAATTTTTTGAGGGTAAAAATGTCAAAACATAACAAGGATAGTGTGAGAATATTTTAATTTGAGACAAAAAAATTTATAAATGCGTAATTATAGGTATCAAATTTGTGATATCATATTAATTTTTAATACTAATAATATTATTAATTATTTTAACATGATAAAAAATTGTTAAAGTGTGATTATAGTTATTTTTATTAAAATAAAATTTTTATAAATGCGTAATTATATTATTATTTTTTGACAAGAAATTCATAATTATATTAAAACACAAAAAGTTACTATAATTATTAATACTTGTAAATGTATAATTATACACATTTTTATATGCTTGTAAATGAACAATTAAATAATTATATACTTAACATTATTTACTTGTGAATGTATAGTTATGCTATTTGTTTTGAACTGTGAAAAAAAATACAAAAAATAAGCAAAAGAAAAGCATAAAAGTAGTTAATCTACCTTGAATGTCTCTTTGGAGCATTTGAAAAATGTTAAAATGGCTTGACAAGACATGAAATGCACGAGGGACAAGCCCACGTGCTGTGGCTCCTTGGCAATTTTCTTGCTACTCTCGCGCGTGCATACCAGATGTTAGTTCTTAGGAAGGTAGCAAATTTGCTACCTTTGTTAGGACTAAACCAAATTTTGCTACCTAAGTTTTTTGTTGATGGAGATGCAAGGACTTTCAAGTGGGTATCAAAATTTGATTTTGATACCCACCATTGGAGTTGCCCTAATACTCTAGACCAAAGTGAAATCCTATAAATCCCTTGGCTAAACAAAAATGGATTTTTGATGCCAAAATCCCTTTATCCCCATATAACCTTAACATTATCTCTCTCTCTCTCTCTCTCTCTCTCTCTCTCTCTCTCTCTCTCTCTCTCTCTCTCTCTCTCTCTCTCCCTCCCCCTACCCCTACCCCTACCCCCCTTCTGCTTGCGGTAATCTCTCCATTCCCAAGATGATGTCACCGCCTCCTTTTATCTCTATAACTCGCCCCACGGTGTGAGAGCCCGCACTCGAAGCCGACGACTAGCTCGCCTCGTGCGAATGCTATACGATTGGTTTCTCATAATGTTTTTCTCTCAGAGTTTTGAAATTCAGATAGTCGCCACCTCATTTTATTTTAAATGATACTAGAGATTAAAAAAAAAAACTTTTATTTGAAAAAGAGGTGGGTTCGGGGCTAAGTTACGGCAGAGAATGTGTTAGGCACTAACTTAAGAAAATGTATGTGTCTTATGTACAAGGTGTTTCCTAGTCTAGGGATGTCCATTTTAAGTCACGACCGGGAATCGGTTTAGGTGGATTTCTCGATTGGCTTTGAAATGGTTTTGAACACATTTAAGCAAGAAAAACATACAAGAGGGGAGGGGATTAGGTACATTTGGGGGATTTATACAGAGCCTATGCAAATGGGAGACAAATCTCATATCAAATAAATGTCAAAGCCAAGAGTTTTTCTTAGGGATCACCTCATGTTCTTGGGATAGTGTACGTGTCCAAATCTAATCCAAAACCAAAACTTGAGATTTTCTCTCAAATGTTAAAGATCAAGCATGAATTTTTGTTTGATTTTTAGAGTAGTGTTTAAAACCCAAATCATACCAAAAACAGTCACAAACACAACCAGAACATGAAAACAAAGTATAACGTACATTGATGTCTAATTTACACAATTATATTATGTGAATCTGGGAAAACACAAAACATGAAAGTTGAATAAAACATAATTAAATTGAAGCATGCCAAAAATCAAACCCAAAAAACATGTTTAGATACCTAAAAAAACCTATGACATTTTGTGCCAAAAACTGGGCAAAGGTTAATTTGAGAACAAGCATCTTAATCAAAAAATGGAAAGAGGTCTTTTTTCAAAATTAAAAAAAAAAAAAAAAAATCAAAAGCATGGAACTCTTCCGTAAAGTGTTGGGAACAAAAACATTTTTTTGACCTAGGGTTGGAAATCAAAATTGAATCATGGTTAGAACATGAAAAGGCAAAGTGGTCACAAACAGAATATACAAAACAATAGATTTGAGCCACGAAAATTCTCATCAAAACTTGACCTAAACATGGAATCTGGATATAAAACATAGCATGCGTATAGTTAAATATATTAGGAACAAAATTAATTTTATGACCTAATCCCATTAATAAATTTTTGAAATGGTTTAGAGCACATGAAAGCACTTTGAGTTGAACATAGTATTCGGGACAATTCACATGTATCACAAAGATAGGCACCAAAATATGATCAAGACTTGAAACTAACTCATGAAACTTGTCATAATCTAGCCCCCCCTGAAATTTTCTTTCCATATGGTCGATATAGTAAATTCGAAAAATTATAAAAGGTAAATTTGTAAAAATTACAGAAGTCAGAGGGTCTAAGTACCCTCCTCAAATGGTCTAGATCCGCCACTGCAACTGGGTGTGTACCAACAAACATGAACCAAAATGTGGGGGGGGGCATGGAAGAAGACATAATGGACAAATTATGCACATGTTGAGCAAATGAGGCATTTCATGCTTGAATCTTGAAATAAAATCATGAAATCAAAATAAGATGGACATAACACATAAAAATGTGCTAGCCAGCGGATTGGACATTTCATAACATTTTTAGCATGATTATTACAAAGTTTAACAAGGATTATATGGGGAAAAATGGGGGTCTAGACAACTAGTGACTAGGCCCTAACCTAAGTATACAGATCCTTACATTTCTACAATCTATAGTTTACAATAGAGGCTCTCGCCTAGATTAGGTGGGTGTGGTGTAATTCTTTTGTCTCCAAAGGAAGAATCTTTTGTTGTTGTTGATTTGAGTTGAGTAGAGATTGAGTGGATGGAGGTTGTGTTTGACTTTCTTGAGTTTGCTTTGGATTTGAGGGGTTTTTTGAGGTTTTTTGAAGGTGGTTGAGTAGTGGTGGTTGAGTGGTGGAGGAGTGGTGGGGCTTTGAAGGTAGGAGATGGAGTAGAGAAGAGATGATCAACCTAGGATTTCTTGGAATGTCTTTTTCTTCTTGGATGGTTTAAGGGGTATATGGAGGGGGAGGGAGTGGTTTTTATGACCAAAATACCCCTTAGTAAGGGTAGTAGGTGGGTGGTGAGTTGATGGCTGAATGGGTTGATTTGAGGGGTAATGAGTGAGCTTGAATCATTGGAGTGAATTAAGGAAAAGCTGTATGGGAGCATATTGTCGGCCACTTCCACAAACACCTCTATTTCCCACTGACCACCCACTACATTTCAACTACCACCAATACACTCGCCACCACCATTACCATTTCCTTTTGGCCAATGAAACCATTCCCGCCCTATTATCATCCCTACCTTCAAATATGTTGCAAAACATGGATACGCCTTAACAAGCACCACCACCGCTACCCTCTCTTGCACCCCTCTTCACTTAATTCTCTTTCTCCTTGATTTCTTGTCATTGTGTTGTTGCCGTCAATGCCATTCAAGCCTTTAAAATAAACATCCCCGGCCTGCCATCGCCTTATGAAACTGAGGATGGAGCAGATCCCTAACCTTTTAATAAGTAAATCTCCCCTTTTTATTTATACATCTTTCTGTCCATTCTCCATTTATTCCATAAGAATCACCCATTTTGCAATGAATTTCATAGATTTTTTTTTAAGAAATATAAAACAAATAAAATTCCTTTACTTTATTTACTGCCGTTTAATGGTGGGTTTATCTAAAAATAACTACTCCCTCCGTCCTAGTTTAAGGTTCTTAGTTTTTTTTATGTTTCTCTTAAGGAACTTTGAGCAATAATTATTGGTTAATCCAATTATCATAATGAAGATTTAAAAGTTGTTATTGATAGTATTTATTATGGTGTATCAATAACAAGTTTTAAAATTTTCATTACTTGCTCAAAGTTCCTTCAAATATACCTCTAAAAAAACTAAAAACCTTAAACTGGGACAAACTAAGAACCTTAAACTGGGACGGAGGTAGTATAAATCAGATATTACAATTTCAGATATGCAACTTTTATATTTCAAAAGATTTATCAACACATTCATTTAACATAGATTTCTAGTAGTACTTTTAGTTTTTAATTTCTTTTTTCAATTTCAATTTTTTTTCTTCTTTTATGAGTCGTTCTTGTGAAAAACGCGTTTTACACACTAGCCTTAGTGTAAAACGTGTTTTCCACATAGAAGGGTTCTTGGGCAGGCACTTTCCGATACCGTAGGAGGCACTTTTCAATATTTTTACAGCAGACACTTTTTTGGGGACTTTCACAGCAGGCACTTTTTTACCTTAGAGAAGGCACTTTTTTGGCACTTGAAAAAAAAAAACAGCAGGCATGTTTTAAACTCAAGCATGCACTTTTTTACTTTAGAGAAGGCACTTTTTTGGCACTTGAAAAAAAAAACTCAGCAGGCATGTTTTAAAACTCAAGCAGACATTTTTTTACCTTAGAGAAGGCGCTTTTTTTGGCACTTGAAAAAAAAAACAGCAGGCATGGTTTAAAACTCAAGCAGGCACTTCTAATATTCAGAAGACATTTTTATATGTGCCTGCTTGAATTTTAAAACATGCCTATTGATTTTTTTTTTTCTTTTTTTACAAGTTCCAAATAAGTGCCTGCTCTGAATTATTTTGTGCCTCTTATAGCATTAGAAAATGCCTCTTGTATTATAACAAATGTAAAATAAATGACTGCTCATACACTTTTATAAGTGTCTAAACATGCCTTGGTAGTGTCAAAACATGTGCCTGCTCTAGTGTTAAAATATACCTGCTGTAATATTGAAAAATGCCTCCTACAGTTTCGAAAAGTGTCTGGTGAGTTTTCATGAGTTCCAGTTATTTACATCAATGCCACCACCCCTTCTCACAATGTTCTCCGCTTTTTAAAAAACACGTTCTACACTAGCGTTAGTGTAGAACACGTTTTTCTCACGATTTTCACTTTTTTTATTTCCTTAATTACGCTCATCTTGAGGCAAATAATTGGTGCTCATAGAAATCTATGGTTCTCTGTCGCTTCGGATTCTTTCAGCTTAAATTCAAATTTTAAACACAAACATGCACACAAAACTCCATACTCCACTTGTCATTACCATCAACCCATTTTCATTTACATTTACATTTGAGTGTAGTACCCCTCCACCAACCCTTTTACATTTACATTTGAGTGTAGTACGTAGTTAAGCAATCACAAATGTACCATTAGATTAAATGTCTGAAATTGTTGTGCGCGGCGGAAGCGGCTCTCTCATGCACAACAACAATTAGGTTATGCTCCACTATTAATTTTGACAAGTGTATGACGAAATGAATAAATTAAACAAGATTTAATGTGGTTCACCCCAACATCAATGGGCTATGTCCACGAATCAATCAACAATATATCACTATATAACCTCAACATTACTAAGTGTACAAATCCGAGTCTCCTTCACTCAATGATAACAAGAAATGATAACACTAGGCTACTCTCACAATAGTGTACAACTCCATCATGAATGTACATATCTCTCTAACTCACTCTCCCCAAAGGGAGGCCACTCTTGACACCAAAAGGCACACTTGAACTCTTTCTATATGTGCCTATTTATAGACACCTCCTAGTTCAAGTCTTATCCAAATAGACAAATACCAAAAGTTTCACTAGAAAATCAACCATCACATTCACGAATCACATGGGACAATGTATATTGACTCTTTCCATGAAATGAACTTGAGCCAAATTCCTAACAACAGAAATACCCTTTGATACGGATGTTTTAGAGCGGGAACTCAACTTTTACCATTTCGTTTTTATATATATAAAAAAGTTAATGAGCACTCAATTGTGTTTAGCAATGTTTGAACAATTGAATACACGCAACACAAATAGGCATCGGTAAAGGGTAAATATAAAGTCACAAAAAAAATATTACAAAACTTGGCCCACAAAATGATGTGTCAAGATTTTATTGGTACTTTTAATTAGAGTGTGGCGGATCCACAATCGATGCAACCAATAAAATATCGTCACTTCATTTTGTATTCATCATTTTGTGGACTTCTTTTGTGGCACTAGCATTGGCCATCGATAAATAGTTAGTCTCTTACCTACACGGGAAGACAAATACTACGAGGCAACATTTTATCAAGAAAGAAATGTTAGTCTAATCCATAATAAAGGCAAAAACCCATGAGATAATTTAGCCAGATATCTCACGAATTCAGAAGGGGCTATGGACTCTAGGGCCCCTAGGCCCAGATACAAATACTATTTAGGAAACCCGAGATCACTAATTCCCCATACACCCCTCACTTGTTTTGCACCTGCTAAAGTACTATTCTACCCTCATATCTCTTTCCAACTTTACTTTTTTTGTCAAATTTTAGTCAACTCTTATAACTTGAACATAATTATCATATAAGAGTTTAAAAAATTACTTTTTTATTTTTTTTACAAAAAAATAATAATTTTTTTTGGTCAAATTTGGTCAAACAGCAGTCAAACTCTTATAACTAACACATAAGAGTAAAAAAAAATCATTTTTCCATTTTTTTACAAAAAAAATAATAAATTTTTTTGGTCAAACTTGGTCAAACAGCAGTCAAACTCTTATTACTTACACATAATTATCATATAAGAGTTACAAAAATTATTTTTTTCATTTTTTTACAAAAAAACAATAGTTCTTTTTTTGTCAAATTTGGTCAAACTTAGTCAAAATACAATCAAACTCTTATAACTAACAAATTTAACATATAAGTGTCAAAGTCTTATGACCATGTTCATAAGACTAAAGTCTTATTTGAAGTTGTTCATAAGACTAAAGTCTTATTGAACCTGTTCATAAGACTTTGCTCTTATGAATAATAATGTGTATTATAAGACTTTTATTCAGTCTCATTGAAAGTTCTCTCAGCACCCCAACTCCATACTCATTGAATGTGTATTATGCACAAGTTATTTTTTTATTTTATATCAATATCACCAACTGATCATGAACTTTAACTAGACAAAATAAGAAAAGGAAAGTGCAATAGTTCATGAACCAAAAGGACAGATCTGAGGCGATGCTGAGGCGATGAGGCAAACAAAATTTGACCGGAGATGAGGCAAACAAAATTTGAGGTTGACCGGAAGAGAGTGGCCAGATCTGAGGCGATGCTGCTGTTGTAGGTTGCTTGGAGATTTATATCGAACGAAGATGATGAGAAATAGCGTTGTCGGAAATACGCATATCTGACCGGAGAGATGAACAGATCTGACCGGAGATGTTACGCCAGATCTGGATTTCGTTGGTGAACGCGATCGCCAGATCTGGATTCGCCGGAGAAAAGAAGACTGGAGAAGATGAAGAGGTTGTTCGGAGAGGGAGGAGCTATCCGCCGGAGATGGAGAAGTGAGCGGCCGGTGCGACTGTGATTTGGTTTAGTGAGAGAATTATGTGTGTGTCTGTGTGTTTAGAGTGAGGTTGAAGATCAAAATAGGGAGAGGAGAGGTGGGGTTAGGGTTTTGTCTAGGCCGCCGTCGCCGGCAAAGATGAGGGGCCGGTGAGTGTTTTGGAGAGAGAGAGAGAACGAAGTGCGTGGTGAGAGAGAGAACGAAGTGTGTGAGTTGAAACTGGGTAAGAGGGGAGGGGAGGGCTTTGTTTGAGGGTTTGGGGGTAGTTTGGACATTTAGAAGCTATGTTTGACTGGTCAACGTAGCCCTAGGGGTGTATGGGGAATTTGGATCTCAGCCCAACTCCTTATCTGGCATTTGATCTGGGCTTGGATTTATGTGTAATTAAATCTGGGACTGGGGGCCCTAGAGGAAAAATTCCAATTCAGAAGTATGTACGTCCCCTACTCTTTTATTTAACAAAAAAACAAACAAACATTCAACTTTAAACATTACAATATGATAGTCGGTCCGTACAAGAGTCCTCAGCAGAAATCTATAGTTGATTTTATGACAATTTAGTCTAACTTCTCCTTTAGAACCTTCCTTGACATCGAGCAAACTCATTTTAAGCATCGCCTGTTGGAAATCAAAGAAAAACATGGCCTGGTTCATTGCATACCCATTAACAATACCTCTTGTGATGGGGGGGGGGGTCGCATACAAGGTTTGGTCAGAAGTCAGAACCCCGGCCTTGCTTTGAAGGCCGTTGAAGTAATCTTTATCAAAATCATTTCTGGTGGTATCAAAGGTTTGCTCAGCGTTATCACCACCACTGCATGTTCTCGTTAGCTTCTTTAAGAATTGTGCGTCTAGGGTTGGGTCCACGTCATGAGTTGAATCAAAGTTGCTCAGTCTATTCTTGAATGATGAGCATCTCGCCACTCCTAGCGTATGTGCCCCTGCACCCCCACAAACTTCTTCTATTATACTCCCTCCGTCCCAGCTCACTTGAGACTTTTTGACCAAAACTGGTCAAGTTAAGGTCCGTTTGACTAACACTTTATAGAAATATTTATGTTCCAAAAAACTTTTTAAAAATTGCTATTGAGAGGATTTTTAATGGTGGTCATTTTACATTTTTTTTTATTTTTGTTCGGATCATAAATATTTCTATAAAGTGTTGGTCAAACCGACCTTAAGTTGACCAGTTTTGGTCAAAAAGTCTCAAGTGAGCTGGGACGGAGGGAGTATATAGTATATACGTACCATTACCATATATCCTCTATCTAATCATTCGCGCGTCATCTCAATCTCATGCTGCTTAATTCTCAGACGAATCTAGGATCTGTCCCTCCGACTTTAATAGCACATGAGTTACATCATATTTTTATTGGCATGTATATTAGGTATTCATGATTTACATCTTGTACTGACATGAGTTACATGTTATCGTGAGATGAATTGCATTTTATCTGGACATCTTTGCACATGCCCATATTCCCTTATCAAACAAAGGGCATAAAACCGAAAGTTGACACATACAAATACAACTGAGATTAGATTTATATGAATTAGTTGTAGTAGTAGTAATAGTACCAGAGAGAGCGACCATTTCTTGAGCAGAGAAACCATGCTGGGCAAACATGTTAATAAGCTGAGAAGCATTGAAAGTTGGGGGAGGCAGGTTGAATGTGTCCTCTATCTTGGACCTCTTCCCATCCTTTCTTCCTTTTGGTATCTCATACATTGGACCCCCAGCCTATACATATAAAAGATTGTAGGAGTAATTAATATATAGTATTATTTAAATTAAAGAGATTGAAGGATTGAAAAAAGAGTGAGAGAGTGAGTAGTTATATATAATATATATTTATATGCGTACAAAGAAAACAGCGTCGCGGGCAGCCATGGCAATAATATCAGCACAAGAAACAACGCCAGGGCATTGCTGTTCAAGCTGGGCCTTAGCATCATCAATGATTTGGTAACCCCTCAAGCTGAGATTAGCAGGGGAGTCTTTTTCAGCCGTGTTGTCCTTGCTTGAATCAAGTAACACCGAGGCATCACACCCCTCGATGAAGCAATCGTGAAAAAGCATGCACACAAGCCCCGCAGTGAGTGTGGGGTCCGATCGTAGAGCACCAAAAACAGTGTTCTGAACAATGGGAGTCGCAAAGGGGCAGCTCAAAGTGTAGTATATCATACTCAGACCATATGCTCCCCCCATTTTCATCATCGCCGTCACTAATACCATCACACCTACTAACATTTTCATTCTAATCTTCTTGCTTTCTACTCAACTAACTTAAAAGAAGAAGAAGAAGAAGAGATTAACTAAATGAATGTGTAGTTTGATCTCTTCTGGAAACTGAAATAAAGTGAAGTAATATTAATGGAGGCACAGCTATATGAGCAATTGGATGAAGAAGATCGAGCAAGTGGAGTGGAAAACTAATGCATGCCAAGACACACACATATATAGTGGGATTGATGTGTATGTATAAGAAGAGCAGTGAAGGAGGGAAATTCTGGATCCTAGCCCAATCAGGCTCGAGTGGTTCAAAGACAATTGTGTCCCTAAAATTGCATTCAACTGTTGCCACCCGCGATGCAATGATTGAGATCGTGATTAAGACAATGATATTAATTAGTTTAGTGCATGTAAATACTACTATAATTCCATGTTGGTTAACCGGAATTTTTTTTTATTAATTATCTTATTTTTGGTTTTTATTAATTTAATTAAATGATAATTAGAGTTACAAAGTAATTGAAAGAAGTGGGCCCAAGGAAATTGCATTGGCCCAAAATTAGTATTAGTAAACCCAACCCAATTAGGAATCAACCCAAGGTATAAATTAATGAGTTAGTCAACTTGGGAATTCATTATTATCATAAACTCAAAAAAAAAAAAAAAAAAAAAAAAAGGAAAACAAAACCCTAGTCTAACCCTAGCCGCCGGCCGATCAATAGGAGGGAGGAGAAGAAATTTTCCGGCCATTGTTTCGAAGATACAATCCGATCATTCTCAAGGTAATACTAAATCCTACTCTCCAAAATTTGTTTCGTTGAATTTGGATTAGTAAATCATAAGTTATGCATGAATTAAGAATATAAATTTTAGGGTTTTTGCATGCTAGTAATTTATGATAAAATTCTAAAGGTTAATGAAGTTGATCTAAATGCTATGAAAAATTATAGTAGTCTTGATACTAGTTATTTTTAAGATTGATTTTATAATCTTGAATTGAATTGATTGATATTATGCAATGCTTGGGAATTGACTATATAAATCATTGAGGTTGATTTGGGTTTATCAAAGGAAGAAAAAAATTATGGATTTCCCCAAAGTACATATTCGGCCGAATGGCCTAAGCCATGGAAATTGATTTTTGTTGAGTTAATTGATCCTCGTTAAGTGTATTGTAAATAATATTGATGTTTGGGAATTTAGAAAAATTTAAAGAACTAGAAAATTGATCAAATCAAGGGATTTTAGATCATGCATGTCTCGGCAATGGTAGTGAATTATGGGTGTTGAATTCGGTTTGTGAAAGTTAAGAATTGGGACGGAAAGTTAGTGTTTCCGTTAAGTTTCTAACGGAAAGAAAACAAAATCGTTAAAAGGATTGTTAACAAGTTAGAAAAGTAACTTGAGGAAATAGAATAAACACTTGGAAGACCTTGAAGGTTAAAAGTTAACGAGAAAGGAAAAGATTAGAAGTTTCAGTTAGTTTCCTAACGGAAAAGGACTAAACTGAAAAGAATTAAAGTTAGGAGGAATAAAAAGGAAACCTTTGAAGTTAGAGGGGCCTAAGTGATTGAAAAGAGAAACTTAGGGGACCTTATGAACAGAACCAAAGTCCAAGGACCTTCCTGTAATTAAAGGAAAGTTGAAGGACTAATCTGCAATTAATCCAAAGTGGAAGGACTAAATTGCAATTGGGTTAAAGTTGAAGGACTAATCTACAATTAATCCAAAGTGGAAGGACTAAATTGTAATTAAGCCAAAGTTGAAGGACCAATTTGCAATTAACCCAAAGTTGAGGGACCAAATTGTAATTAACCCAAAGTTAGAGGACTTAATTGCAATTATATCAAAGTTAAAGGACTGACTAGTAAATCAAAGTCAGAAACTTAAACGTAAAGAAAGAAGTAACAAAGTAAAGAAGTTAAAACGCATCTCTCAGTTAACTAAGTAGAAATAGTTAACCATGTAGAGAATACTAAAGTAAATTACTCCGTGCCTTGTAGATTTGCACAGAGAGGAGATTGCGAGGAAAAGCAATTCAGGTAATGGATTACGTTCCTTACAGTATTTGAACTCCTGTTTATTGGAATTCGGTATTTCTTTCTAAAGTTAGCTATCAGTATGGCATGATAGTATTTGAATGAACTCTGCGTTATTGAACGTTCCTTGAAAGAATCTATACTTAGTGATGTCCCCATCGATCTACTAAGTATCGAAGTTTGAAACTTGTATCACATACTTGTACCATGGTATGTTCTAATTTTAACTTGTAAGTTAATCGCTTACTCGTTAAGGCATTTAATTTTAACTTGTAAGTTAATCGCTTACTCGTTAAGGCATTTAATTTTAACTTGTAA
>JAOWBW010000495.1:791015-945257 GCA_026119855.1 Campanula takesimana | reverse complement strand
TTTGAATTATGTGTTGAGTGTACTTGTTTGATTCGGATGTCGACCGATTAAAACAATGGTTTTAGATCATTTTTTTTCAGTTTATAGATTTTGGATATGTCTGAACGACATAAACCGACCTAGTAGATGGGAACCCGGACGAGAGGCCCAGCGTACCTAATGGACCCATACCGAGAGGCCCACTCACAAGCCCATGTTTATAGCTCGACATCAGTGAGGCCGAGTTGGCAGTCCTTGTCTAGGCCGAGTTCGAGAAGCCCCATCCCTAGCCGGCCTCTATGACGAGCCGAGTTGGATGACGGGCCGACTTGACATCGTAAACTTCCCATTATCGCGGGAACCTCTTACAGAGTTATATTACAACTCTAAGATTAAGATTCCTTATCTGACCAAGATAACTCTTCTATCAGATAACAGGAATATCATCCATCTTTATCAGGAGTCTATCTCCAAGGAATATGAGTCCTACATCACCACGGGCTTCCTGGCTTTCCTATCAAGTCAGAACTCATACACCCACGCCTATATAAACAGGTCCTCAACACAGGAAACGGGTATGAACTTTTGGCTCTAATCTAGTCAATTGATTCTCTATTTCTAATCACCCATATCCTTATTCTTACACCGGAGGGCCTTCACCGGTGAAGCCCCGTGTAGTTTACGTTTGTTCGTGTGTGCAGATTCATCATCAAGAACTGTTGCTGTGATTATTCGACCCGTTAGACGAAGGCTGATCCAACCAGATTTTGGCGTCATCAGTTGGTTCCATTGCCGGGAAATATCGATTTGATCAGTTCTTTAGTCAGACAATTCCAAGATCATGGCCGGAGAATTAGTTGACGGGCGAGAGGCCACCCCTTCTAAAGAAACACAAGGGATGCACCGCCCCCCGACAACACAAACACTGCTGCACAGAACCAGAGGCTCCCACCTACGGCACCCGCACAAGGGGGAGGGATGCATACCCGCTCTAAGGGTCCGGCCCCCAATGTTGTTAACCAATACGGGCGTCGCCGACGTACAGGATCCCGCAATAATGGGCAGGACCATCACAACCGCCGCCACTGGACAAAAGAGCGTTGCTTCAACAGAACGTTCACACACTCCAACAGCTGGCCGAAGCCCAGCGGGCCTGTTAGATCTTGACCCCGAAAATTCCATGGCTAACCTACTTCAGCCATCTGGAACGAGGGGGACAAATCTGGACGACAGAGTGAGCAGAAGGGAGCCCCTACAAAATTATAGACGGGATATGCCTCCCCGGAGCCGAGCAAGTCGCCCAGACGGACAGTTAGGAAGACCCAATCTAGATGAAGATCTGAGGGACCGCATTAATCGCCGTCGGGAAGAACAAGAAGACGAATCCCCTGGAGTGAGAATTGTAGGGAAAGACGTCGTGGGGACGCCCGACGTCATTCGCCTCTCAGACTAGATCCACCAAGGCACACCCCACCCCGGCAGGATCCGCCCCGGCACACTCCACCTCGCCGTACTCCTTCAAGGCATCGCCTTGAACCGATCCAAGTGCAAGAGGACGCCATGATCGAAGCATAGTAAGTTCCAGTCATACCTCGGCATTCAGCACAAGGGACATTGTTGACCTTAGAGAGAGACTCAACAACATGAGATGATGAATCAGGGGCACAGGAAACCCAATAATGATTACGATGCCATGCCCCTTTCGGGCAGAGGATTAAGGATGCACCACCTAATCCGCAGTTAAAGCTCCCACATCTAGACAAATACTCCGGCAACGCCGACGCTCTGGATCACATCCAAGCCTTTGAGGCCACCATGGCCCTAGTGTCCAATCAGGATGACGTGTTGTGCAAGGCCTTTGCAAGCACCTTAACAAAGGCAGCTCGGTCCTGGTTCATGGACCTGAGAAAAGTAGCATCAATTCCTTTGCAGGTTGAAATCACAATTTCTGGAATATTTTGCTACTGCGGGTGCTAGAAAGAAAAGGTTGTCTGACCTAGCCAACATGGTCCAGAGCAAGAATGAGTCCACCCTGAGTTTCTACAACCGGTTTAGGATCTGGCCGACTCAATAGAGGAACGCCTGACCGACAGGGAGATAATTGTATGCTTCACGAATGGTCATAGATCAGAGCAGCTAACTTATGAATTGTCGGTCAGAGAGCCCTCACCAAAGTCGAGTTGTACCACGTTGCTTATGCCACGGCCATCGCCGAGGAGAAGAAAAAGATGTTATATGGTCACAAGGAACGAGACCGAGATCATGACAAGTCGCATAACGGGAACTCTTCCCAGGGGACCAACGGGGGAAACGGCAAGGGCAAAAACAGGACCAGGGGGACCGAGACATTCACCATATTCAATAAACCGATCTCTGAGATCATGAATCTGGTGGATCTCCCCAACCCCAAGCCTTTAAAAGACAACCCGAAATACCCAAGGGATACCACAAAGTATTGCTCCTATCACAGAGACAACGGTCACGACACCGAGAACTGTTTTGCCCTGAAGAAGATTCTGCAGAAATGGGCGGACCAAGGTAAGCTCAATCAGTTCATGACCAAGGACAATAAACGCCCAAGGGAAGAAGACAAAAACAATGATCAGATCGACAGGCCACCTCGGGCTAGGTTGATAGGCGTGATCCGAGAGGAAATTCCATCCAACAAGAAACTCAAGGAGCAGATTTACGAGCTAAGTAAAGTCTTCCACATCCCTCCATAGATCCATGAGAGGGAGGAAGTGATCAGTTTTTCTCCGAATGAATTGGCGGGAAACCGTGCAATGAGAGAACAACCATTAGTCATCACAGGCCGTATTGATAACTGCGAGTCGGACAGACTCCTCATCGACTCCGGAGCGGCCAAGGATGTGCTATATTATCGCACCTTTAAAGAGATGGAACTTCCTGATACAATGCTGACCCCGTATAATGGAAGGCTAGAAGGGTTCACTAATCATAAGGCCGATGCCAAAGGAACCGTTGACTTACTCCTGGAAGTCGGCACTCACCCCTACAAAACCTCGGCCACGGTCACCTTCATAGTCATGGACCTAGACAGTGATTACCACGCTATCCTAGGTGCACCCAGTCAGGGAAAGTTGGGTCTGGTTGCTTCCCTCCCTCACCAAAGGGTGAAGTTCCCCACCCCGGCTGGAATCGGGTGCGTCCCAGGGTCACCGAAAGATTTTTTGGAGCACGTAATGAAATCCAGGAAAGCAAAGGCCAAATGGAAATTGATACTCCTGATAAAAGAATCACGGTTTCAAAATCAACCACGTTCACGACCTCAACGCCACATATCGGTGTTATATTGGCGAACATTGCAGATGAGCCTGACGAGTGGGTTATTCCTGACAACGACACCCCAACTAGGGACGAGGTTACCTACGGATTAAACGGCTTTGGTTGCATCTCGATGAACACAGCTACGGACAACTGGGCTCTCACCGTTGTCCCTAGCTCGGGGGCCACACAGCCGACTGATATGGAAACCGAGATCGAGAAACTGTTGGACATGGAAACCTAAGTTTGGAAGGGGAAGACAAAGAAAAGGTCAACAGATCATTGTCGAGACCCTAGAGTTCAGAGACGGCCCCGAACTTAAACCAGTGGATCAGTTAGACGAGGTCGTCATCAACCCAGACTATCCAGATCAAAAAGTGAAGATTGGGAAGCAACTTCCCAACAAGAACGAGAAGAGCTCATTTCCATACTCCGAAATAATTTAGACGTATTTGCTTGGAAAGTAGATGACATGGTGGGAGTGAAGGAAGCTGTTGCCCTCCACAAACTGGAAGTCGACAAGTTCTTTAAACCGGTCAAGCAAACAAGACGAGCCTTCTCTACCGACAAGGAAAAAGCAATTGAGACCGAGGTCGACAAACTCCTCAAATCCGGCATCATAAGAGAGGCAACTTACCCTGAGTGACTCGCAAACGTCGTCATGGTAAAGAAGCACAATGGCAAATGGAGGATGTGCGTAGATTTTACGGACCTGAACAAGGCCTGTCCCAAGGACAGATATCCCCTCCCCAGGATTGACAAGCTCGTAGACTCCATTGCCGGCCATCAAACCCTCAGTTTCTTGGACGCCTACTCTGGCTATCATCAAGTCAAAATGGCCGAGGACGACATAGAAAAGACGGCTTTCCAAGCTGCAGGCGGCGTATACTGCTACGTATGATGCCTTTCGGATTAAAGAATGCAGGAGCCACATATCAGAGGATGGTGAACAAGGTCTTCAAATCTCAGATAGGCCGGAATATGGAGGCCTACATTGATGACATGGTGATCAAGACCAGGATCGGCAGCCATATACCAGATCTGGAGGAAACCGTTAACAACTTAAAAGCTAACGATATGAAGCTCAACCCTAGCAAGTACGTCTTCGGGGTTACAGCGGGCAAGTTTCTAGGTTTTATGGTTTCTCAGCGAGGCATCGAGGCTAATCCAGAAAAGATCCAAGCCTTGATTGATATGAGGGAGCCAACTTGTATTAAAGAGATTCAGAGGTTGAATGGGAGAGTAGCAGCACTCGGCAGGTTTATCGCTAAATCAGCAGAAAAGTCCCTACCTTTTTCAAAGCCTTGAAGGGAACCAAGGATTTTGCTTGGACGCCAGAGTGTTCGACCTCGTTTCAGCAACTGAAAGACTACCTCGGCTCTCCACCCTACTTAGTAGCCCGGTCATGGGTGAGACATTGTACGTTTTCTTAACTGCAACCGACCGAGCCGTAGTAGCCGTGCTAGTCAGAGAAGAAGGCGGTATCCAGAAGCCGATCTACTACGTCAGCAAAGCACTGTCGGATACCGAGAGCAGGTACTTCAATGCCGAGAAAATTGCTTATGCCCTGGTAATTGCAGCCAGAAAACTACGAGCTTACTTCTCGGCTCACCCCATCACGGTCTATACCAATGCTCCTCTTAGAAAAATACTTCACAAGATGGACAGCTCAGGACGCCTACTTAACTGGTCAATCGAACTGACCGAGTTCGATATAACCTACAAGCCAAGGAAGACTCTTTTGGCTCAACCTCTTGCTGACTTCTTAGTCGAGACCGCCTTTACAAGTGAACACACGGCGACCGCCCGAAAAAGGAAGTTCCCGATGGATAGAGAGCCCTTGGAAGAACTACCGCCCAACTGTTGGGTCCTATACACCGACGGGTCAACTACCCAAGGAAGAAGCGGCGCCGAGGTCTACTTGACTAGCCCTGCCGGTGAGCATGTTGCACGTGAGTTTATCAGGTTCAAGTTCCCTGCCTAAATAATCAGGCTGAATATGAAGCCCTAATCCTGGGACTTGAAAGAGCCAAGTTCTTTGTCGCAACAAGACTGGTAGCATATAGCGACTCCCAACTGGTGGTGAACCAAGTTAAAGGGGAATACAACACCGAAAACCACATGCTGACCAAATACAAAGACCTCGTCCTAAACTTGATAAAGAACTTTGAGTTCTGGGATATACGACAAGTCGGTAGAGAATACAACCTGGAAGCCGATCTACTTTCAAAGATGGCAACAGCTGAGGACTCGGACCCCCTGATCATTTACACCGACCAGCCTGCCTATGAAAGACTGGAGATTTTGCTCATAGATGACGAGGAAAGGACATGGATTGACGACTATAAGGATTACTTGGAAAAGGGAAAACTCCCGAGGACGAGTTAGAGGCCAAATCGATCAAAAAGAAGACGGCAAGATACATGGTCTGGAATGGCATCCTGTACAGAAGGTCATTCTCTAGACATCTCCTAAGATGTGTTGCGCCAAAAAGCACCGAGAAACTCCTCGCCGAGGTACATGGGGGAATCTGTGGGGGACACCCGGGGGCCAGAACCCTTGCCGACAAAATCATCACACTTGGCTACTATTGGCCAAACATGAGGGAGGATGCCCAAGCCTACGTAAAAAGGTGCGACAAATGTCAACGCTACTCCGACCTGCCCAAAGTACCTGCCGTAGAGCAAAGCTTGGTCATACCGACATGGCCATTCGACATGTGGGGAGTCGACATCATTGGACCATTTCCATTAGCCAAAGGGAGCAACAAATATGTTATCGTGGCGGTCGATTACTTCACAAAGTGGGTAGAGGCAAAACCGCTAGCAAAGATCACGGAAGAAAACGCTATCAACTTCATCCATGACTATATATGGTGCCGTTTTGGCGTGCCGCACACTATAGTGACAGATAATGGCCTACAATTCTCTGATGCCTTCACCGAGGAGTTGAATAGATTGGGAGTCAAACACAAGAAGTCATCGGTCAGCCATCCTCAAGGCAATGGACAGGCCGAGGCCGCCAACAAACTTGTCTTAAAAGCACTCACCAAGAATTTGGAAGGCAGTCAAGGAAAGTGGCTGGACGAACTCCCCCTAGCTCTATGGGCCGCCGTACAACCACTCGGGGGCCAACTGGGGAGACACCCTTTGCTATGACTTATGGTTCAGAAGCGATGGCACCAGCCGAGATGGCCTTACCGACTTTCAAGTAACCAACTATGACGAGGTCGTCAATGAGTACAACCGACTACTAGACCTAGACCTAGTCGACGAGAAAAGGGTGACCGCCCAACTCAGAATGATCAATTACAAGCAAAGAACCAAGGCCTACCATGACAGCAAGGTAAAAAAGAGAGCCTTTGAAGTAGGTGACTGGGTCCTCAGAAAAATTGAGTCGACACACCTGAAGTCACAACAGAATAAGCTCTCGCCAAACTGGGAAGGCCCTTACGTCATCACCCACATTATACAGGAAGGGACCTACATGCTCAAAACTCCAGAAGGAAAAGAGCTTAAACACCCATGGCATTCCGAGCACTTAAGAAAGTACTATCAGTAGCATCTCGGTTAGCTATTTATTCTTTTTATCAAATTTTCAGTTTAGATTTCTATAGTCGGTATCTAGTTGTCTTAGTTTGGTTTTATCAATAAAATTTCCTTTATTTCATTTACATCAGATTTTATTATAGCACATGACACGATCTCAGCGTTGTTTATAACGACGAGATCATCTAACGAAGTCGATGAGCACACTTAAAGCATGACTTCTAAAGCCGAGTGCCAATCTCTAGCACCTGACGAAGTTGACGAGCACACTTATGCATAACTTCTAAAGCCTAGTCTCAAAGACTAGCAAACTCACGAAGTCGATGAGCACACTTAAAGCATGACTTAAAAAGCCTGGTTCCAATAACTAGCAACCTAACGAAGTCGATGAGCACACTTAAAGCATGACTTCTAAAGCCTAGTCCCAACAACATCAAACCCAAACACTCGACGTTCGTCGGAACTCAATGGTAGACCACCTCAATCGGAACATATAAAGCTTATTATGGTTTTCCACATGGTGAGTAACCCCGGCCTGCAAACGTAGCCCGAACTGGCTATCGCATCTCGTCACATCAGATCGTTGAGACATCTCAAACCGAGATAAAGTAAAACAAACTAATAACAGAAGGCACTTAACTGAACAGGTTAAACAAAGGCTAAAACGCCTCAAACCGAGGTTCTCAAAACAAGTGTTTACGCCCCCCCAGCAAACACTGGGTCGAGGCCTACAAATACTTTGGGACATACAAAAAGTGTTTGAAACTCCCCCGGTGACGGTGGGCAGAGTGAGACAAGTGCTAAATACAACTGTTCCAAGCCAAACCGGCTTTACGAACTGAAACATTAAGTTGTCAGATCAATCCACACCGGCACGTGCCTCATCCCCGGTTCGCTCCAGCAATTTCTCAAAGTTATCAGGCGCCAGCTCCGGAGGTTCCCAGACGGGCCTGTTGGCCTTGCGATCCTTCGCCTTGATAACCCTGAGACTTCCTTCAGAGAACGGAATGAGAGAATGCGCGGCCCGCGCCTCAACACTGTAGGCGTCCTGATGATAGAGACGAGCACACTTCTCCAATGGTACATCAACTTCGGGATCGATATAAAGGAGACGAGTTAAATTGGACCAGGCATCATTGTATATCGTGCCGACTCTATCGCTCAGGTCTGCCCTGAATTGGGGCCCGCTCTTATAAGCCTCCACGGCCGCCTTCTCTTTAATCGCCACATTTTCCTCCAGACGAGCATACTGGTCTTCCAACAAGGCAAGCTTCTCCTCAACAGTAGCCTTTTCTCCCGCCAACGTCTCGGCACGCTTGCTCTCATCCTCAAGCTCGCTTTTTGTGGCTAGCAGAGACCCCTTCAGCTTTGAGACCTCTTCCCGAGACTGGCGATGTGACGCGTCAAGAAAAGATTTTTCTTTCTCTAAGCTAACCGCTTTGTCGTTAAGATCGTCAATGGAGCCTTTAAGCCTGGACACCTCGGCTTCTGTCTCCTTCAAGGACTCGTAGGCGTGGCGATACATAGTGTAATCGGTTTGGGCAAGAGATGCAAGCTACAAAAATGAAAGAAGAAATAAATAACGACATAGAGAAGAAAGAGAATGGGATAGCCAGGAGCTTTACCTCGCTAAGGAGTAAGCCCTTGCGGTTCAACATTTGCTGGGACGTGGGTTTCTCAGCAATCAACTGCTCAATGGTATCCACATTCATGGCCCGCTTTATCACCGGACCGCCCTTCTTCAGAGCAAGGCCCGAACGAACCGACACGTCCAGACCCGACAGAATAGGGACACCACCAAACCTCTCTACCCAACTCTTCACCTCATCTTCAGGCAAAGCCGGGCTGAAAGCAGAATCATGAGCAGAGGGAGTTGCCTTTTTCAGAGCTCGAACCTCCCTGACCTCCTCCCTGGATCTTTTCTGACCGTGATGAGCTCCCCCACTATCCGACTCAATCATAACGCGCGTGTCCTGGCCGTGACTCTGAGACAGACTATCGTGAGCAGCCTCTTCGGTCTCGGGGGCCACCACGTCGGCCCCCTCTCCAACTTCCCCAACAGAGCGGTCCGACATAGGCACCGCGGAATCATCTTTGTTCTGAAGCAGCCTCTGCCTATCTTCCATGTCATCATGACGCTTCTCTAGGGCGGCAGCTTTAGACCGTTGCTTCTTCAACCTCGCTGCCTGAACAGGGTCAAGTTCCTCCAACTCGATCTCGGCAACTTGCTCCATAGTCAAAACTGCACAAAATACCAAGATTAGACCGAGACGAGGCATCAAAGATCAAAAAAAAAAAAGAAGGCAAAGTTAGATAATTACATCCTACAGTATCTTCAGTCTTAAGACAAATGTTGTTTTGCTCCTGGCAACGAACACAGTCACGAAGGAAAACAAAATTGGGATGGACGATCCAATCCGGGAACCTATTTCCCTCAGAGCGCTAACCTTAGGGACGACCCCATCAATAGGACCCTTCATCAACCCGGCTTGAACATAATAGCGGGGATCTTTCTCCAGTTCATTCCAATCTAAAGTACCCAAGTTGGAAAACTCCTCGAGTTTAGCGATCAACCTATCGCTCCATTCAAGCTTGTGGACCTTATGAGGACGGGATGGTGCGTATTCGGGGACGGCAAACTCCCAACCGAAACGGGACTCGACTCTAATTACATGGGAATTCCACCCCGACACCTTGCTGACTGTGCCAGAGATTGGGGTGATAATCTTGGGTTTGGAGGGATCGGACTTGATGGTCAATGTTCTCGTAGTTTTGTTATAACTCACGTTGAAGAAATGATCGAAAACGGACATACACAGTTCGAAGTTAAGACTGCGACACAAAACAATGAAACTAACCAGGTACCGGACTGCATTAGCACCAATGTGAGCCGGCATCAGTTCCCACGACTCCAGAAACTCGTTAATAAAGGGGTCTAGGGGAAGCCGTAGTCCTAGTTGGAATTGTTTAAAGAAGAACGAGACAATAGCCTGGTCGTAGTAAAAGTTATGGATCTTTTCATCTGTATCTAAAGGAAGGGACTTGCTATAGTACAAACGATATTCCTCTCGATCTACTCCGTACCGAGAATAGAGAGCCTCAATCATTTCTTCACCCGATTTGGGGTGCTTACCCACAACGGGACCTGATTTCCCCCGCTTTCCTACTAGTCATCTTAACACTGGCACCTCGTCTCGGCCTGGAAACATCAGTATCGAAGCGATCCACTATCCTATTGGAGGTGCTTTCCCTGGCCATACCTGTAGAAGAAGCAGAGGGGTTAGACTCATCGAGAAGCCTTGGAAAGGCCGTATTCCCCCCGAATCAACTACGGAGACCGAGGAGGTTGCACCCTCAAGACGAGATCGAATCAAGGATTTGTCTTTTACATAAAATAAATAAATATGGTCAAGGATTCTATCCTCGTTATCAAAGACAATCATGTCGGCATCGTCTTCCCCCTAACCCTCGGGGCATAAAGGCCAGATGGATACCTCAGATCTTCCCTAGGTGACCCCCTCAAGTACAGGATATCCCCCACGGCCAATAACGACAGCATATTCCAATGCCCATTTGATTTAATATAAATCCTATTGTTTCTTTGATAACAACCATACAAGGGATTTACACCCGAAATCAGAGGTTCAGACATTGGGAAGAGGTGAAAGTCCAAAAAATAAAGCTAAGAACAGTGGCAGGCGAAGCGGTAAAACCCCCAAAGAGATTCTCGAAACCCCAAGTACAGGATATCCCCCACGGCCAATAACGACAGCATATTCCAATGCCCATTTGATTTAATATAAATCCTATTGTTTCTTTGATAACAACCATACAAGGGATTTACACCCGAAATCAGAGGTTCAGACATTGGAAAGAGGTGAAAGTCCAAAAAATAAAGCTAAGAACAGTGGCAGGCGAAGCGGTAAAACCCCCAAAGAGATTCTCGAAACCCCAAATGTGGAAAATCAGCAAAAGGAAGGGGGAAGAATACCTTAAAAATGGAAAGAGATCGGAGGGAGCTAGTCGAAAGGCCGCCTTAAGCACTTTAAGCGAAGCAGATTGAGGGGAGTCGCTCCAAAAATCAGAGTTCTTGCTAAGGGGGAAGAATACCTTAAAAATGGAAAGAGATCGGAGGGAGCTAGTCGAAAGGCCGCCTTAAGCACTTTAAGCGAAGCAAATTGAGGGGAGTCGCTCCAAAAATCAGAGTTCTTGCTTGATTCGCTGGCAGCAGCCACACTACGCAGGTAAAGAATTGGAAAGTAAAAATATTTTCAAGGGTTTATTGTGAAGTATATATCGTCGGGTCGAAAATTGTGGGTCCGGGTTTAAGTCGCACTTGACCCGCGATCCATGGGCAGCACGTACTCCCACTAACTCATCATGATCCACATTTAATGGACCGCGTTTTCGAGGTGACTGTCCCATCCCTGGGACACGTGCACCAATCAATATAATGAGGTGACGAACGATTGAAGTGACTCAACCGCCGTTTGAGAAACACAAGCAGACTGCCAATGCTAAATCAACACGTGTCAAGACGAGACCTACCACAAGGATGCCAGTCGCTTCAAAAACCCCATTTTTCGGATGCCTATATCGACATTAAAGGGTTCAGCACATAGATGTAGCCGACACCCCTACGACGGACCGACATCCTTAGTGATATCCAAGAACGGGATGAAACCAAGACTAGGAAAGGTCAAGTCTATGTCGGGCGGTGATTGAAGTTATAGTCGAACGACAGGTGCAAATGCTTTCCATACCGACATGTCAACTGAGATCGAATGATCGGCATTGTTCTATTGCAGCATCGTGTAAGAGATGATGATAATAAAAAGATTCAAGGTCATACAAATCATTGAGAAGTCAAAACAGAGCAAGGAGAGAGCCCCAATATATATATATATATATTTAACAAAAGACCCCCACAGCAAGGCCGGGGGCTTAGCCTGTACAAAAAAGAAAGAGAAAAAAGGTTACTACTATCATTAGGCCAACATGAAAGTTGTTTATTTTTGGTTCTCTTGATACAACTTCATCTCTTCCTGGAAAGCTTTGAAGTCTTTTTCTTCTTCTTCATCCTCTTCATCAACCTCGCTGGAGCTGTTGTCCTCATCATCACCTGAGTCTTCATCACTACCTTCGGTGATGGACTCCTCCCATTCATGATTGCTATCATCTGAGTCTTCACCATCCTGACAGTAATCCTCAGGCGAAAGTAAGGAGCCATCAGCAGATTTTTCGTCATCCAGGACAGGTGAGTCCTTCGCGTCATCTGAGAAATCACATTATTCTGGAAAAGCATCGTCATACTCTCTCTGGGCCATGGATAAAGTTTGGAGAAGGAAAGAAGGCAAGAATAATGTGGAAAATTAAAACACAGACTCTCTATTTATAGTATTTAAGATGGAGTTAGTTGAAGGGTAAAAAATATTATTCATATGTGGAGTACAACTGGAGTTTTCCCATTCAAGAAGAACAATGATTCAATTAGCATTAAATCCTACTGGCATCAGCAAATCGAAGCAAGGATTTTGGCGGCTACAATTGTCACATCAATCAACCAGGAATTAAATACCCAACAATTTCTATTCGGCATGCCGAGATAGAAACTCGGGGGCCACTGAACGACATAAACCGACCTAGTAGATGGGAACCCGGATGAGAGGCCCAGCGTACCTAATGGACCCATACCGAGAGGCCCACTCACAAGCCACGTTTATAGCCCGACATCAGTGAGGCCGAGTTGGCCGTCCTTGTCTAGGCCGAGTTCGAGAAGCCCCATCCCTAGCCGGCCTCTATGACGAGCCGAGTTGGATGACGGGCCGACTTACATCGTAAACTTCCCATTATCGTCGGGAAACCTCTTACAGAGTTATATTACAACTCTAAGATTAAGAGTCCTTATTTGAACCAAGATAACTCTTCTATCAGATAACAGGATATCATCCATCCTTATCAGGAGTCTATCTCCAAGGAATATGAGTCCTACATCACCACGGGCTTCCTGGCTTTCCTATCAAGTCAGAACTCATACACCCACGCCTATATAAACAGGTCCTCAACACAGGAAATGGGTAATGAACTTTTGGCTCTAATCTAGTCAATTGATTCTCTATTTCTAATCACCCATATCCTTATTCTTACACCGGAGGGCCTTCGCCGGTGAAGCCCCGGTGTAGTTTACGTTTGTTTTGTGTGTGCAGATTCAATCATCAAGAACTGTTGCTGGGATTATCCGACCCGTTAGACGAAGGCTGATCCAACCAGATTTTGGCGCATCAATGTCATTTTAAAATTTTAGGTGGGACTAAAAAAAGAAAAAAAAGAGAGAAACAGGAAGTGGCGGGGCTTCCTTCCAAACACAACAGGAAGAGAGAAAGAAAGGGAGAAATAGACGTTGGGGCTGGGTGGGTAAGGGTATTCTGGTCCAGGAAAAGGGCTAAGGACTTTTTGATAGGTTTTTAAAATGTCTGTCCTTATTGGTAGTTTTTATTTGGCCTAGGGGCATATTGGTCAAAGCCTCTAAAATTTAATGACTAATGTGGGGTGGCTAAATAGTAAAAGCTAAATCTCATAATTTGTGAGGTCTAGAGTTCTATCTCTCTCATTGCCTATTTGCTTGGACTTCAAAAAAAACACTTAAAGATCCGTTATCACTTGTTAAGCTAATTATTTGTCATTTTAGAAAAATGACACTTACTGTTTGATTAATTTAATATACGTTTTTGTTAAGCAAGTAATTTGTGAGGTCTAGAGTTCTATCTCTCTCAATATATTTTATTTTAAAGTTATTGTGGGTATTTTTTTTCAAAAGCAACTGGCGGCTCGCATAGGTTTCGCAAGCCAAATAGATTCGTCTCACATCGTGAGACTGTCTCACGAAAGTTTTTGTCAGCTTGGCTTGATGTAAACCGCAGTTTTAAACATTTAGGTTAATGAAACAATCAATTTTTGTAATATAAGAGCAACCACAATGGGAGCTTTTTAGAAGCTTTTTATTTTTGTGAAAGAGTTTTTTTACCATTGTGAAACTCTTTAAAGAGCTCTTTGGCCAAAGAGTTTCTCTTTGTAGAAAGAGCTATTTCATGTAGGTTTTACATTAATACTCACCAACTCCCTAAGTAATGAAAGATCTCTACCATTGTGAAAGTTTTAAAAAGTTTTTTTATATACTAGCAATAACCCCGTGCGAAGCACGGGGTCTGTAGTGACGACGGATCATTTGATATTTTATAAATGTGAAATGTATTTTTTGTAAAATATTTTCGAAAGAGATAGATAGTATAAAGTAATAATATTTCAATGAACCAATTAGTAGTTTATAAACATAAGGAGGTATTTTTATAAAAGTTTTTATGGAGGGATAGAAAGTGTGCATGTTTCTATAAAAACTTAACTTATTACAATCAATCTTATAATAAAAATTTATAAATTAATTAAAATATATTGAATAATTATCTCTTTAAGTGTTAAAAGACAAATGAATTAATTAAGTATTGCCATAAAAAATTGAATCACTAAACAATAGTAAATTTAATAAAAAAACAAAAAAATAAATAAAAATAAAAAAGAAGTTCTAATTGAAAATAGATGTGGAGTTCAATTAATATAGTAACACATTTTTGCAACATAATACTTGAAATTGTATTATGTTGATATATACATAATCTGCATTAAAATCAAGATGAAGTAAATTAAGTATTGTCATCATGCCGTGAATGATTACATTCACACTGCATTGACCTTTCAAATATTCCAACTACTCCAAAACATAATGATCTGCAGTAAAAAATCAAGAATGATTTAAAGTTAGTAAATAAAACAAAAATATATAAAACATAAATAAAACCCATCATTAACTCTGAAATAAATTTATGATAAAAACAAAATATATAAGCATAGAAATAAACACATATTATAACAATAACTTTTAGGTATTCTCATTTTTTTATAAAATTGCAACAAAAAATTAATGTGAGGAAAAGAAATGCAAAAAATGAACTTTCATGTTATATAACCAAGAACTTGAGTGGTCAATTATATCAATTTAAAACATTCAATTTACAACAATAGAAAGACAAATGAATTACAAAAAATGTAAAATATTTTTTTCGTCCTAAAATGAACTCATTTTCTTTCTTAGTTAAGAATAAATTCAAACATTTTTTGGAGACAAAATTAGTATAACATACGTCAAGGTTGTGTTTTGAGCAATAGTATCAGAAACGCATTGCATTGCTTGGTTGATAAATATGTGCAACGGTGGCCGATTGCATGCGACAACTTTGCCTAACCTCCTTATATTTCAATCTTGAAAAGAGAAAGAGAGAGAGAAGAAAACAGAAAAAATCACCAAAGAAAATTAAGGACATATATGTATTCAAAATAACATAATAAATTATGACAATATTATTATAAATAACTTTTTCTAAATAAGTTAATGAAATACACATGTTGATGGATAAAGTAAACTCATACTTTCTCCGGCCATCTCAGAATAAATATATTTTTTCTTTTGATGAAGAGAATAAATAAAAATTTGTTTTGGACGGAGGTAATAGTAAAATCGAAAGATAAGTAAAAATTCAATAAGATAATCTATGAAAAAATGTAGAGGTGAAACTTACTCACTGTTGCAATTTTTCTCAATCAAACTATTCTTCCTCATCAAATTTGTCTATAAATGTTCTTCCCAACCCTAATGAAAGAAAAAGGAAAAAAATGTATGAAAATAGTTAAAGTCAAAATCATATAGTACGTAAATATAGAGAGAGAACGTTAAATAAATTGTGGAAACAAATGACATGAATGCATAAAGAAGAAAAGAGGTAGGAGGAAGTCTATAATGTCATACAACAATAAAAATGATTTTTTCCTTCTATTTTTTTTATATTCCCCGCAAAGACCATCTGCCTTCCAAAGTTAAGAGTCATTTGGATCTTTTTATCTTCAAATTAATGTTGGTATTGAATGGGGAAATGCAAAAGATATGTTTTAAATAAATATATCTAATCTTTCATATTCTTTATCAGGTTGTTTGTAATTCATGCACCAACTTGAAACAATGCATGATATTCAAAGTCATTGGATTATGAAATTTGATTAGTTAGATACTGAAAAGTCACTTCTTAATGATCTTATTTTTATTCAAAGCCATTGAATTATGAAAATTTGATTAGTTGAAATTGAAAAATCACTTTTTAGTGATCTTATTGTTCTTTAATGCATCCACTACCTACCTAGTCTGACACTCTATATATAAGAGTATATATTCTATTAGATATAATTCTCTTATTATAGAATCACTAAATTACCTAGTTTCATATCTATGGTTATTACCTTTTATTTTAACCTAGGTAGGAGAATGCCAAAAGTCTCCATGATTGCAAAGGTCATATTACATGGCATTCTCTAAATCAAGAAAAACCCATTTGTGGCTTATGTGTCATTCCCATGGTTGATTTCACCAACTTTAAAATACTATATATACGTATAGATTTCAATCTATCTTTCACTTTCTATCATTTAAAATCACTTGATAGTTAAAACTTTAAGTATTCCATCACAATTCAATGGCTTTGAATAATATGTAGTCTCTTGGAATACATAAACGGTTCAAAAGCAATTGAATTGTGAATTTGATCAGTTGAAAATTGAAAAATCACTTCTTAATGTTCTTGAATGCACCATGAACTACCTAGTCAAATACTACCTTATATATAAGAGTATATGTCTACCTAATCTCATTCTCTATATGTAAGATACATATTTTATTAGATATCAATATCTTCGTATAGAATCACTTATTTACCTACTATCATATTGATGGATGTGTTTTTACCCATCCAAATGATATACTTTTATGACTTATTAGATGCTCAACCTTGGATGTTTTGATAGTTTTTGGAGTGTTTATGAGTATAGGAAAGGAGCAAAAGAATGCACGGATTCTTATACGTTAAAGTGCGAAAAAGAAGGATAAAGAACGGACCAGAAAATAAAGATAAATAGATGTGATTACTGATAAATCAATTCCATTGTATATTACTCGAAAAGAGCTTTCCAACGATAGTTTACACGTCCAAATCGGAGTTCGTATGAAGAAGTTATGGCCTCCGGAAGTTTACGCGTAAAAAGTACAAATCACACATTTGAGCTCTGAGTTGCCAAGAGGACTGATCAAGTGGGCGGCTGCCCACTTTCCACTTGGGCGGCTGCCCACACAAGGACCATAGGGGAATTTTCCAGGGACCTTTGAGGAATTATGCAAAATATATTGGGCTTTTCAGTAATTTCCAAAATTCCAAGGGCTTTTCTGGAATTTTTAGAGGACCTTTGGGGAATTTTTCAAGGACTTTTTTGGAAACTCAAAAATACCAAGGGCTTCTGGGGAATTCGACCACCAGCACTTTATTTATCATTTTTCAACAAGGAATCCTAGGGTTTTTCATATTTTTACACCTCCTTAGCCCTAGTATAAATATAACACTCCATCCAATTTATTTTATTCATACTTTGTACATACTTTTAGTCAAGATTCAAGGTTGTAATCAATGATTCATCAATTAATCTAGGTTTTGATGTTCTTTAATTTACTCTTTGTTCTTGATTTTCTGAGTAGTTAAGTTCTTATTCATGGATTGGGAATAACTCTATTGAAACTCTATGCTAAATTGGGTTTAATTAAATATCATTCTTGTTCTTGTTCAGTGAAATTGATCTTCATTCATTTAAAGATTTCAACTTTATTGTTAGATATTGTTGATCTTTAAATCATTAGGGTTTGACTTATTGCACTAGCGTGGATAGTTTTTACATTGACCTAGATTTCATTGAATAGATTTAATTGAAAACCTAGCGGAAATCAAAAGGGTCTAAAATCAATTGTTCTTTGAAACTTAATAAATTATTTGCGTGTGTTGTTGACCTAGCGGAATACATCACATAGGGGTAATAATAGGATTGCAATCCGGTGACCAGATCGTCCCAATTCTTAACTAAGTGAACGATTTCTTGAACAAGTTTGATAATCTTTATTTAAAAATAGCATAGAGTGGAAATAGTTGTGAACCCCAATCCGTGAATCTTTGTCATCTTGAATTCAATCATTGCTTACTTTGTGATCTTCAATCTTAGTTTATTTGTACTGTTTAGTAGTTAAAGTAGGTTAATCAAATTAAAAAAAACCCCCATTTGTTATTAAATCAACTTGTTTATCCACCAAGTCCTTGTGGTTCGACCCTTACTTTTGTATACTGCTGCTACGACACTTGTATACTTGCAAGGTAATTTAATTAGAGGGAGATTTTCTCCATCAAGTTTTAGGCGCCGCTGCCGGGGACTTGATTAGGTTAACAAGTTTGTTTAGGTAGTGTAAATATTTTTCTTTTGTTTTTCTTATTTTTTTTAGTTAGTTTTTTTTTAGTATTTATTTCTTTATTGTATACTCAAAGACTCATAGAATGAACCAGTACAACATGTATGAGTCGTGTCTGAATTGTGGATTTTATTCTCATACTACTAATCAGTGTCCGTTTAGGACATATTTTCTGAGTATTATCCACAGGTTCAAACAAGAAATTATTTCGAGTCATGGCAACCACAATATGATCCTCCCCCATACTCTTATAGTCAATGGTGGGAAAATCATGCAAACATGACTTGGAATAATCAAGCGCCAACATACTGTGCCCCAATACCTCCACAACATCTAAAACAAGCATTGAAGGAGACTATGGAAAGATTATGTAAATATATATATTCATAAAAAACTTGTCTCCTTAATGTATGGAAGTGATGATTGTGAAAGGCAACAGAAATAGGAAAGCATGTCTCACCCCATGCAATTATATAAAAGTTCAAGTTTGGGGGTGAGACAGTGTGGGAATTTGGTGAGCGGAGAGTTTATCATATTGTGAGGATATACATATTGTAGAAGACTTCTTAGTCCACTTTCTTAACTTCGTATGTCCTTACCTTCATTTGTAACCGTGAACCTAGTCTCGCACATTTGTTGTGCTTAAAACTTTATGCCATATGTTCTTTCAATATCGGTAACCGGGTTGACAACTGTGTATACATGATTATGAGTGTCCTTGATTGGGTTGTGCAACATCATCATCATTTGTGAATTTAGAGCATTAACTAAAGTGATCCCATAAGCTAATCTTATTTTGGTCGCATTGATCACCACTTCACTCATCCTATCATGCTGCGGTGGAAAATCAAACGAGTTAGTAGTGTGTATGTGTTGCAATTTGGTTTTTCAATGGTACCTATTTGATGACATTTTTGTGAGAAACCCTGAGACTTTTGGCTAACGACTCCCATATGTATTGAGAACATCCTAAAAATATTTGTTTTTATTGTTTTTCAGATTTTGTAGTTTATAGTTTTATTTTTTGTTTTGTTTTACTCGAGGACGAGCAAAAGATAAGTCTGGGGGTATTTGATGGATGTGTTTTTACCCATCCAAATGATATACTTTTATGACTTATTAGATGCTCAACCTTGGATGTTTTGATGGTTTTTGGAGTGTTTATGAGTATAGGGAAGGAGCAAAAGAATGCACGGATTCTTGTACGTTACAGTGCAAAAAAGAAGGATAAAGAATGGACCAGAAAATAAAGATAAAGAGATGTGATTACTGAGAAGTCAATGCCATTGGATAGTAATCGAAAAAATATTTCCAACGATAGTTTACACGTCCAAATCGGAGTTCGTATGAAGAAGTTATGGCCTCCGGAAGTTTACGCGTAAAAAGTACAAATCACACATTTGAGCTCCGAGTTGCCAAGAGGGCTGATCAAGTGGGCGGCTGCCCACACAAGGACCATAGGGGAATTTTCCAGGGACCTTTGAGGAATTATGCAAAATATATTGGGCTTTTCAGTAATTTCCAAAATTCCAAGGGCTTTTCTGGAATTTTTGGAGGACCTTTGGGGAATTTTTCAAGACTTTTCTGGAAACTCAAAAATACCAAGGGCTTCTGGGGAATTCGGCCACCAGCACTTTATTTATCCCTTTTCAATAAGGAATCCTAGGGTTTTTCATATTTTTACACTTCTTTAGCCCTAGTATAAATATAACACTCCATCCAATTTATTTTATTCATACTTTGTACATACTTTTAGTCAAGATTCAAGGTTGTAATCAAGGATTCATCAATTAATCCAGGTTTTGATGTTCTTTAATTTACTCTTTGTTCTTGATTTTCTAAGTAGTTAAGTTCTTATTCATGGATTGGGAATAACTCTATTGAAACTCTATGCTAAATTGGGTTTAATTAAATATCATTCCTGTTCTTGTTCATTGAAATTGATCTTCATTCATTTAAAGATTTCAACTTTATTGTTAGATATTGTTGATCTTTAAATCATTAGGGTTTAAATTATTGCACTAGCGTGGATAGTTTTTACATTGACCTAGATTTCATTGAATAGATTTAATTAAAAACCTAGCTGAAATCAAAAGGGTCTAAAATCAATTGTTCTTTGAAACTTAATAAATTATTTGCGTGTGTTGTTGACCTAGTGGAATACATCACATAGGGGTAATAATATGATTGCAATCCGGTGACCAGACCGTCCCAATTCTTAACTAAGTGAACGATTTCTTGAACAAGTTTGATAATCTTTATTTAAAATAGCATAGAGTGGAAATAGTTGTGAACCCCAATCCGTGAATCTTTGTCATCTTGAATTCAATCCTTGCTTGCTTTGTGATCTTCAATCTTAGTTTATTTTTACTGTTTAGTAGTTAAAGTAGGTTAATTAAATCAAATTAAAAAACCCCCATTTGTTACTTTAGCACTAATTAAATCAACTTGTTTATCCACCAAGTCCTTGTGGTTCGACCATTACTTTTGTATACTGCTGCTACGGCACTTGTACACTTGCAAGGTAATTTAATTAGAGGGAGATTTTCTCCATCACATATCTTACCCCTTTATATATCTATGGTTATTACCTTTTATTTTAACCTAGGTAGAAGAATACCAAAAGTCTCTATGATTGCAAAGGTCATATTACATAGCATCCTCTAAGCCAAGATAAACTCATTTGTGGCTTATGTGTCATTCTCATGGTTGATTTCCCAACTTTAAAATACTATAAGTATAGATTTTAAAAGTGATTTGGCATATTGAAATTGTAAAAAAATATTTCCAATGAGCTTTTACCATTGTGGATGCTCTAATAGTTTCTTAATATCTCTAATTAAGCTGGTTTGTAGTTGGTTGTACTTATTAGGGAAAATGACAATTTAGGGTCCAAAGTTTAGGGGGTGTGTGCCAATAGGGGTCTGATGTATCAATTTTGTCAATTTAGGGTCCAAAGTTGCAAAAGTTGTGCATGTTAGGGATTTTTAACGATTCTGTTAACAGAATCCAGTTAAGTCAAACGTGTTTTGCACGTGGACTTAACTGAAGTTTGTTTTGAATATTTGGAAGGTTATATCGTCATTTCAGACAAAGAAAATTAATATTTTTTTTAAAATATTAAATTTTATTTTCTTATATTAAATTAACTAATAATTAAAATGTTATTAAAATACTTTTTCCATAAATAAAATAAAATAAAAAATTATTTAGAATCACTATAAAATAAAATGTATAATTTTTAAAAAGAAAAAAGTGAAAAAAAATGATATTAAAAAAACACATAATTTTTTTCAAAAAAGAAGAAAGTGGGGATCAGACATTTTTTTTTGTGTGGTGGTGGTTAGTATTGTTCATTATAAATATTAGTATTCTAATTATTTCATTTTTTCATAAATTATTTAAATTTATTAATAATTTTCCTTGTTTATAACTTCATTTTTTTGTTTCCAAAAAAGAAAACCACTTTAATTTTTATTTGCTTTTTTTGATTTATTAGTATTTTTTTAATTAATTAAAATTATTCGAAAAAATAATAATAAGAGTAAATGACAATTTAGGTTCTACCTTATAAGGGATGTGTGAAATGACCCAAAGCCTAGATGAACATCCAAAACAAACTTCAGTTAAGTGCTTCTGTTACTTAACTGGATTTTCTTTACAATTTAGTCCAAAACCCTTAATTGACTAACGTTGTCACTTTTAGACCCTAAATTGACAAAATTGATACATCAGACCCCTATTGGCACACACCCCATAAACTTTGGACCCTAAATTGTCATTACCCCTACTTATAATTAGTGGACAACTGGAAACAATTGTCTTAAAACTTAGGGGTAATGACAATTTAGGGTCCAAAGTTTAGGGTGTGTGTGCCAATAGGGGTCTGATGTTTTAATTTTGTCAATTTATGGTCCAAAGTTAACAACGTTAGTCAATTAAGGGTTTTTGGACTAAGTTGCAAAGAAAATCCAGTTAAGTAACAGAAGAACTTAACTGGAGTTTGTTTTGGATGTTCGTCTGGGCTCATTTCACACGCCCCTTATACAATGGACTCTAAATTTTCATTTACTACTATTATTATTATATTTTTGAATATAAAAATTAATAATAATTAGAATACTAATATTTTTAAAGTGTTAGCAAAGAATGAAGTTATAAACAAGGGAAATTAATAATAAAAATTAAAAAATATATTAATGAAAAGAATAATAATAATAATTAGAATACTAATATTAATAATGAAATAGCACTAAACACCACCACCAAAAAATTATCCAGGTCTCCACTTTTTTCTTTCCTAAAACATTAAGTGGTTTTTTTTTTATATAATGTTTTTTAATATATATATATTTTTTTTACATTTTTTTATTTTTAAAAATTATACTTTTTATTTTATAGTGCTTCTAAACGAAAAAAATATTTTATTTTATTTCTTGAAAAAATAATTTCGGTAAATAACGTCTTAATTATTAGTTAATATAAGAAAGTAAAATTTAATATTTCAAATTTTTTATTAATTTTCTTCGTCTGAAATGACGATATGCCCGTGCAAATAATCAAAACAAACTCCAGTTAAGTCCATGTGCAAAGCACGTGTGACTTAAATGGATTCTGTTAAAAGAATCGTTAAAAAACCCTAACCTGCAAAGCTTTTGCAACTTTGGACCCTTAATTGACAAAATTGATACATCAGACCCCTATTGGCACACCCCCAAACTTTGGACCCTAAATTGTCATTTCCCCTAAAACTTATTAGTGTGAGATTGAGTTTACTTAATGTCCAACTGAACCTTACTATGTGACTTATGTCAATGCATCACTAATTCACTACAACTACTCTACCTACTCATATATAGCTGTTGTTATCATTCTAAAAAGTCATCAACTATTTTCACATCTTAAAAATATTTTATTAATGGGATATTTTGAGTATTTATTATACTCCCCCTGTCCCCAAAAAAATAGTCTCATTCTTATTTTTAATGGTGAACAAAAATGAATTTTGACCAACCATGATCTAATCATTTTTGTAATTGATAAATCATTAAGTGATTTCTCAATAACAATTTTTAGAATTTCATTGCGATCATTAAATTGACGCTTATGTTTGGTCAAAGTTTATTTTTGTTGACCATAAAAATTCAAAATGAGACTATCTTTCTAGAATAGAGGGAATATATACTTTGATAATCCCTGTCCCAAAATAATAATCCCTCTTTTCATTTATATTTTCATTTATGTGTATCTCAAAAAATAGTCATATTTTAAAACATAATGTGTTAAAATAATTGAGCTTTCAAACTTAAAACATTGGTATCCGAAGGCATTAATTAACTTGATGTTTTTAGTATAAGTTTGACTATTAATTTGTTTTCTAAAGCATCAAACTTAAATCAAACCGGCATAGTTTGACTGATGTTGGGCGTTTCGGGCCAAGCCCGTGGACAAGCTTTTAGCATACGGCCAGATCGGATCCGATCCGCGGACACACACAAAGCGGACGGACTTTGGCCCGTTTATCCGCAAACGGATACGAGCGGGCCGGATAAATCCGGATGCCCATCATCAAGTTTGACACATATTTTGCACCCCACTCAGCCTTCTACACTAAATATTCCTTACAGTTACATAGTTATACTTTTAATACAGATTTGGATCAATAGAGTGACAAATTTATTGGCGTTCTGTAGTGGTCTCTGTAATGGTCGATCAGATTTGATTTGATCACATATCCCCTTTTTTTTATTTATTATATGAATCAAATTAAGATTTATTAAGTTGAATAATTATGCCATTGGGTCTCATATTTTGTCCATTAATACAAACAAAAATGTGAAGGAAAAAACAACCATGTCTTCCATCAGTTTTCACAGGAAGAGTGTGTGTGATATCGGCAATCTAACATGGGGAAAATATGGATCTTGATTGTGTTGGATAAACTTCATATCATTATCTACGGAACACTAATAATACTCCCCCGTCCCAAAATAATCTTCTCATTTGCCATTTCTCATTGTTTCAAACATTTCTTCACCTTTCTACAATTTAGGCTTAAAAATACGTAAACAAAACATGTTTAGCAAAGCAAGTGTTCATATCCTTAAAAAGTTTGAATAGTCAAACGCAAAGATCATTTTGGGACAAAAGTTTGAATAGTCAAACGCGAAGATCATTTTGGGACGGAGAGAGTATTTGTGAAGTGAGTATGCGGAAAGACTTGTATAAATAATGGTAACGGACCGAGTCCTCCGTGTATATGTGAAGAGAATGAACTGACTCCATCCCATCTAGTTGAGCACAACTTTATGGTGGAGTGAGCACAAAAGTTGATGGCATCCAATTTGCCTTTCTTTTTAAATTGCTTGCATAAGTAGTTGCAACTTTCCAAGTGGTTAACTGAAAGCACTTTGGAAGAATAATTACTTTCTCTTTCTCCAGATACTCCCCCTTGTTGGGTGGCAACCCAAAGTCCCACATCGGCAATTGAGGAAACAATTGCAAGGTATATATATGGTGGGGTTCCCCTTGTGCGACATAGCGAATCGAGTCTTGCAATCGAGGGCGATGGTGTTTCGCGGGCGGTTGGTACAAGCTTTCGCCGATATGGGCAAGAGGAAACACTGCGGGCCATAGCGGTGTGGTCCTTGGTTTGAGGGGAGGATTGTTGGGTGGCAACCCAAAGTCCCACATCGGCAATTGAGGAAATAATTGCAAGGTATATAAGAGCACCCACCCACTTCATTAGTATGAGGCCCTTTGGGAGCTGACCAAAAAACAAATCCGTGCGGGCTAGGCCCAAAGCGGACAATATCATACTAATGTGGGAAAATGGTGGTGGTGGTCGCGGTCCCTACAAGTGGGATCAGAGCCATGGTTCGAATGGGCCCGACCGGGTGGACCATGTGTGTGCTTTATATGGTGGGGTTCCCCTTGTGCGACATAGCGAATCGAGTCTTGCAATCGAGGGCGATGGTGTTTCGTGGGCGGTTGGTACAAGCTTTCGCCGATATGGGCCAGAGGAAACACTGCGGGCCATAGCGGTGTGGTCCTTAGTTTGAGGGGAGGATTGTTGGGTGGCAACCCAAAGTCCCACATCGGCAATTAAGGAAACAATTGCAAAGTATATAAGAGCACCCACCCACTTCTTTAGTTTGAGGCGTTTTGGGAGTTGACCCAAAAACAAATCCGTGCGGGCTAGGCCCAAAACGGACAATATCATACTAATGTGGGAAAGTGGTGGTGGTGATCGCGGTCCCAACAACTGGTATTAAGAGCTTTGGTTGGACGATCAAAGGGGTTTATCAAGTAATCAAGAATGGGCAAGGATAAACAAGCGGTGGAGAAATTCGATGGGTCTGACTATGGATATTGGAGGATGCAAATAGAGGATGTATTATACGGTAAGGATCTCTATAAGCCTCTAAAAGGAGTCAAGCCGGAAAACGAAAAACAGGAAGACTGGGATCTTATGGATCGGAAAGCCTTAGGGGTGGTTCGATCTACTTTATCAAAGTGGATCGCGAAGACTACCAAGAAGGCGAAAACCACCAAGGAGCTATTGGATTATCTTACTGAGAGATTTGAAACTCCATCTGCTGCAAATAAGGTTGATTTGATACGCAATATGGGTAGTTTCAAGATGCAAGAGGGAGGATCCATAGCTAAACACATCGATGAGTTTATGGATATTATAGACTCATTGGCTGCGTTGGAGATTACTTTCGGTGACGAGGTTCATGCGTGCTTATTGCTAGCATCCTTACCAGGAAGTTGGAGCGGAACGGTGACAGCGTTAAATGCTTCAGCGGGTAAGAACAAATTGAAGTATGATGATGTTAAGGACTTCCTTTTGGGCGAGGAAAATCGCATAAAGAAGTTGAGAACACCGTCTACTTTGGGATCGGTCTTGGCTGCAACTAGCAGGGGAAGGCCGGGTTCTAGCAATAAAGGGAGAACAGGGTCAAGGGAAAGTGTAATTGGGGGTGGGGATCAGTCTGCGGAGAACAAAGAAAGACCAAGGGTTGCAAGAGGATCGGTAGAGTGCTATCATTGTAAGGAGTTAGGTCACTACAAGAGGATTTGTCCCATATGAGGGGATAAATCAGCGAATGTGATAATCGAAGGTGATGATGTACTGATTCTGAGTGATAGTAGTGCGCTAGAATCATGGGTGCTGGATTCGAGGGCATCATTCCACTCATGCGGGCATGCAGGGGCGATGGAAAATTACACTTCCGATGATTTCGGAAAGGTCTATCTGGCGGATGGCGAGCCTTTGGAAATCAAGGGGAAGGGGGATGTCAGAATAGGAGCATCATACGGGAAGGTCTTACATCTACACGGGGTCAAACACATTCCGGGTTTAAAAAAGAACCTGATATCAGTTGGGCAGCTGGGTGAAGAAGGTTACGCGGTAACTTTTAGCTGCAGAAACTGGGTTATTACCAAGGAGGATTGTGAGATCGCTCAGGGTAATAGGGAAGGAAGATTGTACTTGACAAACACCAAGGATAGTATCGCGGTGGCGTCAGCCAAGGGTGATACGGATTTGTGGCACTGTCGATTGGGTCACATGGGTGAGAAGGGGGTATCCCCGGTAACTTCTCGGTTTGGTGCGTCATATTACATGACATTCAACAATGGTAGGGAGTATGAGTTCAGGGATTTTAAGGGATACGGTGATGCAAAGGAAATTTGCATGGATATTCTAGACTCGGGTGGGAGCGGGACGGTTCATGATGACCAAGGACAAGGGGTCACTGAAGATGAACCAAATACTCCAGGACCGGATATTCCGCTGCACAGATATAACGGTGAGTGTAGATCGGAGGCAAAGGCTCCAGGTTTATCAATCAAGGTTAAGTTAAAGCTGGGTATAGCTTCAACGGGGCATGGAGAATAGGGGAGGAGGACGGCACTACCATGATCGAGGTGAGCACTATGGCACTAAGGATGAGTTGAAGACGGATACGGGACTTGAATACACGGGTTGATCTCTAGGTGGGAGATTGTTGGAGTTGAGATCTTAAAGGAAACAATGGAGAAGAAAATCTGCACAGGAGAGCGAGCGGGCGCCTGGTCCTGATCAGAAGAATCAGTCTTTGGCGGAAAGGTAAGCGGGCGCTCGGTGCCGCGTCAGGAATTCGGGATTGAGCAGTATTTTCGGGAATTCTCATATGTTTAGGTTTAGGACTCTTTTTAGGTTGTGTATTTAAGTAGGGTTCCGCCCCATAACTTATTGTAACTCCATATTTACATATTATAATGCAAGATCCTAGCTTGGTAGTGCCCCCAGACGTAGTCAAACATATCGAACTGGGTAAACAATTTCTTGTGTTCTTTTGTATTTTGCTTTGGTTATTATTTCTTGTGCTTGTTTATGGTGCTGGGTTTTCTTGCGATTTGCTTGGGTGTTGGGTGTTGGAGGGCTTATTCCACAACACCTCCGTCCCACCTCACTTGACACCCAAGAGGTGGGCACAATAACTAAGGAAAAAGAATAAAAATAAGGAAAATGTGTGGTAGAAATGAAGAGAGAGAATGAGTGAGGTAAATAGTAGTGTTGATTGAATAAATTGAGTGGTGGAGAATGAATAGAGAGAATGAGTGGTGGGGTAGAATGAATATAAAATTATAAAAACAATGCCATTTTGGAAAGTGTCAAGTGAGATGGGACAGGCCAAAATGGAAATAAGTGTCAAGTGGGGTGGGACGGAGGAGGGAGAATTTGAGAAAAGCTATATTTTAAGCATTTTTAGTAGCATAAGCACATAACAAATTTTTATGCTCTCAATCTTTTGCATTAGAGTGTGAAATGTGAATGGAAACTATACTTGGTGTTTGATGAAAGAGGATTTAATAACTTCTCCAAAAATGAACATTCATTTTGGACATTTTCCATTTATTTTGTAAAAATGAACATTTAGGAATCAATGGAGTATATATTTTTGTTTGAAAATTAAAACTATCCTGAAATGAGGGGTCTTTTTTTTTTTCAGAAAATTTTGGGGGAAAATGTTAAAAAAAGACCTGTTTTAAAACGCGTTTCCCCCTAATGTTAAAAAAAGACGTGTTTTAAATATACGGACTTGGTGTTTTAAGGCCTAAACTCACTGTTTTAAAGCCTAAATTTGCTATTTTATTTTCTTGGTGTTTTAATGCCTAAACTTGCTATTTTAATGCCTAAACTTGCAATTTTATTTTCTAGGTGTTTTGAGGCCTAAACTCAATATTTTAAGGCCTAAACTCGCTGTTTTAAGGGTTAAACCATATTAAAAAACAGGTCTTTTTTTAACATTAGGGGAAAACGTATTTTAAAACAGGTTTTTTTTAACATTAGGGGGAAACATCAACTCTTTTTTTTTTAAGCAAAGTCACGAAAATTATCTTCTTTTGATATGCATGCGCTTGTATTACAGTGTGCTCATTATAGGAGTATTCTAAATTTACCACGGAAAATGCTTTAAATAATTCCTTAATTCCTTGAAAGCTCAATTAAACACTTAATGATTATGCAAAATAATAAAAAAAATGTATATTCACTCCGTCTAACAAAAAATAAATATAATATTTTAATTTTACATTAATAGTTAAAAAATAAATCTGACGAGTGGATATACTCTATTAGGGATGACAATTTGTCCGAACCCACTCCGTATCCAGGACGATCCGCTCCGCAGCGGGGCGGGTTTGGTAGACTTTTTTCAAAACCCGGCGGGTCACGAGGCGGGTTCAGTTTCACAGCTCAACCCGCGGGGCCCCACCCCGCCCCGTATACTAATATATATGCTTAATTACTATAATGTCCCTAGCCATTTCAATTATTACCCCCAGTCCCTTATCCTATTTCCTATTGGCATTAACCCACGCGGCTTCTCTCTCTCTCTCAAATCGATTCCTAGGGTTAGATTAGAGGAGTGTGAGATGCGGCGCTAGAGAGAGAGAGACATCGACAATTCGACATCAGACTTCCACTCCGCCGGCCGCCGCTTCCAAGTCTTCCTCCGGCCGCCGCTTCCAGGTCTTCCTCCGGCCGCCGCTTCCAGCAACTTCCCTATTCACGGGATAGAACGGTAAGTAAATCTCTCTCTCTCTCTCTCGATTTGTCAATTTCTAGGGTTAGAAATTCAGTAATGTTCAATTAGGAGGAAAAATATCTTTTTTAGGCTGATTAATGTTCAATTCGGTTGTTCTTCGATGGAAATTGATTTTTTAGGCTGATTAAGGGTGGCTGGGCTAGCTAAAGCCAAAAAAAAAAAAAAATGATTTTGGACATGCGGTGCGGGGCGGGTTCGGTACTAGGGAGTTCTTTGAAGGACGGGTACGGTTTTGATCAAACCCGCCCCTTATCCGCTCCGTTGCCATCCCTATACTCTATTGGCATGTATGTGCAGAGGTGCTAAAGTCAGGTCACTTTTAGATGGTTTGTCCATGCATGTCTAAAATACCTGAAATGATTGTACAAAATATAAGCAGTAACAGGTACCACATGGGAGAGAATTTAAAGTTTGCATTTGGAATGTACAGTATATTTATTTATAAGCCCTATTGATCTTCGATTGGATTCGAAATTCACTGGTAACCGTAAGTGCAGAACGTGGTGTTACCACAAGTGCTGCCAACACTGTCCCAATATCACTCGACAGACAGTCTGAGAATATATTTGAATATTTGCTTCATAAATAATTGTTGTACTAATGTCTAATATTGTTGCAAGTTTAGTGTTTATTGTTGGTCCAATTTTCAGGTATACTATGGTTGAGATGCTAGAATAATGCAAGGAATGTAAAAGAAGAGTTTATGGATAAAAGTTGATTTTATTCATAAACACATGTGGGAATTATAGCAAGAGGAAAACGTGGTATTGCACTTGTTCAAAGGCTGAGTTTGTTCAAGGAGAGTACAAGCTATTTACAGCTCAAAGGTACAAGAAAGAGAAGTAAAGACTTAGGCATCAAGAAGTTTGTTCCTGCAATTTAGGACATGTGAAGAAACTCTTCCCCATGGCTCGGCCACTCCTCTCCACCTCTCCACCACGTTTGTGACCAACAACCCAGCCATATTTGTGTATTCCCCAAGTATTTAAAGCCTATAAATAGCAAGGAGAATGAAGATTGAAAGCAAGCAACTACACAACACATCCTTGCACAAGAAAAGCCTATACACTCCTTGGTTCCGATAAACCCCGTCTTCCCAAACCTATTTCCATTCTTATAATCTTTGATTATAAGTTTGTCTTGGCTAGGATAGGGTCTTGTGTATAGACTTAGTCGTTCCATAGAGCTTAAATTGTAATAGAAATAGGGAACTCTCGGCCTTGTACTTAAATTCATATTTTTAGTAAAGGTCTCGTCTTTTGAGGCATCCCTCAAGATATATAAATTATATCTTGAGAAAAATAATTCTTGTGTTTTTATTCCGCTGCAAACTCTTTTCAGAAACTGTTTTCTGCTCGTATGTGTAAGTGTTGCCCAAAGTGTTATCATTGCTCTGCCAACACCTTTGATAACACTTTCTTAACAGTAAGCCATCGTTACACTTTTTCAGTAACTAATTATAATGTGAGACCATATTAGACACCGAAAATGCTCTCTATGATACACGGTGAAAAACTCGGAAAATATGTATTTTACCCTAAGTTAGCGTAAAACGTCTTTTTAAAAATGATGAGGTGGCATTTTTGTAATAAACGCAAAGTTGTTGCAAAACACGCGTTGATATTTTTGTAAATAACTGTCGCATATCGTAAGTATCAGTGCCAGTCATTTATACTGGCACTTAGGACACTACCACTGACACATTTGATAAGTGTCAATATCAATGTTTATAAGTGCCAGTGTAATGGCTGACACTTTTAAACATTAACACTGACACTTATGAATAGTGTCAAAGACAATGTTTATAATCGCCAGTCCAAATCACTGGCATTTTGTAATATCAACACTGACATTTACGATGCTTGCCAGTTATTTACAAAAATGTCACCGCTTGTTTTTAAAAACAAGCGTCAGCGTCTTTGCAAAAACACATTTTACGAATCCTTAAAGTAAAACACGTTTTTCATAAGACCTACTCTTTTTACATAATAAATGTTATATTTTTTTAATTCTAAAATAGTGTTGAAATTAAATAAATAATATAATGCATTTTTTATATTTATAGTACAAATAATGTACAAACAAATAAAATATATTCTTTAAAGAGTTTGGTAGATTGACTGGATACTTATTAGTTAATCCCTCCGCTCCTAAATGAATGTCAAAAAAAAAATCGTTTAAAAGATATTTTGAAAATTTCTACTTTTTATTCACTGGTAGCAAGAGTTTCATATATATTTTTATGATCATCTTTCTAAATATTTAGTTTTGCAATTATAAAGATCGATCGGTGAAAAATAATTGGTAAACGAACATTTAAAAACATTTTTTTTTAAAACATTCATTTCAAATAACAATTTTTTTAAAATGAATATTCATTTAGAGGTATCATGTATGGCGAGTAAAATTTGAGGGAAGATAAATAGGCATAAATCCTTCCATTCCACCAACAAAAACAATATTGGGGAAGTCTTGTTGGAGACAATATCACATATGAGACGGATTTTGATGAGAGAAAAATGGGTTTGCCTCGCCCCGCTCATGGGGGCACACCATTTACTCTTTTAACGAGATTCATCTCACGTGTGAGACCGTCTCACATAAATTTTTGTTAACAATATTAGTCCAAGTTGTAAAGAATACATCATCAGCATGTCCGACATCGACCGCATCATCGACCGCATGTCCGACCGCACCATCGACCGCAACATCGACCGCATCATCACCACCCGAAACATCCGGATCACATGATCCGGACCCACAGGATCATTCCATATCATAGTTTGTTATATTTAGTAAATATCTTCATTTCAAATGTAAAGATTGATATTATCTCTTGTATAGATTAGGAGATTGTGCATATCTTCTGTTAAGAAACCCTAGGATCACTTGTATATATATTGTGTAATTCTATCAATGAAAAGTATCTTTTGCCATTTTCTCTTTACAAGTCAGTGGCGAATCTACACCCTTTGAGGCGGGTGCTTGGACCCCCATGACTTTTCAAATTTTCACAAATTTACCCTTTACAATTTTCGAATTTACTATATTGTCCCCCCTGAAAAGAAAAATCCAAGGGGGTCTAGATTCGCCACTGGTCCAAGTCTCAAACTCAATTTTCTTATCCGCTTAAAGAACTCATCTTTTCTATAATTATGAAATATTGGTTTCTAATATTAGACTTCCTAATAATAATTTTCTTTTTAAAAAAAAAGTAAATCCCCACTCCATGTTTTATAGAGTGGTAGAATGATTTTTTTATTTTTTTGAAGGATTGAGTGGTAGAATGATTAGTGAGCATAAATGGTGGAGCTTAATCCGGAAACCTAGCTGTATCTCATCTCATCTATTATTCCAAACCTAAAACTTACGTGGTGTGTGTGTGTGTGTTGCGGAGTGTGGGATAAGTCAAGAAATAAATAACAACATAATTCTACACCGGCATACTCCTTGCTTCCTCCCCATTTCTTCCATGCTTAATTTCCTCTATCCAAGCAACTTTTAAACTATACAAGTGGGTAACCCGTACGGGAAACCAATATTATATCTTAAAAAATATTTTAAATATAGTTAACTAATATAGTAATCATCATTTTAACTAATACTATTAATAATAAAATTAATCTATATGATTACTATTATTATAATAACTATTATAATTAATTAATACTATTGATAGTAATAGTCAATATATATTAATAGCAATGATTAATCTATATAATAATAATTATTAATATAATTATTATAATAAAATAATATTATTAATAGTAATAGTTAATTGATATAGTAACTATTATGATTAATTAATATTAAAAATTAATAATCTAGTAATAACTATTATAATTAACTAATATTAATAATAGTAATAATTAATGTATGTAGCCTATTATAGTTAACCAATACTATTAATAGTAAAAAATAACTTATAAAGTAACTATTATGGTTAACGAATACTATTAATAGTAATAATTAATTTATATATAGTAACTATTATAGTTAACTAATACTATTAATAGTAATAGTTAACTAATATAGTAACTATTATAGTTAACTAATACTATTAATAGTAATATTTAACTTGTATTGTAACTAATATTGTTAACTAATACAATTAATAGTAATGGTTAACTTATACTATTAATAATAATAGTTAACTTATACTATTAATAGTAATAGTTAACTCATATAATTACTAATATGATTAACTAATAGTATTAGCTAAGAATGAGAATATCAAAAGTCATTACATTTTAGGATGATGTTAATGTGGCTTCTCCAAATTCAAGTTTTTACTAAAACATGTACACATGTCAAACCCACAACTCTCCTCACCAACTTATATATATATATATATATATATATATATATATATATATATATATATATATACATTTTCATAAGTACCCCCTCTCTTCCTTCAAGTATACTACCTCTGAAAATGATGCTCCCTCTGTCCCTAAATGAGTGTCTAATTTCAAGAAAATTTTGTCCCAAAATAAGTGTCTATTTTGATCATAACTTTGTCCCTAAATATTTTTTTTTTCGAATTTTTTTCACTGGTCTCTTTACACTTGCAAAAACTAAACGCAAAATCTTGGAAAAAAACATTTTTCCAAACGCTTAGGAAAAACGTGTTTTAAATAAAACGCGCTGACATTTTTGTAAATAATCGGAACTTCTCAACGGTTCTGGATATCAATATAAAGGCTTCTGGATATGAGATTGATAGCCAGAACCTTTGAAAGTGATAGCCAGATGGGTCCTGGATATCAATATAAAGCCTTCTGGATATGAGATTGATAGCAGAACCTTTGAAAGTGATAGTCAGAACCTTTGAAAGTGATAGCAAGAAGGGTTCTTTGGTTCTGGATATCAATATAAAGCCTTCTGTATATGAGATTGATAGTCAGAACCTTTGAAAGTTATAGCCAGAAGGGTCCTGAATATCAGTATAAAGCCTTCTGGATATCAATATAAAGTCTTCTGGAGGTTTTGAAAAACACGTTTTTCCTAACCATTAGGAAAAATGCGTTTTACAGGAGACCAACCCAAAACTAAATGTTTGTAAAGAGGATTACAAGATTATATATGAATTTTCCCACCAAATTGCACAAAAAGTTATGTACCTTAAAATAAAATTTGGACACTCATTTAGGGACAAAGTTAGTATTTATATTTTTTTCGATGTTATTATAAATGAACTTTAAGCAATAATTCTACACGGGCATACTCCTTGCTTCCTCACCATTTCTTCCATGCTTAGTTTGAAGCAACTTTTAAACTATATTTTCATTAGTGCCCCTCTGTCCTTCAAATATATTCTAACGATCCACTCGATTGAAGTTTTTAACTAAAACTTTATAAAATTTTGTTTTTCATGATAAAAATTGAGTTTTTATTAAAGAAATGTTTTAAATTATTACAAAAATGCACTTATTATTACAAAAGTGTATTTAATGAGATTAAACCCATCTTTCATATATTACAGTTTATAAAATTTCATAAAGATAATTAAATAGATATTTAAGTCAATTTTCAATCGAGTTTTTTAGATTTCCTTTCAGTTTTTCTCATCCATTAACAATTTCATATGATTTGATTTATATTAGCCAGCCTCAAATTATTTTGACACTAAAACTCTATTGTTATTATAGCAGTTGTTGTTGTTATTTAATCAAGTTAACAACAAAAATCAAAATGAGACTATTATTTTAGACACTTTCGAACTGATCATAAACACTTTATATATTATTATGCCCGCCGTTTAGGAATATGGAAGAAGTCTATAAAGATACCTTGCTTTTCCACAAATTAATAAAACTTAAAATTAGTTGTAGGAGTACATAATAATAATGTTAAGTAACACATAGGCTTATTTCTGGCGTAGCATACAAATTGAATACGTCAAGGATCTCCCCACCTTCACTCCACACACACACACACTAATACAACTCATGCCTTGAGGAAAACTTGGTGAAGTCACCGCCCACACATTTAATATTCCATCTTATCTATACCCTCAAGTATTATGTGTCTCTTTGCTCAACATACAAATACAATTACACACACAAACAAGTTGATTGAAGTTTTTGTATTGTCTTTCATATTTCACATAGTTTGAGTTTATCCACTAACTTATTTTCTCTCTCCTAACCATTCACAATACTTACTTTTCCAACATACGGAATATATTCTTAATTTTCGTGCACTCTTATTTAGTAGCAATAAGTATGGAACAAAATGTTAATTGGTACATACAATAATAGAATAACTCAATCATCAGAAAGTCATGTTGCATGACTAATTCTTGGATTATTGACAGATGAACTTAAATTGATTAAGTCAACTAGGTAATGCATTCACATTTTTCATTTTATATTTGCACAAAATATTGGGAAAAACGGGTTTTTCTTTACTCCCAGGAAAAACGTGTTTTAAAAATAACGCGGTGGCATTTTTGTAAATAAGTGGAACTTCTTTAAAAAAAACGTGCGGTGACATTTTTGTAAATAATCGGAACTTCTCAACGGTTCTGGATATCAATATAAAACCTTCTGGATATGAGATTGATAGCCAGAAACTTTGAAAGTGATAGCCAGAAGGGTCATTTTTGTAAATAATCAGAACTTTTCAACGGTTCTGGATATCAATATAAAGCCTTTTGGATATGAGATTGATAGCCAGAATCTTTGAAAGTGATAGCCAGAATGTTTTCTCTGAATTTTTTGAGAGTAACAGGAGAGTTAATAGATAGTCAGTGACAATGTTTAGGATGACCAGTTGCTGTGTTACGAAGGTCCAGTGAGTGTACTGATGACCACCAGATGATTTTGAAAAGCACGTTTTTCCTAACCACCACTACAACAAAAGTGACTTTTTCCGGCAAAAAAAAGTGCCGGAAAAGCTATTTCCGGCACTTTTGAAAGTGCCGAAAAAAGTGGTGTCGGCAATACTTACCGGCACTTTAAAAGTGTCGGAATTTCTCGGCACTTTTCAGAAGTGCCGCAATTTCCCGGCACTTTTCAAAAAGTGCCGCTAATTTCCGGCACTTTTTAAAGTGCCGCTAATTTAAATAAAATTATTTTTGAATTTACCCGGATTCGAACCCACGACCTCTTGCATACGAAGCACACCTTCTACCGCTAGGCTAAATCATTTTTTGTTATAAATTTTCATATACAATTATTTGTTACAAAACAAAAACTTATATTATGGCATTTCTATTATTGTAGTCCATAAAAATCTAATATAAGTAACAAATTAAAGCAAAGTTATATGAAAAATATGATTAAATTTAAAAATTAAATAAAAATTTCAAAACAAACATCTTGTTTTTAGCAGCACATTATAAAAAAGTTCCGGAAATTAACGGCACTTATAAAAAGTGCCGGAAATTCCCGGCACTTTTGAAAAAGTGGCGCTAATTCCCGGCACTTTTTCAAAAGTACCGCTAATTCCCGGCACTTTTTCATAAGTGCCGCTAATTCCCGGCACTTTTTTATAACGTGCCGGAAATTTAGCGGCACTTGTTAGAAAGTGCCGGAAATTAGCGGCACTTTTAAAAAAGTGCCGGGAATTAGCGGCACTTTTGAAAAAGTGCCGGGAATTAGCGGCACATATGCTGGTAAATAAGTACCGGGAAAAGCCATTTTTATTGTAGTGCACTCGGAAAAACGTGTTTTACAGAAGACCGACTCTTGTATTTGAGGCATTAATGATACTTGTATTAGGTACGTGTATTTTCATTTGGTACCGCAACTTGTAAAAAGATTATCTAAAACCATACTCTTTGTAACTAAATATGAATGCCAATCTTAAAGAATTTTTTTTGTTTCAAAATGAATATTTTTTTTCTTTTTTTGGAATAAACGTTGTCCCTAAATATTCTTTTACCAAATTATATTTCCGCTAGTCTCTTTATAATTGCAAACCTAAATATTTAGAAATAGTATTATGCGTGTCTATATATATATAGAGTCGTGCTCCTGTAAGAATATAAATATCGTGAGAACCGTGAGAACTTGGATACATTAGGTAAAAAACTAACGTATCAAATGGTTCATTTGGATACATCATTGGCTATATCATTTGATACATTACTTGGATACATTAGGTAAAAACTAATGTATCCAATGTGCACTTGGATACATTAAGTTCTCACGGTTCTCACGATATTTAGGTTCTCATTTGAGCATCTACATATATATATATATATGTGTGTGTGTGTGTGTGTGTGTATGTATATATACATATATATATATATATATATATACATATATATATATATACATATATATATATACATATATATATATATATACACACACATACAATCTTTGCCACTAAATTATATAAAGTGTAGAAATTTCAGAATGTCCCTTAAAATAAAATTTAGACATTCATTTAGAGACGGGGGTAATTCTTAAAAGTTGTCACTGAGAAATCACTTCCATGAAGAAAAAAAAAAGGGGGGGGGGAGCAATAATTATAGTTTAAATTTCATTTTGAACATCCAAAAATAAATAATTTACGTGAAAGGAGCTAGGAAGTAAAATCAGCACATGCTTCCAAATTTCCACTAAATCTATTCAGTGTGTTTTCCTATGATTCCCATAACATATTATATTTATTGTTAAAAGTAAATTTAATTTAAATATTTATTTTTTAAAATTTATTTAGAAATCATATAAGTATGTAATTATTTAAATAAATATATCTATATTAAATAATTTATTTTAGGTATAATACTTATATTATAATACTATGTTAATGGTCTATAAACGATAAATATTTTGGAACTATCTACTCAATTCAATAACGCATAAAAAATAAAAAAGTTCCCCACCATATATTCTGTACTTGACCAACCTAGCTCCAATGATTAGGTGAAAACATAGGAGTAAGAATTTTGAGGATTATTAATTAATCAAATAAATGAATGTAACGACTCGAGACTGAAGACCCAACACATTAAACAAAGACCCACCCAAAAGTTTATGAATGTTACTGGTGATCAATGATAGTATAGTGGAGATTTATATATGATAATTAAAACTCATATATTTCCAATGTAGAATATGAGATTTCAAAGGAAAGGAAAGCATAAAGCCGGCGTGATTTTTGGGTCTTCAACTTCTTTTTAACAAGTTATCTATTCATTGTATATTTATTTACACAACATTAATATTTGTGGGGCATATAGTTTTGGTCTAGTTAGGCACAAGTAATTGCTTGCTTACCCAATCTAGCTAGCTAACTATTTTCTACAACTAAAATAAACAAGCAACTTATCTACCTAATTAACCTAAACCATTTCACTAACTAATACTAATTCCTCACACTTTATTTACTCCTCAAATTCACGTTATCGGGTTTTGTTTGGTTAGTTAGTATGAAAGAGACGAAAATGGTAAAAGATTTGGTAAAATTGTTACTACAATTTTTTTTTTTATTGAGACGTCAGAGAACAAACATTCTGTATTTATATATGTCTGACTAGTGTTAAAATCGTTACAATTTCACGATATATCAAAATAAATAATTTAACTTATATCAGAGTCTGGTGTAATCATAATACAGTGAAAACAACTCTGTAAGAAGCTTTAAGATTCAATGTATAGTTGCATAGTATGTGCCCATTTTTCTTCTTACTTTTGTACTTTATTCAATTTTCTTTAATGACAAAAAATAATTGATTTGAATTAATAGAGGAAGAACTAATTAAGAGAAGTGTGTGGTGCCAGCCTTGCACTCCAATCTTTCCCACACCGGAATCGTTGGCATAAAGTAATGAGTTTGCTTCAAAGCCAACCGAATCTCACTCCCCCTACCATATCTCTCTCTATATACATATAACATATACATACAATATATATATATATATTCTACCTCCATCTCAGCTCAATGTGCACTGTTTGACTTTTTTGGTCAACTTGACTGAACTTTGACCTTAAGTTTATGAAAATCTATATATCTCTATGTAATTTGAAAGATGTTATCGATATTATTCATAACAATAAAACAATAACAACATTTGAAATTGTATAATAATAGCTAGATTTTCACAAAATTATGTTTAAAGTTTGAATGAATTGACCACATAAATAGTAAAAGTGCATATTGAGCTGGGATGGAGGTAGTATATAGTTGTATGTACTTGTACACATCTGTATATGTTGTTGCCTTTAATATAGTAACTTCCAAAGTTGGAAACACACAAAGGAAGATTTGTGGACATGCTCACCGTTACCCTTCATGAGTCTTCACGAGGCCGGACACCCTATATATTAGTAACCCCCACTCCAATTACCATACTCATTCCCATCACCCTCTCTCTCTCTCTCTATATATATATATTTCTCTCTCTATATATACACACATATATACACATATAATTGGTTGAAGAAAGAAAGGGAAAGAAATTACATGGAAGCTCATCAAGAGGAAGCTATAAGCTACTCCAAACACCAAACTCACATGATCATGATCAAAGGGAAGCGGACAAAGCGTCCGAGACCACCATCTCCTCTAGCCTTAACCATGGCCTCCACCACCTCCTCCACCACCACAACCACCGGCAGCACTAGCGGCGTTAGTGATGATTCCGGCGAAGGATTCTTCCGCTCGCCGGAAAACTCCATTGAATTCACCAAGATCATTCAAGACAAAGATCTAGATGAAGAAAAAGACATGGCCAATTGCCTAATCCTCCTAGCCCAAGGCCAAGCCCAACAATCATTTGCCCAAAACGGCGACGTATTATTATATGGGTATGAATGCAAAACATGTAATCGCGGTTTCCCTTCATTTCAAGCTCTAGGCGGTCACCGAGCAAGCCACAAAAGGCCCAAGCCTATAATCGACGAGAAGAAGCCATTAACAACAACCTTTCCAAAAATAGAAAGTGGTGATATTTCCAATATTAACCTTTCTCTTCAAACTAATCCACACAAACCCTTGTGTAGTACTACTACTAAAAATAGCAAAATTCATGAGTGCTCGATTTGCGGCGCTGAATTTTCGTCCGGTCAGGCGTTAGGCGGTCATATGAGGCGGCATAGAGCTATGCCGCCTCCTCCTGTGGCAATAACTGCCCCAACTGCTACTTCAGATGAGTCTCGAGAAATGAAAAAATCAAGAACCCTACTTTCATTAGACTTGAATTTGCCGGCTCCTGAGGATAATGATCATCAAGAATCAAGATTTTCTTATGGGTCGAAAGAAAAAATTATTGTGTTTTCTTCACCTTCTTTGGTTGATTGCCATTTCTAGAACATAATAGGGGCATATTCTCCATTTATTTTTTAATGGAGCTTGCTCAAAATTAAAGTTGTTAACATGTTAGTATTAATTTTCTTGTTCATAATTGTTAGATTATATTTGTAAAGAGTACAAAATTAAAATGATTCTTTAGAATTCATTTTGTTTCTATCAATAATTACCATCATACGGTTCAATATTCTTCCAACTGAATTACAGTAATATTAATACTAATACTTTCGTTTTAATTTTTTCAAGAAGTTCTTGTCAACTTTTTTTTTAAGGAATACTATGTTTTACTTAATTATTTATACATAGATTGTATTCAGTGGCGAGGCTAGGAATATTGCAAACGGGATCAATATAATGTTAGGGATATAAAATTGTGTTATATCTAAATTTGCTTCACTAGCCATGTTTAGTTTATACACTTTTAAGCCTAAATCGTAAAAATGTGAAGAACTTTTTGGGACAATGAAAAATGGCAAATGAGAAGATCATTTTGGGACGGATGGAGTATTTAACAAAGGGAGGTAAACAACAACAAATTGTCATTTTAATATTTTAATATGGCAAAATTAATTTCTCACAAAATTGAAGGTACTAAAGTGTCTTTATAGAAAAAAACAAAGGTGCCAATATTTCATGAGCGATGGGGGTCAGCTGATCCCTATCCCTTATTGAAGCTTTGTTATTAATTGTACTATAATAAAATTATATTAAATATTTTTTTGTATTTAAAAAATATGACTGTCATTTTAAAATAAATGGAAAGTGTTAAACTAGAATAACTGAATTTATATATTGGCTTGACGATACAAGCAGTGGCGGATCTAAACCCTTTGAAGAGGGTACTTCGACCCCCCTAATTTTTACAAATTTACCGTTTACAATTTTCGAATTCACTATATTGACCCCCTGAAAAGAAAATTTCAGGGGGTCTAGATTCGCCACTAGATACAAGCACCCAATTGAAATTTATTTGAAAGTAAAAAAGGGTTACACATGTACTCCACTTTAACGGATCATGATCCAAAATTTCTTTTTTATTCACTTTATGTTTACGAGTTTTAAGTTCAGTACAAGAAGAGTGTGAGGTGATGTATTGCCCTATGAGAACGTTACAACCACTAGTTAGTTGAACTTACATTCAGTGTGACACACTGAATTCCTAACGACAATTGGGTATATGCTACTCATCTAAGCAAGTGTGGGGAAATTGTGTTCCACAACCGTCAGATTACTCCCTCCGTCCCTCTTTAACTTACAAAAATTGGGTTGGGCATATTAATTAAGGAGAAAGAGAAAAAGTTGATGTGTTGTGAGTATAGATAGTTGGGTAGGAGAGGGAAAGTGGGGTAGAGAATAGTAAGTGTATAGTTGTTGTGAGTATGATAAGTGGGTCCCATTATTTTAAAAATATTAAAACATTTCTATTTTGGGTTTTTTAAGATTAAAATGGGACAACCAAAAAGGTAATTTTTGTAGATTAAAGAGGGACGGAGGGAGTATATGACAGTCCAACTGTATTATTTTTTTGTGCTACTAATTTTGTTTTGAATTGAATGTCCGAAATATCTTTAATTGTAATTGGGATTTCATACCCCAACCAAAAGGTCATTCAATTTTCTCATATTTAACTTTGCATTAACTGATCCAATTAATTAAAACAGCTATACAGTTCAATTGCACAGTTTCATTTTTAACAAGTTAGTGTGAGAGAAAGGAGAGGGAGATTTGGAAGGGGGAACAAAAAAAGGACAATGACAAGGGTTAGCCACCATGACCACAACCAGAAGTGGTGGATTAGGTTCCCCTAGTTTTTCATTCATTCACAAGAAAGCTATAAAAGTTCCATCAGAAAGTGATCTCTTGTTTCATTAATATGCCAACCCAAAAAATTAATGGCCACGGTGCAAAGCAAATTTAAGGTATATGCACACATACATACATACATACATATATATATATATATATATATATATATATATATTTATCCAAATTATTTTGCTGCCCTTCTTTTATGTAGTATGTCCACATATACCAACATGTATTGCTACTAGTTAGTTAAATTGTCAGTTCATGGCCATGAAATTAACATGCCCTTAGCACGCAATTAATTGGGCCCTCTAATTAATTTGCGAGATTTGTCGGATGTAAAACCTATGTGTGGTGCGTTTTACTCCCCCCGTTTCAAAATATATGTCGCTTTAGACTTTTTCACACATATTAAGAAATGTAATTAATGCATGTTAAGAAGACTCATTTGCCCCTAAATAATTCAACTTTCTAGGTGATTAAATGCTTGCATGAGAGATACTTTCACCATCATTAATAAGGGTATAATTGAGACAAAAGGGTAAAAGTGCATTGATAATAGTAAAGCGACATATATTTTGAAACAAATTTTTACTCTTAAAGCGACAGATAATTTGAAACGGAGGGAGTAGTATGGTTTATGTGGGCCACAGTTGAGGCAGAGTTAAAATAATTAGACAAAAACTCTTATGAGACCGACCCACCATGTGAGACGGACTCTCCATGGGTGTATCCGGCCCGCCCAAACACCAACCCGTCCGCCCAGCTTAGACCAGCAGCTTCCCACCTTACGCGTGTCCTCCTAGATGATGGCGACACGTGTCGCGGGTTAAAAAAAACTCCAATAACTTTAAAATACATATCTTGAGATTTTCAAGTCGAAAAAAAATTCCAAAAATATCGTTGTGTTTGTCTCGACGAGACGAATCAAACTAGATATGTATGTGTATTTATCCAAATTATTTAGGTGCCCTTTATGCAATATATGTATGAAAATACAAACCTGTATTTGTAGTTAGCTAAATTGTCAGCTCATCGATCAAAAAAAAAAAAAAAAAAATTGTCAGCTCATGGCCATGAAAGCAACACGCCCTTAACACGCAATTAATTGGGCCCTCTAATTAATTTACGAGTTTTATCGGATGTTAAAAACTATTTGTTGTCCTCAAATGAGTGGTCCAGTGATAAAGCAAAGTCTCACCCTAGGTGGTGCTAGGGTTCGATCTCTCCCCTCGCCTCATTCTGGCGTGGACATCGTGAAAAAAAAAAAAAAACCATTAGTGACGATCTAATTATTCTAGTGAAATTCTGAAATTTGTAATTGAACAATTTTCAGAATTTCATTATGATCATCAAATTGATACCAATGTTTGGTCAAAGTTTATTTTTGTTGACAATAAAAAGTCAAAATTAGACTATTGTTGGGAATATGCCTTTGAATCAATATGCGTATTGGTTAAGGATAGGTCCGCAACAAATTCGCTAAGACAAAAACTTGTATGAGAACACTATAACAAACGTGGGCAAAAAAAAATCTTTTAGTTTTTTTTTAGTTTTTATATTTTTATTTTGGTGTTTTTTCGGTTTGCCTAAAGTAATAGTTACTATAACTAAATGTAACAAACGTGTTACTTATATGTAACGGTTTGTATACATAAAAGTAATACATATATACAGAAAAGTAACTATGTTTTTTTACGTTTTTTTCAATTGCCAAAAGTAATAGTACTTATTATAACTAAAATGTAGCGAACGTGTTATTTATATGTAACAATGTTTATACATAATTGTAACACATATGTATAGAAAAGTAATAATACCCTTTACACTTTAGAACTACAAACACTTGTGTTAGTAACATTGTAAAAATAAGAAAGTAACAATTTTTATAAATGAATGTTACCTTTTACTTGTATAATAACATTGTAAAACATTTACTTGTATAATAGTATATCCATATGTTTTCAAATAATAAGTTACAATGGGTTCAATTTATCATGATACATGTAAAAGTATTACATTATCTATAGAAATATGTTACAATTTCATCTACTAAAGTGTTCCATTTACTTGTACAAAGAATTACTTTCATGTATATAAGGTGTTATTTTTCAAATGTTACTTTCTTTCAAAAAAAAAAAATCAAAATACTCAAAAAAAAAAAAAAAAAAAAAAAACTGGAAAAACACTATTACATTTCAGTATATCGATAATTACATTTAGTTATTGTTATTGTTACACGTATTTATAGTTAGTATTACAGTTGAAAGAGAGTAAAATGAGCCTTTTTTTTTTGTAAAACTGGTGTTACGTAACACAGTTGTTACATTTAGTTATACTAAGTATTACTTTTTGGCAAACGAAAAAAAACAGTCAAAAAAATATAAAAATTAAAAAACTATGGGAAAAGAAAAAAAATCTTGGGCCATGGGTCGCTGCCACGTGGCAGATTTTGAGTGGAGCATGGGTTGGGATCCTATGCTTCGCGGACAATGTTGCACACGGGTCATGGTTCGACCCGTCTCTTCTATGAGACGGATCTAGGTGTTCTCACAAGAGACCACCTCATTCGGTAATTCTTAGGGCAGAGAATTGTGAATTCCTTTTGGAAAGGGATTAAGGATTCATTCAAGAATAAGGATTGTGACCTTATTAGAATAAAGTTCCTTTGTCTCCAAGTAAAAACAAATCTTTGGTACAAGGATTAAGGTTTAATTATATTTCTTATTGGTACAAAGAATTGTTCAAGAATTAAGAAAGTTGTTTCCTAATGAGAATATAATTAAATTGTACACAAGAAATAGGATTTCTTCTCCTTTTAGGGTTTTAGTTATTTATGTGACTATAAATACAACCCTCTCCATAGCATAATAATTAACATGTAAACTTGTCGACTAGAACTAGAACTAAAGACTAGTTCAAGATGCTCAAGAAGTTAGACAGAAGTTTAAAGAGATACAAGAGAGATATGTAATTCTAGATCTAGGGTTTACACAGTCAATAATTATTGTGATTAATAATTCGTGCAACTAGATTAGTGTGATTTGTATCTGTGATTGCCAAGTGATAATAATATATTCTCCCCCGCCCGTGGACGTAGCAAAGTTGGTGAGCCACGTAAATCTGTGTTTTGTGATTGCTTGCTTTTCTCCTCAAGTCTTGTTTATTGCTCTAACAACTATCTTTTTGGAACATATGTAGTATTTAAATCTATACTTATATAGTATTTTAAAGTTTGTGAAACCAACTATGGAAATGACACATAAGCCACATATTGGTTTATCTTGATTTAGAGGATGACATGTAATATGACCTTTGCAACCATGAAGACTTTTGGCATTCTTCTACCTATGTTAAAATAAGAGGTAATAATCATAGATATGTAAATAGGTAATTCATACACAATAAGAATATAAATATGTACATATTAAATCATTTTCTTTTTATAGTGATTCTATAATAAGAGAATGATTACCTAATAGAACATATACTCTTATATACTCCCTCCGTCTCATCACAAGTAGGACTAGAGGTGTTTGCACACTAATTAAGACAAACTAGTAAATATGTGGTAGAAAATAAATAGAGAGAATAAGTGAAGTAAATAGTAGTGTTAGTTGGATAAATTGAGTGGTGAAAAATGAAGAGAGAGAATGAGTGAGATAAATAGTAGTGTTGGTTGAATAAATTGAGTGGTGGAAAACGAAGAGGGAGAATGAGTGGATTTGAAACATTTCCATTTTAGGTAGTCTCACTTTTAGTGGGATGGCTTAAAAGGGAAAGAAGTCTCACTTGTGCTGGGACGGAGGGAGTATAGAGTATTAAACTAGGTAGGTCATGGATGCATTAATTTAAGAAGTGACTTTTTAGTTTTCAACTAAAATCATTAAGAAGTGACTTTAAAATCTTAGATTAGATTCATCAAGAATTAATTTTTTTATATGTTGTAAATCTTAAAGGGAGATGAATGAGTAGTTGATTTTGGATCATCAAAAGTCTTTTATTTATGAATCACATTAAATTAAAAATTAAAACATCTACTCCATCCGTCTCAAAATAGATGTCGTTTCAACCACTTTACACATATTAAGAAATACAATTAATGTATGTGAAAAAGTCTTATATACCCCTAAAGTAATGCAATTACCTAGGCAATTAAATAACTGTTTAAGAGACAGTCCACTATCATTAATAAGGGTAGAGTTGGTATGCAACAACAAAATAGCATTGAAAATAGTAAAACAACATGTATTTTGAGACAAAAATTAACTCTCAAAACGACATCTATTTTGAGACGGAGGGAGTAATAAATATATATTCATATAATAAGTCCTAAAAGATGCAATCTAATTTCAGTGAGTAGTTGAATATTGTTGAGATATGGCCGAGATATTGTCAAGATATTCCCATATCTCGCCAATATTTGTGTTGTTATTTTGAATTATCTTTTCCTTTCTCAGATATTATAAATAAGGTAGGAGATAATGTTTATCATATTTGTAGAGATTTTGGTAGGATTCTCCTTGTTCATCAAGGATTGTATTGTGTATATATTTGTGTATCACAGCATCACAAAACGCAAGAGAGAAAATAAGATACTCTTTCCCCATGAACTTCTCTTCTTCTTATGATTTCTAACTTGGCATCAGAGCCTTCAAAGATTCGACCAAACTTATGGCCGGCAATGATCAATTTTGTAGACCAATGACAACCAAAAATCGATTCTCACCACTATCCGAACTTAATGGTGAGAATTGTAAAGAGTGGGCGAAGCCTTGCTTCATCAATAACAGAATTGATAGCCAGAGAAGGCTGCAGACAGCAACCTCTGCGGAAAGACACTTGAAGAACGGCAAGAACGATGCTTGTCGTCCACCTGCCAGTTGCACGAAAACTTGTTAGTCCAGTTGTGTGTACAACTGGTTCAGGGGGGACATGAAGGACAGACGTGGAGGCCAAATCACAAATAAGTTTTATGCATCGAGTTCACGAGTCAACCAGATGCATGTCAATGAAGGAGGAACTGCAAGAATGATGGATGAAAATCGAGCTCGTATGGTGGGCTTCATACTTGAACAATGGCGAATTGTTAAGCAGTATGTGAGGTCAGTTGTTTTGGTGTTGTATGCTCAATGCACGTTATTTGAACGATTAATGTTATCACTTGCTTATACTTTAATAAAGATATTGAATGTTTGATTATTATATCATTTGCATGTTTATTATAATAATCCACATCCCTGATAATTATGATTAATTATTAGTATAAGTTTAATAGATAATCATATGATAATTATGTGTATGGGATACAATTAGACTTATGGGTATTTGTTGGAGAACAAATACTGGACTGACCCTTATGAGATTTATGTCATGGTCACAATATCATAATTAAGTCTCATATAGTTATATCACTGGAATCTCTAGACCTGAGGTTATTACAGTCTTTCACATGATGAATATTATGTTTGACATATTCAAACGTTACCCCTAACCGGGTAGCTATAAAGAATATGATTGGCGTAATCGGAATCGTGTACGGAAGAGTAATAAGTCAAGATGGGATTTGTTCCTCATAAAGAGAGATGTCAAGCTTTGGCCACTCGATGAATGGTATTGATGAAATACATTGCCGTGTTCAAATGAATTGATTAGATCAATGACATTTGGATTATCAATACATTCGGGATCGAGAAAGCATTGAACAAAGTAAGTTGACCATTGACCATGGCTTACATTCAATAGACATCGTGAAACAAAGAGATTGTGTTATGTTCTATTTATGAAACTTTGGATTTCAAAGTTATATTAATTGGGTAGTCATAATGGCTTCCTAGAGCCCGCTTATGACATACGTGGTTTGAATGGTTCAGACTCGTTGCCAACTTAGTATAATCCTATTGGGTCACACACGCATAACGGATCATGAAAAGGAGCAAAAAATGAGGAAACTGGTGGAAGCCACCGTACGGCTGGATGTCGTGCGTACGGCTCCTGGACCGCTGTACGGCTCCTGGACCACCGTATGGCTGCCTTCCCGATAACCAATTTATTTTAAGTCTTTTCTTGTTGGATGAGAATACCTAAGTCCTAAAGGGTTTTGGACATCCCTTGTATATAATGTGGACTGATGGGAATTGTTCCCATAACGGTGATTTGATCAATTCCAAACTCTTTTTTTGAGAGAGAAAATACACATTATATTCTTGGATTATTGTGATTGATAATTCTCAATCATCAAGTCACAATAATCATTGGGAGCTTTTAAGAATCGTTCTTCGACATTGTTTTTCAAACCGAAGGCCTAACAATCAAGTTCAAGAAGGCGTTCGTGAAATCTGTTCGTTGTGTGGATCACTGATAGAGGATGTTTCTCTTAACGTCTAATCCAAGTTTTATCTCGATCTACAAGGGTTAGTTTCTTTCATTTTCATATTATGAATTATTGTTCATAGCGGATCTAGGCTATTGGGTTTTATTCATGTCTTTCTTCCGCTGCGCATGATTGCACGAAACCCAACAGTGGTATCAGAGCCCCGTTGATGATCAATAATTCTAATATTGTCATGATATAATTATTTAATGCGATTATTTAATTTATATGATCATGATAAGATGAATTTATATGATGAATTTTATATGAGATATAAAATATGCATGCTAGTTGATGATGGGATTATGTGGTTATAATAATAATTCGGTTGATATGTATGATCGCATGCTTAGATTATCATGTTATAATTGGATTATAATTGTTGATAATATTGATCTAATTTGTATGAGGAATAAATTGGTTATTGTTTGTATGAATTACTCTGTCTTCTGGTGTCCAGATTGTTCTGTAAATTGTTTACAGAATTCGAATCTGGAAACAGAAACTGGTTTCAGACGGCTGGTTTTCGAAACCGTGTTTCCTGAAACAGTTTCTGCAAAGAATTCAGAGTAACTGCAGAAATCAGGATTCTAAAGAGTTTAGAATTGCTGTAATCTGTGAGATTAAGAGACAATGAAATGTCTTGAGACAAGTGGCCAATCTATACGGGAATGTGGATGCCTTTTGGATTAGTTTCGACCGTAAAAGTTACTTGGTTTCTTGATCCTAGTAGGGGAATGTGGATGCCTTTTGGCTTAGTTTCGACCGTACAGTTTGTACTCTCAATTTCAAGTTGCTCTGCGGATGGTTTGGACTATACTGATTTTGATCCATTTCAGATGGCTGGTTTTGGAAATCGTGTTTCCTGAAACAGATTTAAGTTCAGAAGTCCAGACATTGATATCAGAATCTTAAAGGAGTGTAAGATTGGCGTAATATCAAAGTTTCAGACTTTAATCCTATAACTAGCGCAACTAAAGTCACATAAAATTAATTCGGTTAATTGATTAACTTTATGTGTATGAACCTTCTTGAAAATTTAAGTTATGTGTCGATCCATGATTAAAACACTTGTGAGTACATGGGTAGTTTTATGCGGGCTCTATCAAAGCAAGGCGCATTAATTCTATTCATCTATGAGCAAGATGAGGAAAGAGTGATTCCTATATGTTTAAAATGGTTTGACTTAATTAGGCTATCAAAATACAAAGTTTTGGGCCTAAGGCACAGATGAGATTAAAGCATGTTAGACATATGATGTCTAAAATATCATAAAGGATCTAAGAGTCATATATGATATGATTGACAAGGAGTTGTCTACCTAATTAATTTAATTTTGAGCAGTATCGCCAAAGCGGATTTGAAATTAAATTCAAGTTGGATCTTAGCACATTTAAATTATATGATACATTGGATGTATTTAAAGGTTATATAATTTAGTGGGAGTATTTTTGAAATACTAATATTTATAATATCTTTAATTAAGTTGGTACTTATATGTGATTACACATTTGCATAATTGTAGATAATGGCACAAAGTAGAAATTCACTATCATTGTAATCTATCCTTGAGAAGGAAAAGCTTAAAGAGAATGGTTCTAACTTCGTGGATTGGATCTGATGTCTTAGAATTGTTCTAAAGCATGAAGATAAGCTATACATTCTTGATGAACCTGTTCCTGAAGAGGAACCTGCTGCCACTGCCTTTAAGGATGAGAGAAACGCCTACAAGAAGCACAAAAGTGATTCTCGTGAGGTGGGTTGTCTCATGCTAGCTGCCATGTGTTCTGAGCTTCAGAAGACTCTTGAACACTTGGAGGCATATGACTTAGGTGTTGAATTGAAAGATATGTTTCAAGAACAGGCAAGGTAAGAAAGGTTCGACACCAGAGCTGCTCTGATCTCATGCAAGATGAGTGAAGGACATGCAGTGGGTCCTCATGTTTTGAAGATGAAGACTCACTTTGAGCAACTAGAGAGGCTTGGCCATCCCATCTCTGTTGAGTTGACCACTGATTTTATCCTTAATTCATTACCGAAAAGCTATAATCAATTCGTCATGAACATTAATATGCATGGTATGGATAAGACCCTGTTGAGTTGCATGGGATGCTAAAGACAGCGGAAAAGAAAATCATTAAATAAGCTTCTCCTGTGCTTGTGGTGTCAAAAGATAGAAAGGGCTCTAAAGCCAATGGAAAGGGTAAGGCAAAAGTTGTCAAACCCAAGATTAGCAAGGCAACGGTTGCCAATGCTACTGTGGCTAAACCTACTTCAAAAAAGGATGCAATTTGTTTCCACTGTAATGAGATTGGTCATTAGAAACGCAATTGCAAGGTTTACAAGGAAGAATTGAAGAAGAAGAAGAAGAAGAAGGGCAGTGGGACTGCTTCTACTTCAGGTATCTATGTTATAGATGCTCTCCTTTCTACTTCTAGTTCCTGGGTATTAGATACCGGATGTGGATCTCACATTTGTTTAAATGTGCACGCACTAAGGAATAGGAGGCTACTCAAAGATGGCAAGGTGGACCTACGCGTGGGGAATGGAGCAAGAGTTGCTGCATTAGCCGTAGGAACATATGATGTCATTTTACCTAGCGGATTAATTCTTGTTTTGAACAATTGTTATTACGTTCTGGATTTGAGTAGAAATATTATTTCAATTTCATGTTTGGATAATGAAGGTTATAATTTTCTTATTAAAAATAAGAAGTTTTCTATTTATTTAAATGATACTCCCTCTGTCTTTTTAGTTTGTTCACTTTTGATCAACGGGAGTAAACTTTGACCAAACATTTAATGTCAATCTAACAATCCTAATAAAATTTTAAAAATTATTATTGATAAATTAAATGATTATTTATCAATTACAATTGTTAGAATTTCTTTAGGATGATTAGGTTGACATTAAATGTTTGGTCAAAGTTAACTCCCGTTGACCAAAAGTGAACAGACTAAAAAGACGGAGGGAGTATGCTTTATTGTACTGCATTTTCATTTAATAGCCTTTATGTCCTTGATGTTGAGAATAGAAATAATGAGAATATCTATAATGTAAATAAGAAATCCAAACCTAATGATGTAAATCATACTTATTTGTGGCATTGCCGTCTTGGTCATATTAATTAGAAACATATCTCAAAACTTCATGGGGGCGGACTTTTAGATTCACATGATTTTGAATCATATGAAACTTATGAGTCTTGTTTATTTAGAAAGATGACAAAGACACCTTTTACTAAGAGTAGTGAAAGGGCTAGTGACTTATTGGGACTCATACATACTGATGTGTGTGGACCAATGAGCAGCGAGGATATCAATACTTCATAACATTCACTGATGATTTTAGTAGATATGGCTATGTCTACTTAATGAAACATAATAGTGAATCTTTTGAGATATTTAGAATATTTCAAAATGAAGTACAGAATCAACTTGGCAAAACTATTAAAGCACTTTCATCTGATCGAGGTGGAGAATATTTAAGCCAAGAATTTGACAATCATCTTAAAGATTATGGAATTGTTTCACAATTAACTCCACCTGGAACACCACAATGGAATGGTGTGTCTGAGTGGAAAAATAGGACTTTATTGGATATGGTCCGCTCTATGATGAGTCAAGTTGATCTTCCTTTATCCTTTTGGGGACATGCACTAGAAACTGCTGCTCTTACACTAAATAGAGTTCCAACTAAATCGGTTCAAAAGACTCCATATGAGATGTGGACTAGAAAGAAGCTTTGTATTTCTTTCATGAGAATTTGGGATTGTGAGGCTTATGTCAAAAGACTTATCTCTGACAAACTTGCACCAAAATCTGACAAGTGTAATTTCGTGGTTACCCTAAGGAAACTAAGGGATATTATTTTTACAACCGCACGGACAACAAAGTGTTTCTTGCTCGAGATGGTACCTTTCTAGAGAAAGAGTTTCTCTCCAAAGGAATTAGTGGGAGTAAAATTAATCTCGAAGAGGTTCGAGAACCCGAAAAAAACATGGAACCGATGGTTGAATCTGATCAAATTTCACAAGGAGTTATGGAACCTAATCAGAATACTCAAGTTCCTCGCAGAACAGGTAGGGTGCTATCCGAACCTGAGAGATATGGATTTCTCATGACGGATAGCAATGAAGTAGAAGTCATAGTTGATGATGAACCTACTTCCTATCAAGAAGCGATGTCCGCTTCTGATTCAGATAAATGGCTTGGAGCCATGGAATCTGAAATTAAGTCCATGTATGATAATCAAGTTTGGAACTTGATAGATACACCCGAAGGTGTAAAAACAATAGGATGCAAGTGGGTTTTCAAAAAAAAAACTGACATGAATGGAAAGGTGCATACTTATAAATCTAGACTCGTAGCGAAAGGCTATAGGCAGATTCATGTGACTATGATAAAACCTTTTCGCCCGTAGCAATAATCAAGTCTATAAGAATTTTACTTGCCATAGCCGCATATTTTAACTATGAGATATGGCATATGGATGTCAAAACAGCGTTCCTTAATGGGAACTTACTTAAGGATGTTTATATGACACAACCTGAAGGTTTTGTAAATCCAGAAAATTCTAACAAAGTATGAAAGTTGCAAAGATCCATCTATGGATTGAAGCAAGCCTCTAGGAGTTGGAATATTCGATTTGATGAATCGGTCAAAAAGTTTGGCTTCATCAAGAACGAAGATGAACCTTGTGTATACAAGAAGATTAGTGGGGGCGTAGTATTATTTCTTGTGCTATATGTTGATGACATATTGTTCATTGGAAACGACATTCCTGCACTGCAGTCTGTAAAGACTTGGTTAGGAAAGTGTTTCTCAATGAAAGATATGGGAGAAGCCGCCTACATCCTTGGCATAAGGATCTATCATGATAGATCTAAGAAGTTGATTGGTTTGAGTCAAGATACATATATTGACAAAGTTCTTAAGAGATTCCGCATGGAAAACTCTAAGAGAGGAAATTTTCCAGTAGGTCATGGCATAACTCTAAGCAAGAATCAATGTCCTAAGACAACTGATGAGCGTGAGAGAATGATTGGAATCCCATATGCTTCTGCTATTGGATCCATCATGTATGCCATGATATGTACTAGATCTGATGTCTCGTATGCTTTGAGCATGACGAGCAGATACCAATCAGATCCTGTAAGAGTCACTGGATTGCAGTCAAGACGATTCTTAAGTACTTACGAAGGACTAAAGATTAGTTCTTGGTATATGGAGGTATGGAAGATGATCTTGTTGTAAATGGTTACACAGATGCAAGCTTCCAAACCGATAATGATGATTCTAGATCGCAATCTGGATTTGTGTTTGTGCTTAAGGGAGGTGCTGTTAGCTGGAAGAGTTCTAAGCAAAGTACCGTAGCAGATTCTACAACTGAAGCTGAGTATATTGATGCATCCGATGCTGCTAAAGAGGCTGTTTGGATTAAGAAGTTCATTGGTGAACTAGAGGTGGTTCCTAGCATTGCTAATCCAATAGACCTTTATTGTGATAATAATGGTGTTATTGCTCAAGCAAAGGAACCTAGATCGCATCAGAAATCCAAACATATACTTAGGCGTTTTCATATCATTCGAGAGATCGTTGATAGAGGAGACGTGAATATATGCAGAGTAACAACTGAAGATAACATTGCCAACCCATTGACAAAGGGTCTTCCGCAAGCGAAGCATGATGGTCATGTTAGGTCTATGGGTATTCGATACATTAATTAGGCCTAGTGCAAGTGGGAGATTGTTGGTGTTGTATGCTCTAGGCACGTTATTTGAATGATTAATGTTATCACTTGCTTATGCTTTAATAAAGATATTGAATGTTTGATTATTATATCCTTTGTATGTTTATTATAATAATCCCCGTCCCTGATAATTATGATTAATTATTAGTATAAGTTTAATAGATAATCATATGATGATTATGTGTATGGGATACAATTAGACTTATGGGTATTTGTTGGAGAACAAATACTGGATTGACCCCTTTGAGATTTATGTCATGGTCACAATGTCATAATTAAGTCTCATATAGTTATATCACTGGAATCTCTAGACCTGAGGTTATTATAGTCTTCCACATGATGAAGATTACGTTTGACATATTCAAACGTTACCCCTAAACGGGTAGCTATAAAGAATATGATTGGCGTAATCAGAATCATGTAGGGAAGAGTAATAAGCTGAGATGGGATTTGTTCCTCATCAAGAGAGATGTCAAGCTTTGTCCACTCGATGAATGGTATTGATGAAATGCATGGCCGTGCTCAAATAAATTTATTAGATCAATGACATTTGGATTATCAATACATTCGGGATCGAGAAAGCATTGAAAAAAGTAAGTTTACCATTGACCATGGCTTACGTTCGATAGACATCGTGAAACAAAGAGATTGTGTTATGTTCTATTTAGGAAACTTTGGATTTCAAAGTTATACTAATTGGGTAGTCATAATGGCTTGCTAAAGTTCGCTTATGACTTACGAGGTTTGAATGGTTCGGACTCGTTGCCAACTTAGTATAATCCTATTGGGTCACACACGCAACGGATAATTAAAAGGAGCAAAAAACAAGGAAACTGGTGGAAGCCACCGTACGGCTGGATGCCGTGCATACGGCTCCTGGACCGCCGTACGGCTGCCTTCTCGATAACCAGTTTATTTTAAGTATTTTCTTGTTGGACAAGAAGACCTAAGTCCTAAAGGGTTTTGGACATCCCTTGTATATAATGTGGACTGATGGGAATTGTTCCCATAACGTTGATTTGATCAATTCCAAACTCTTTCTTTGAGAGAGAAAATACACATTATATTCTTGGGTTATTGTGATTGATGATTCTCAATCATCAAGTCACAATAATCATTGGGAGCTTTGAAGAATCGTTCTTCAACATCGTTTTTCAAACCAAAGGCCTAGCAGTCAAGTTCAAGAAGGCGTTCTTGAAATCTGTTCGTTGTGTGGATCACTGATAGAGGGCGTTTCTATTAACGTCTAATCCAAGTTTTATCTCGATCTACAAGGGTTAGTTTCTTTCATCTTCATATTATGAATTATTGTTCATAGCGGATCTAGGCTATTGGGTTTTATTCATGTCTTTCTTCCGCTGCGCATGATTGCACGAAACCCAACAAGTTGCCAGTGCAGGCAGACTCTCAACTGACCACATACGTGGTCAGACAAATGATGCACCTTGGATCATAGATTTCGGAGCCAAGAAACACGTGATTGGAAATTTCTCTTTACTAAAAAATGTTCGTGCAATCAAGACACAATGTTTAGGGTTGCCCAATGGCAATCATATTGTGATTACGAATTAAGGCGATGTCGACATTGGGACGGGGTTAACTTTAACAAATGTATTTTATGCTCCGACATTCAATTGCAATCTATTATCTGTTTCTCAATTACTTTGTGACTCCAATATTTTAGTGCATTTTCTGATAAATTGTGTGTATTTCAGGACCGACTCACGAAGATGGTGATTGGAGAGGGTGAACTAAACGATGGGCTTTACTACTTGAGAAACACAAGAAAAGTCTGCAACGTCAAGGAGAATGGAAGTTATCAGTTGTGGCACCAACGACTTGGACACCAGTCAAGCAAAGTGGTTAGTATGTTTCCTTTTGTTAGACGGAGTAGTATTGATAAGGATGTGTGTGGGATTTGCTGTCAAGCTTAACAGAGTATAGACAAATTATTGTCAAGTGAGAATAACTCTGTTGAAATTTTTGATTTGATTCATTGTGATATTTGGGGAGATTATTGAAAACCTGCTTTATGTGGAGCTGTTTATTTTTTAACTATTATGGATGACCGTTCTCGTGCTGTGTGGGTTTATTTGGTCAAGTCTAAAAGTGATGTTTCACAAATTTTGAAATATTTTCTTGCCATGGTAGAACGGCAATTTAATAAACCTGTGAAGAAAATTAGGAGTGACAATGGGATGGAATTTACTTGCTTGGAAAATACTTTCGTGAAAATGGCATTGAACATCACACTACTTTTGTTCGTACGTCCCAACAAAATGGAAGGGTTGAAAGAAAGCATCGACATATTTTGAATGTGTCTCGTGCCTTAATGTTCCAAGCAAAATTGCCTGTCAATTTTTGGGGGGAATGTGTGTTAGCGGCAGGGCATTTGATTAATCGTACCCCTTCAAAGTTGTTGAATGGAAAAACCCCTTATGAAATTCTGTTTGGGAAGCCTCCTTCTTATGAACACATTAGGGTGTTTCGGTCATTGTGTTATGTTCATTATTCCCGTAGAGATAATGATAAGTTTGCTAGCCTAAGTAGGCGATGTGTATTTTTGGGGTATCCTTTTGGGAAGAAAGGTTTGTATGTTTATGATCTTAATGAGCGTAAGTTACTAGTTTCTCGGGATGTTGTTTTTGTGGAAAAGGAGTTTCCTTTTGCTAGCATGCGGTCTAATCCAGAACAGGTCTATACGGCCTCAGATATGTTTCTATCTGCACCCACTGATGTGGTTTCTTGTGAAGAAGAAAATATTGGGGTTTCTGATCATGTGCCTGATCAGTTGACTGCACCAGTGGCTGCACAACAGACTGATCATATGGAAAACAATAGAGAGAATGGAGTGGCTGCTTGTGAAGATGAAAATATTGGTGTACCTGAACCAGGGGTTGCACACCGGGCTGATCAGATAACAGACAGAGATGGGAATGGTGTGACTGCATCTGTGTCTGACCAGTTTCCTATCCAGTTGCCTGTACAAGTGCCTGCACAAGTTCCTGAACAAGTGCTTACAGATGTTAATCAGCATGCAGCAATTGTGAATCTGGGTCACGGACAGCGTGCTAGGGTGCCTTCTACAAAGTATTCTTCATCAGATTATGTGTTAACTGCTAAAGTAAGCCCTTTGTCACGTTCATCCTCCCAACACAAATCTTCAGGTACTCGTTATCCTTTATCACACTTTATCAATTACACTAAATTTTCTGCTGCACATCGTTGTTTTTTGGCTAACATTGACTCGGGAGTTGAGCCTAAACATTATGGTGAGGCGGTCACCTCTCCTAAATGGCATGAGGCTATGAATAAATAACTTGAAGCTCTAGCTCAAAATGGTACATGGGAGTTGGTGGATCCTCCCATTGACAAGAAGGTAATTGGCAACAAATGGGTGTACAAGATTAAATAAAATGCAGATGGGTCCGTGGAGCGTTACAAAGCTCGGTTGGTGATTCTGGGAAACTGTCAAGTTGAAGGCGTGGATTTTAAAGAAACTTTTGCACCGACAGTCAAGATGGTGACAGTTCGAGTTTTTCTATCTATTGCTGCAGTTCGTAGATGGGAACTTCATCAAATGGATGTGCACAACGCCTTTCTTCATTGAGACCTCAGTGAAGATGTTTATATGAAAGTACCTTTGGGCCATCATGCTTCTTCTTCTGGTAAGGTGTTCAAACTCAAGAAATCCTTGTATGGACTACGTCAACCTCGATGTTGGTTTGCAAAGTTATCCGCGACATTGAAGAAATATGGCTTTATTCAGTCATGTTCAGACTACTCTCTCTTTTCCTACAAGACTTCTGCTGCTGAAATACATGTTCTAGTATATGTGGATGATTTGGTTATTGGTGGTAATGATACTAAGGTCATTCAGCGATTCAAAGAATACCTTAGTACATGCTTTCACATGAAAGACTTGGGCCGACTTAAATATTTTTTGGGTCGAAGTTGCCACGCATCCTGATGGCATTTTTTGTTTCTCAACGAAAATATGCCATAGACATTCTATCTGAGACTGGGCTTCTTGGTGCTCGACCTGCACTTACACCTATAGAGCAGAATCATCATTTAGCATTGACTAAAGATGATGCCTTGCATGATCCTGAGCCTTATCGATGTCTAGTGCAGTGTCTCATCTATCTCACTATTACGCGACTGGAGATATCCTACAGTGTGCACACTCTTGCACAGTTTATGACTAGTCCGAAGGTGGCCTATTGGACTGCTGCTTTATGAGTTGTACGGTATCTTAAAGCACATCCTGGCCAAGGTATATTGTTGAAGAAAAATTCTGACCTCCGTCTTCGGGCCTTCTGTGATTCGGATTGGGCTAGCTGCCCACTTACACAGCGATCTCTCACTGCTTATTTTATCTTTCTCAGTGACTCTCCCATTTCATGGAAAACAAAGAAGCAGACGACTATCTCTCGTTCTTCGGATGAATCCGAATACCTATCTATGGCTAGTGCTACATGAAAATTGTTGTGGCTTCGTGGCTTACTACATTCCTTTGGAATTCAGCATCAAAAACCTATGATTCTTCTTTGTGACAGCCAATCAGCCCTTCATATGGCTCAGAATCCCATCCACCATGAACGAACGAAACATATAGAAGTTGACTGTCATCTTGTTCGTGATGCTGTTCAGGTAGGTGTCATCACAATTGGTTATGTTCACACGAATGCACAACTGGCTGACATTCTTACGAAGACATTGTGTTATTATTATCATTATAAAATTAATAATAATAAAAATTATTAAAAATTATTATTATATTATATTATCATTAGTATTATTATTATTACTATAATTATATTATTAATATTATATAATCATCATATTATTAAAACTATATTACTATTATTAATATTATTTTATCATTATTAATATATACTTAATAAAATTATTAATATTATTTTATCAATATTAATATATACTTAATAAAATTATATACTCCCTCCGTCCCATTTGAAGCTTCACCATTTTGGTGATGGCACACAAATTAAGAAAAGTGATGAGTGTAAGAAAGGTTGTGAGATGGAAGAAGTTAATGGGTATGACAAGTGGGGCCTACAATTTAAATATGTGAGAGGGGAAAGTTAATGGGTATGACAAGTGGGCCCCATAATTTAAGTATGTGAGAGGAAGAGATGAGTGAGTATGACAAGTTGGACCTACATTTATTACCATTTTAGGAAAGGGTGTAGCTTCTAATGGGACATCCATTTGGGTAAAAGGTGAAGCTTCAAATGGGACGGAGGGAGTATAATATTAATTTTTATATAATTATGATTATTATGAATATATAATCATTAATAATTATAACAATTAAATAATTATAATTAGATAATAATAGTTATACAAATATATTATATTATAATTATTATGTGTTTATTTATATATGAGGGTTATTTTGGTATTTGTATTATATTCAGCCATTTTTTAGCTTTTTCAACAAACAATCATAATTAGCTTAAGACAACTCATAAGCATTTTCAAATCAGCCAAAACAAACAGTATTCTGACAATAAGCCATAAGTCATTCAGCCAAAAGTCATCAGCCATCAGCCAAAAGTCATCAGCCATCAGCTGCGACAAACGGGCCTTCAAAGCCATTGAATTAATGATAGAATACGAAAAGTTTTAAGTATCAATTGATTTCCCGAAATGAAATGGTTCATGAACTAAAATCTATACTTATAGTATTTTTAAAGTTGGTGAAATCAACCATGGGAATGACACATAAGCCACAAATGGTTTTTTCTTGATTTAGAAAATGCCATGTAATTATTAAGGATACTACGGGTACTAACCAACCCGACCGCACATCCGACCGCACACACGACCGCACCAACAGCCGACCGCACCAATAGCCGACCGCATCAGCCACAGCAGCCGCCGGCCCTAGGGTTTCCCTAGGGTTTCTGTTGCTCATTCCCTGTAGCTTACTCTTAAGAATATTGTGCATATCTCCATTGTATTTTAGATAAGGTAACTAGTATCTGTGCATATCTCCATTGTATTTTAGATAAGGCAAGTATCTCCTTCCATAGTTAGGACTCCTTTCATTGTACTATAAATACTATTGTACTCTGTGAATAAAATCAAGTCTTGCATTATCATATGGTATAGAGCAGAAAAAGATCCAACCTCTCCCTCACTTCAATTTTTTTTTTCGGCATAACCCACACCAACCCTAATGGAAACCGCCGCCACCATTACCAACACAACACAACCCGATCAACCTCTCTTCCTTGTCAATCTCTCCACCTGCCGAACCCTAACACCTCTCACATACCTCACATGGGCCTCTCAAATCACATCTATCCTCTTTGGCCTTGATCTCCTAAAGTTTGTTGACGGTACCCACCCACAACCTGACGATGAGATTATCATCACCAACCCAGCCACAACTGCATCTCCCACCGAACCTGTCACACCCGCCACCACCACTACCATCAAAAACCCTGCTGCCATTACCTGGAGACGCCAAGATCGTCTTATTCTTGGTGCTCTCATTGGCTCTCTTGATCCCACTGTTTCCCCTCTTGTCAACCAAGCCACCACCTCTCATGAGGCTTGGAATATTCTCAAAACAACCTACGCCAATCCCTCTCGTGGCCACATTCTCCAAATCAAGGACAACCTTGATAACCTCACCAAACATAACCTCTCTATTTCTGACTACATCCATGCCGTCAAATACTACACTGATAAACTTGCCATCCTTGGGAAACCAATGGATCCTGAGGACATCATTGCCAAAATCCTCAAAGGCCTCGATTACGATACCTACAAACCTGTAATCGACTCTATCCGTGCCCGTGACACCCCAATCACCTTTGAAGCCCTCCATGAAAAGCTTATCCACCACGAACTCACCCTAAAACAACACTCCTCACCCGCACCTTTTCCCACCACTGCCATGACTATCCACACTCGCCCTATCTCCAACCGTCCCTCTTCCAAATCCATCGGGTCCTCCTCTGACACTACCACTGGTCAATTCAAAGGTAAGTGTCAATACTATCGCGTTGTTGGCCACGTCATCTCCCAGTGCTACAAATTCAAAAAAGCCTACCCCTCCGTGGACTTCCCTCCTCCCACTCCCTCTCCCCGCCAACCCCGACCCTCCAACCCTCAAGCTCACTCAGCCATCGGCCCTTCACCCTCCCCACCCAAACCCTGGTTACTTGATAGTGGCGCCACCCACCACATTACTAATGACCTCTCCAATCTAGCCCTTCACCACCCCTACAACGGCACTGACGATGTTATCATTGGCGATGGTTCCTCTCTCCCCATCTCCAATATAGGTTCTTTCTCTCACTCCACTTCCTCCTCAACTCTTATTTTCAATAATGTTTTACATGTCCCACTTATCACACGAAACATTCTGTCTATCTCCCAACTTTGCAAAGATAATCATGCCACCATTGAATTCTCACAATCTACCTTTGTTCTTAAGGAAATCCAGACGAACAGCATCCTTCTCCATGGCACACTTGAGCATGGAGTCTACTTGTGGCATCCTCCGTCCATTCAAGCTCACCCCAGCACTATTTCTTCACAGTTATGGCATCATAGATTAGGACACCCCTCCCCATCTATCCTTAGTTTGTTAGGTCGTAATTTCTCTTTATCAATTTCTTCTAGTTTTTCTCCATGTAATTCTTGCAATATTAATAAAAGCCATAAACTGCCTTTCTCTGTCTCCTCTCTTGTATCCAAAGCTCCATTGGATCTTATTTTCTCTGATGTATGGACATCACCAGTTCGTTCTCTTGACAACTTCAAATACTATGTCATTTTTGTCGATCACTTTACCAAATATATTTGGATTTACCCACTCAAAAACAAATCTGACACATACACAATATTTCTTCGCTTTAAAACTCTTGTTGAAAAATACTTCCGCCGTCCAATTACTCAATTCTATTCCGACAATGGTGGAGAATTTCTCAAACTCACACCCTCACTACTCAATAACGGTGTCACCCATCTCACCACACCTCCACATACCCAGAACACAATGGGTATGCTGAACGTCGACATCGTCACATTGTCGAAACTGGGCTCTCCCTCCTTTCTCATGCCAACCTTCCCCTCAACCTTTGGCCCTATGCCTTCACTACTGCGGTTTATCTCATCAATCGCCTCCCCACCCCCACCCTTAAAAATACCTCACCCTACCTTCAACTATTCAAACACCCTCCAAACTACTCCAAACTCCGCAGCTTTGGCTGTTTGTGCTATCTCTGGCTTCGTCCTTATACCCCCCACAAACTGGCACCCAAGTCTATTTCCTGCATCTTTGTAGTCTACTCACCCTCCCAAAGTGCCTATTACTGCTTGGACCCTCTGACTCACCGGGTCTACACTTCTCGCCATGTTAAATTCGTTGAATCATCCTACCCTTACTCCACCCTCACCACCTCCCAACCTCAGCCCCCCACCCTCTCTTCCTCTGACTGGATTACTGTCTCCCTTCCCCACACTCGACCCCTCTCACCCGACCGCACTCCTTCCCCAACCCCGACCGTACCAGATGCCTCACCCGACCGCAACCATCCCCCAACCCCCGACCGCAACCATCCCTCAACCCCGACCGCACCAGATGACTCACCCGACCGTACCCCTTCCTCAACCTCGACTGCACCCATCTCCTCACCCGACCATACTGATCCGGATGAACCTTGTACACTACACGACCGGACCACTATGGCTCAGCCCACACCTCTCGACCGCACCAATCAACCTCCCCCTTCCCGCACCATCACAACCAGGCTCTCTCGTGGCATCATTAAACCAAACCCAAAATATGCCAATCTATCCCTCCTTTCCTCCCCCACCAGTCTCCCAACCACTACCAAACAATCCTTGTCTATACCTCACTGGAGAAATGCCATGCTTGACAAATATCAGGCGCTCACCTGAAATCAAACATGGTCTCTTGTTCCTCCTTCCGCTGCTCATAATGTCGTTGGTTGCAAATGGGTATTCTGTATCAAATATAACCCCGACAACACCATTAACATGTACAAAGCTCGTCTTGTCGCCAAAGGCTTTCATCAATAACCCGGTGTCGATTACTCTGAAACCTTCAGCCCGGTTGTTAAACCAGCAACTGTCAGACTTCTTCTCTCTCTTGCCACCACTCACAAGTGGCCCCTCCGCCAACTTGATGTCAATAATACCTTTCTCCAAGGTACTCTCTCAGAAACTGTCTTTATGACTCAACCCCCAGGCTTTGTTGATTCCACCAATCCCTCCTTTGTTTGTCGTCTCTCCAAAGCTATCTATGGCCTCAAACAAGCACCCCGTTCCTGGTTCACCGAACTTAAAACCTATCTCTTATCCTATGGTTTCCACTCCTCCCTCGCCGACCCATCCTTGTTCATTCTCACCTCTCCATCCCCACTTTACCTTCTTGTGTACGTTGATGATATAATTGTCACAGGACCTTCTACCTCCATTCTCAACTCCTTCATCACCAGTCTCTCCTCCCGCTTCTCACTCAAGGATCTTGGTCCTTTATCCTATTTCTTGGGTGTTGAAGTCACTCCCAACTCCGATGGTCTCCTTCTCTCTCAGTCCAAATATATTAATGACCTCATCACCCGTCATAACATGCTTAACTCCAAACCCCTTCCTACACCCATGGTTGTCTCTCTGCCTCTCACCAAATCCACTTCCTCTCCACCCGTTGACCCCACTCTTTACCGTGCTCTTGTTGGTGGCCTTCAATATCTCTCCTTTACCCGACCCGATGTTGCCTTTTCCGTCAACAAACTTGCTCAATTTATGCAAAACCCACAACACACACATTGGATGGCTCTCAAACGCATCCTTCGCTATTTGCATGGTTCAATGCATCTAGGTTTCCAGATTTATTCCTCCTCCCCCACCTCCTTGCATGCCTTTTGTGATGCTGACTGGGCGGGTGATAAATCTGATTATGTCTCTACTTCTGGTTTTTTAGTTTACTTTGGTCGCAACCCTGTGACCTGGTCTTCTCAAAAGCAACGATCTCTGGCTCGTTCTTCCACTGAGGTAGAATTTCGTGCTGTTGCTGATACTACTGCAGAGATAACCTGGGTTCGCAATCTTCTTTCTGAGCTTGGTTTTTCTCCGCCTCAGACACCTGTCATTTACTGTGACAACCTTGGTGCTACTACCTACTCCGCCAATCCGGTCTTTCATTCGCGAATGAAACATGTTGCTCTCTCGTTTCATTTTGTTCGCGAACAGGTTTAGTCCGGTTCACTTCGTGTCCAGCACATCTCAGGGGACGATCAACTAGCAGATGCTCTCACTAAACCGCTGCCACGGATACGCTTCCAACAGCTTATTTCCAAGATTGGTCTTCTCCACGGATCGTCCATCTTGCGGGGGCGTATTAAGGATACTACGGGTACTAACCAACCCGACCGCACACACGACCGCACCAATAGCCGACCGCACCAACAGCCGACCGCACCAATAGCCGACCGCATCAGCCACAGCAGCCGCCGGCCCTAGGGTTTCCCTAGGGTTTCTGTTGCTCATTCCCTGTAGCTTACTCTTAAGAATATTGTGCATATCTCCATTGTATTTTAGATAAGGTAACTAGTATCTGTGCATATCTCCATTGTATTTTAGATAAGGCAAGTATCTCCTTCCATAGTTAGGACTCCTTTCATTGTACTATAAATACTATTGTACTCTGTGAATAAAATCAAGTCTTGCATTCTCATAGTAATATGACCTTTGCAATCTTGGAGGCTTTTGGCATTCTCTTACCTAGGTTAAAATAAGAGGTAATAACCATAGATATAAATCTAGGTAATTTAGTGATTCTATAAGAAGAGTGATATATATATATATATATATATATATATATATATATATATATATGGGAGCTGCTAGGATACCCCCTTCAAGGGTATCTTAACAAGTGACATTTATTTAATTGACTAAAATATCCTTCCTATTTGTACATAAACCAAATTAATAACAAGGGCCTCAAAGTAATTGAGTAATGATAATTAATGTACCCACTTGTTACCTATTTCACTCTTCCCATTGCTTTGTAAATGCAGTACACAACTGTTAGAAAACACACAAATGAAACAGTGAAGGCTCGACGGCGAGGGCTATCTTCCGACAAGGATAGTTTGGCATATTTGCACCTTGAATGGAGAAAGTGTTCTTGATTACTTTTCCAAAATGATGAAGGCTAGAGTTCAAGCAGATGAGTGATATTTTTGGGGTATTAGTTGAGTGTCGATAATGGGTCTTAGTAATGAATCAAAACAATATTTTAAAGAAGATGGAGGGATGTATGGAGTTAACTCAAACATACGTAATTCAGTTGGTGTAATCGTTGGAGCTTTTTGTTGGTGCAATTTTTTTGGGTTTCTTTTGATTCTTTTATTGTATATTTTAAGCAAAAAAATATTGTTGCCCATAAAGTGTTTGACATAATGACTGAGTGATGGCTTAACTTGGTGCATTGTAATGTATTCAGTCTAATAAAAATGTTTGTTCTCCTTTAGTTCTTCAGTATATATTCAAGTCTAAATTACATTTAAAGTGATTTTTCTATTGATATTATGTTGCGTCAAAGTTGAGTTACACAATACAAAATCACTTTAACTATAAAACTGAACTTATTATCTTATCACTGGCATGTGCCTTTAGAGTTTTGGAGTTATTTTTTTTAAATTCAAACCTTTATCAGCAACATATTTCATTACTACTCATGTTCTGAATTAATCAACTCATTTGTTATCTTTCATTATCTCAAAAATTTGTTTTCATTTTTAAAATTTATGCTTAAATGTTCATAAACACAACTTGACCTAGTGAAGCAATTGTTCATAGCTTTCAAAAATTTAGTCAAATGACAAAATCATTTTGAGACGGAAGGAGTATAAAACATAAAGAAGTACTTCATAGCAGAATTCAATACAAAAAAGGCAGCAACTTTAGTCATTTCCAATTCAATTTAATGTACTCCAAAATCTCATAAGCAAAAACAAAGAAGAATTTGAATATATAACACAAAATTGAAGTGCATTTATCCCCTCTCATTCCTTTAAAAATAGAAATGCATATTCTCCTGCTTCTTGATGTTGCAAGACTATATCTAATTTCAAAGAGTTAATGGCCAGAACTATATCATCTCCTTGCTTTTCCTTAACTCTTGCTTTTCCATCCCTTTTGCACCCTTCAAACTCGTAAATAAGATAACATTAGTTAATAGTTTCACACGTTATATTATATCAAACTAAAAAATCATTGAAGTACTTACTTGTTAGGTGATTGAGTCAAATTTCCTTGGAAAAGGATCCTCCAATTGAAACATCAGATGATGTCTACATAAGTAATCCCGATGGATCCAAAACTAAAGGACGCCCAAAGAATAAGAGACTTACTGGAGGTGTTGAAGCTGTAAAGAAAACAAGGTACTGCCATGTTCCGAATTGTGGTGGTACTGGTCATGATTCGAGAAATTGTCCAAACAAAGGGAAGATCAACAATCCAAATTTGACTCAATCACCTAACAAGTACTTCAATGATTTTTTAGTTTGATATAATATAATGTGTGAAACTATTAACTAATGTTATCTTATTTACAAGTTTGAAGGGTGCAAAATGGATGGAAAAGCAAGAGTTAAGGAAAAGCAAGGAGGTGATATAGTTCTGGCCATTAACTCTTTGAAATTAAAGAGATATAGTCTTGCAACATCAAGAAGTCAGGAGAATATGCATTTCTATTTTTAAAGGAATGAGAGGGGATATATGCACTTCAATTTTGTGTTATATATTCAAATTCTTCTTTGTTTTTGCTTATGAGATTTTGAAGTACATTAAATTGAATTGGAAATGACTAAAGTTGCTGCCTTTTTTGTATTCAATCATGCTATGAAGTACTTCTGTATGTTTTATACTCCTTCCGTCTCAAAATGATTTTGTCATTTGACTAAATTTTTGAAAGCTATGAACAATTGCTTCACTAGGTCAAGTTGTGTTTATGAACATTTAAGCCTAAATTTTAAAAATGAAAACAAATTTTTGAGATAATGAAAAATAACAAATGAGTTGATTAATTAAGAACAGGAGTAGTAATGAAATATGTTGCTGATAAAGGTTTGAATTTAAAACAAATAACTCCAAAAATCCAAAGGCACATGCCAGTGGTATGATAATAAGTTCAGTTTTATAGTTAAAGTGATTTTGTATTGTGTAACTCAACTTTGACGCAACATATTATCAATAGAAAAATCACTTTAAATGTAATTTAGACTTGAATATATACTCAGGAACTAAAGGAGAACAAACATTTTTATTAGACTGAATACATTACAATGCACCAAGTTAAGCCATCACTCAGTCATTATGTCAAACATTTTGTGGGCAACAATTTTTTTTTTCTTAAAATATACAATAAAAGAATTAAAAAAAACCCAAAAAAATTGCACCAACAAAAAGCTCCAACGATTACACCAACTGAATTACATATGTTTGAGTTAACTCCATACATCTCTCCATCTTCTTTAAAATATTGTTTTGATTCATTACTAAGACCCATTATCGACACCCAACTAATACCCCAAAAATGTCACTCATCTGCTTGAACTCTAGCCTTCATCATGTTGGAAAAGTAATCAAGAACTCTTTCTCCATTCACGGTGCAAATATGCCAAACTATCCTTGTCGGAAGATAGCCCTCGCCTTCGAGCCTTCATTGTTTCGTTTGTGTGTTTTCTAACAGCTGTGTACTGCATTTACAAAGCAATGGGAAGAGTGAAATAGGTAACAAGTGGGTACATTAATTATCATTACTCAATTACTTTGAGGCCCTTGTTATTAATTTGGTTTATGTACAAAGAGGAAGGTTATTTTAGTCAAGTAAATAAATGTCACTTGTTAAGATACCCTTGAAGGGGGTATCCTAGCAGCTCCCTATATATATATATATATATATATATATAACATATACTCTTTATATATAGAGTATTAGACTAGCTAGATCATATCTTATTGAACATATACTCTTATATTTATATATAGAGTATTAGACTAGGTAGGTAGTGGATGCATTAAAAAACAATACGATCATTAAGAAATGACTTTTCAATTTTCAACTAATCAATTTTCATAATTCAATGGTTTTGAATAAACAATAAGATCATTAATAAGTGACTTTTCAGTTTTCAACTAATCAAATTTTCATAATTCAATGGCTTTGAATATCATGTATTATTTCAATAAAAACTTGTAGGGGACTCCTTTGTGTATGAGTATTTGTCTAGACTGCATAGGTTCTTTAAGAACTTGTAGGTAGGGGTGTAAATGGTTTGGTTTGGTTCGGTCTCGACCATTTTAGAGACCGAACCACTAGTCATCGGTTTGGGAAAATTCCAAACCGAACCGAACCACGAAAAGGTTCATACCGAACCAAACCAAACCACCATAGTTTGGTTCGGTTTGGTTCAGACCGCGGTTCAGTAATGTGGTTCAGAGTGCGGTTTAGATCGTGGTTCAGACTGTGGTTCAGATAGTGGTTCAAACCACCATTTGAACCAAGGTTCATATGATGATTCAAATCATGGTTTAGACTTTGTTGAAAAGAGAAAATACGGAGGAAGAAGAATATTTAACGAATAAAGAAGGTGAATGAAGTAAACACACTACAGAAGTTTGTTAAATATGTGCCTCAACAAATATAACACGTGATAAAATGAATATTGAATAAGATGCAAAACGAGATTTAAGAATGGTCTAATGTAATGTTGTTTTTTTTAAATATTTCAAAGGTGAATGTTACTTAATATATAAATATATAACTAATATATGTGGTCTGACAGTTTGGTCTGGTGGTTCGGTCTGATAGTTCGGTTTAGCGGTTCGGTCTCGTGGTTTGGTCTGGTTTGGTTCGGTCTGGTTTGGTCTAAAGGGGTCAGACCACAAACCAAACCGAACCATACGGTTTACTAATTTTTGAGACCGAACTGAACCACTCATGCTTGAAAACCGAACCAAACCGTATAGTTTGGTCCGGTTCGGTCCCAAACCACGGTCTGGACTGAACCACTAACACCTTGTAGGGGACTCCTTTGTGAGTTAATCAATAAAAACTTCCCATATCCGTTTTTTTCCCGTTTTGGGTAAATCAAATTTGATCTTTGTGAGTGTTTACATTAAGCATTGCATCGACGTTTCAAGCGTGGCAGTTGACATGTTAAATTTTTTTAAGATATGTGTTTTACTTTACTTGGATTGCACATTTCTTGTTGTATCATATGATAAAATTATAATGAGATACTCCCTCCATCTTAGATTGATAGTCTCTTTTGACTATTCAACTATTTCAGTGATTTATTCTAATTATCCTTTATGGTGTTAAACAATCACATTAACACCATGGTTCCTTTAAAATCAAGAATTATAGAAGTAAAGTGAGAAGTATTATTTGTCGTGGATAGTTTAGTTTAGAAAGTTAAGTGATTTTTAAGGTTTAGTTTTAAAAGTGAAACTAATTTAGTGCGACATACAAAAATGGTAAGAGGAACTATCATTTTGGCATTTTTGGGCTGATGGAGTATTTCCTTACTTATTTAGAAATGTGCAAGTGATTTAGGGACTAACCTATGTGTGACCTATTATTATGGGATTACTATTATTATGGGACTGAGGGGTATGTTTATGGAGATATTTTATTAGTTGCATCGATAGTGGACCCGGCACACTCTAACTAAAAACACCAATAAAATCTTGACACATCATTTTGTAATTCAAATTTTGCGACACTTTTTTTTTCGAAACTAAATTACCATTGCATTAAATTAAGGGAAAAAGCACAAAAATATGAGTAGGCTCTCTACAAATATTAGAGGCTCAACCCAAATAGCATCAGCCATTACAATGGCATTAAAAATTACACATGAAATGTAAAAAAGAGGGATGGCGAAAGGTGTTTGTGCATAAAGTTGTACTAGAATTCTCAATCTTCCACCTTGTACCTCTATTAACAATACCCTGGAACGCACAGGCGCCTCTCCAAGCGAAACTTGGACACTGCCACATATCGACATTCATAAAATCCCCCTCGGAAAATATTTAGCTTTAAAGACACGATGATTTAAGGCTTCTGGGCTAGCAATAAATCGTCAACCAAACTTTCCAAGACATGCTATTATCCGCATATGATTCCACAATGAATATCAGAAAACAAAACAAAAAACAAGGCTCTCACAAATGAGAGTATGCAAAGGCTCTCACTGTTAGAGCAATTGAACAAGACTTGATGAGAAAATAAAGCAATCACAAGAACACGGATTTACGTGGTTCACCAACTTGGATACGTCCACGGGGAGGGGAGAGAATATTATTATCACTGGAGAAACAATTACACAAGATCACACTAATCTACTTTGCACGAATTTTGATCACAAAATTCTTGACTGTGCAAACCCTAGATTTAGAATTATTAATCTCTCTATTCTGTGTAAACTGAGCAAACTTAGCAACTCACTTTAAATTAGGACTGAAGAGAGTATATATACATGCATGATATACACGGCCTAAAGTACCTAATTAAATTATAACTAGGATTCCTTTCCTGGTTGACTTGACCAATTCTTAAGGAATCTCAATTCCATGCGTACATAGGCGGACGAAAGAAAAACCCAAAGTCAAACATGGCCCATGCGCCTAAACCTTCTGTTTTTATGGCTTTCGCTTGAAGCCTTAGCCAAAAAAACTGCATGCACAATTTTTACTCCTTCTTTCTCGGAATTACGAACTTGTTAATTAATCCACTAAATTAGGCGTCCCCAATTTCAAAGGCATTAATCCTAACAAATCTCCACCTTGACTTTGAATCTCTCAAATAACAAATCTTTCCTCCCCCCCCCCCGCCTCTTCTGCTATATAATAGCTGCGAACATTAAGCAAATCCAAGCAATGTTGGAACTTTCTCCCCGTCACGGGTTTTGTGAACATATCTGCAGGGTTGTCCACCGTCCCTACCTTCTTCACCTTTACCCGTTTCTCATCCCTTAGGAAATGATACCTCACATCAATGTGCTTGGTCCTCTCATGATGAACTTGATCATTGGCCAAACAAATTGCGCTTAAACTATCGCAATAAATAATAGCCTGATCCTGATGTATCCCAAGATCGCTGATCAGTCCCTTCAACCATATTCCTTCCTTAGCGGACTCTATCAATTCCATGTATTCTGCTTCTGTTGTAGACAACGTCACTGTCGCCTGCAATGTAGCCTTCCAATTGACAACTGACCCACCAAGCGTGAATACATATCTGATCATCGATCTTCTTGTATCAACATCACCCGAATAGTCCGAATCTGAGAACCCCTCTACTGCACACTCTGCTCCACCTCCATAGATGAGACCGACATCACTGGTACCTCGAAGATACTTAAAGATCCGCTTCACAGCCTGCCAGTGTTCCATACCCGGATTACCCATGAACCGACTAATTACACTAACCGCCTGTGCAAGATCCGGCCTAGTGCACACCATAGCATACATCAAACTACCAAATGCACTAGCATAGGGTACTCGAGCCATATACTCTTTCTCCTCAACCGACTTGGGCCCAAACGCGACTGACAATCGTGCATTCGCTGTACTCGGAGTATCTATAGCCTTAGCTGTTGACATACCAAACCTCTCTAAAACTTTCTTGATGTAACCTTTCTGGGATAAGAACAGTTTTCGTTTGTCTCTGTCTCTATAAATCTCCATACCCAAAATTTTCTTCGCGCTGCCCAAATCCTTCATCTCAAACTCTGCGGACAGTAAGCCTTTCAGCTTCTGAATCTATGACTTCTTGACTGCTGCTATCAACATATCATCTACATAGATCACCAAATAGATGTACGACCCATCTACCAATTTATTGTGATACACACAACAATCATACGGGCTCCTCGTGTATCCGATCTCTGTCATATAGCTGTCAAACCTCTTGTACCACTGCCTAGGCGACTGCTTAAGTCCATACAAGGACTTCTTCAACCTACAAACCTGATCTTCCTTACCAGGAACTGGGAATCCTTTCGACTGTGTCATGTATATCTCTTCCTCCAACTCTCCATGCAAGAAAGCTGTCTTAACGTCTAGTTGCTCAAGCTCTAAATCCCTCTTTGATACTATTGCTAGCAATACTCTGATTGAGGTGTGTCTGACCACTGGTGAGAAGATCTCATTATAGTCCACCTCTTCTCTCTGTGTGAAACCCCTTGCAACAACGCGAGCTTTATACTTGATCCCTTCTGCCGATGACATACCTTCCTTTTTCTTGAAGATCCACTTGCAAGTCACAATCTTTCTGCCTTCTGGCCTTTTGGTCAACTCCAAAGTCTGATTCTTGTGAAGAGACTCCATCTCATCACCCATAGGCTATGGGTGATGAGAGAGAGCGCATTGCAAATTTCCGTGCGATTCAATTGCTCCGGCCCGCAACCAACCAGCTCCGGCAGCGCCAGTTCTACGTCTCCCCATTATATTCTGTCTTTTACGCTCGGCTCATTCCATTTATCGATCGAGGTCAATTAGGGTTCAACCGCCACCTAAACCCTACGAATTTCCAAGCTGCGTTCAACTTCTTCTTGCTGCTAGGGATTGATTTCGTTTTCTGTGTAACCGCTCCGGCAACGCCTCGCTCCGGCAACTTCAGAGTATGATTTTCTTGATTTTGGTATAATCTTATAATGTAGGGTTAATTTTTGGAATTTGGGTCTGTTTTTCTGAATTTGGTTTGCAAAAAAATGTCTAATTTAGGGAGAGTCAGTCATAAAAAAAAAAAAAAAAAAAAAAAAGGCGGATAATACGGGCGGATACGGATTCGCCATAATCGGATACGGGCGGGTTCAGATACGGGGTCAACTACCTCGGGTCGGATACAGGTTTGGCGATATCCGGACCGTATCCGACCCGTTGCCATCCCTACCCATAGCCACATACCACTGAGATGACACTGAACATGTAACTGCTTCCTTGAAAGTAGAAGGTTCCGTAAGATCGGGCTCCACTTCCTCAGTAACCTGCAGTTCATAAGACACCATATCTTCAAATCCATACCTCTCCGGAGGATTCCCAAAATTAGCTCTTCTAGACCTTCCTTGTGCTAACCCATGTTCTTCGGGAACTGAACTTGAACTTTCTGGTGCTTCAGTATCTGTCTCTGTTGGTGTATCCTGATCAACATCTGACTGTGGGACAACTAACTCTTCGGTATCTTGTTGTTCCGCCTGTTTATCAACACCGCTAACACTCGAAACAATCGTAGATCTCATAATTGTTGGAGATTATGACCTAGGCCCTTAAGAAAGGCCTTACGTTGCATCATGTTCTCATTTGTTATGGAGATAACAACCCTGGACTATTATATGTTTTACATGTTTATTATAATAATCCCCGTCCCTAGTACTTATGAAGGACTAGTATAAGTTTAATCGATGATCATATGATGATCATGTGTATGTGATACAAATTAAACTTATGGGTACTTGTTGGAGAACAAATACTGTACTTGACCCACCTATGAGATTTATGTCATGGTCAGATGTCATAATTAAATCTCATAATAGTTATATCATTTATCTTTAGACCTGAGATTATCATAGTCTTCCACATGATGAACATTATGTTTGACGTACTCAAATGCTACCCCTAACCGGGTGGTTATAAAGGCTACGATTGGCATAATCGGATTCATGTAGGGAAGAATGATAAGTCAAGATGGGATTTGTCCCTCTCTCAAGAGATATCTGTTTGGCCTCTCGATGAGTGAGATTGATGATAGTGTACGGCCGTACCCAAATGAATTGAAATGTTCAATGTCATTTGCTCATATCAATCTACTCGGGATCGAGAAAGCATTGGACAACATAAGTTGACGTGGACCATGACTTATGTCCAATATGATATCGTGTGACAAAAGGATTGTGATATGTTCTATAAGGATGAACTAACGTCGTTAAGTTATATTAATTAGGTAGTCATGATGGTTTGCTAGAGTCCGCTCATGATTTATGGGTTTGACCTTGGTCGGACCCATTACCAACTTAATATAATCCTATGGAGTCACACACAAAAGAACGAATCAAGAAAAGGCAAAAACTGAGTTTCTGGCGGGCACGGCCGTGCCAGTTATAAAGCTCAACCGTGCCAAACGATTTGGCACGACCGTGTCAGTTAACAAGCAGGATCGTGCCAGAATTCAACTTGGGCATGTCTTGTTTGCACCAAGTGGCACGACCGTGCCACTTTGTGAGCACGACCGTGCCACTTTGTGAGCACGACCGTGCCAGAGTTCCTGGAGCCAGATTTTGGTAAGTTTAATTAGGTGACGGGATTAGGTCTCAAGAGTCCTTAAGGGTTAAGGATATTTGAGAATAAATAATCCTTCTTCACCAGCCATTAAACTAATGCAATACATATGTTTGAGAAACATATTCTTGAGCCAAGATTGAGAATCAAAAGCTCAAGAATACCAAAATTCATATAGCCTTTAAAGATTAGAAAATTGTGTTTTCTAATGGGTCTAGCAATCCAGATCTAAAATGGTTCTAGATATTCGTTCGCGTGTGGATACACATAGAGGATGCTTGCTTTAGCATCTTAAGTTCGTGTTCCTGTGATCGTGATCCGATGAATGCGAAGAACGAGGAGATCAAATCTAAAGCTTGAAGACTTGAAGATTTGAAGATCCGAAAAATTTAAACACTCTACAACGGTTAGTATTCTAAATTCATCTTGCTATTAATTTAATCATCATGAATGGATCTTGGGGCTTAGGGTTTTGTTTATTTTATATTGCCGTCTTCCGCTGTGCATGTTGCCTCAAAACCCAATAGTGGTATCAGAGCCCCGTTCATGTGTGCTTATTTTAATATTATCATGTTTAATATATAATTTGATCATATGATCTAGCATGATGTGAATTTAGAATAAGGGGTTTATGTGAATTGTTTGGTGAAACAATTATATATTTGATATAGTATGATTATGAACAAGGTTTTCAAGTTGCTTGATTAATATGATTAATCTATTTATCGGATCATCAATTTCTTTGATTGGATTATTGAATTGATGATTCTTGATCTTGAAGAACAAATTGTTTGTTCTTAGGGTTTGATGTTTATGATAAATTGATTATCATAAATAATTGAATTCTTAAAGGATCAAGATTTCATAAATTGCGATCGTACGGTTCGCGTGCAATACACGTTTTGTGCAGAATTTTCGTGCAGATTACATGCAGCGCACGTGCAGTCCAGAATTTTGTGCAGAATTTCATGCAGTTCGCGTGCAATGCACGAATTCGTGTAGATTTTTCGTGCAGTTCGCGTACAGTGCAGATTTCTGAATTCGTGATTTTCAGACTTGGAGATGCATTGTAGAATACGTATTGTTCATGGAATTTGATTTTATGAAGTAATGCATTCTTAATAGAGTTGGACTCTATGAAAGAATTCATTATTCAATATGTATTGAACCTAGAGTGGGACTCTATAAAATTCTAAAATTAATAATTATATTTACATAGTATACATTCATTAATTAATTGGATTAATTATACATTTGTTATGCGTGTTGCTATATGACAGAACCTTCCTAAAAATTTAAGTCAAGTGTCAATCCATTATTAAAACACATGTTAGTACACCGGGTATTTTTATGCGGGTTCTAACCATCGCGAGGCGCATTAATTCTATCAGTGTATGAGCATGATGAGTGAAAGAGTGGTTCATATGCGTTTAACGTGGTTTGACTTAATTAGACTATCATAAGAGTTATGGGCCTAAGGCACAGATGAGATTAAAACATGTTTGACATTGGATGTCTAAAACAATCTCATAAAGATCTAAGAGTCACATAAGATGTGATTGATAAGGAGTTTTCTACCTAAATAGCTTGGTCTTATGCATCTTTCCCTCGCGGACGTAAGATCAAGTGAAATATGGATCTTAGCCCACTTAAAATTATATTATACAATTGTTGTATTTGAAGGTTGTATAATTTAGTGGGAGTATTTATGAAATACAAATAATTTATCTCTTAAATGTTTGGTATAAAATATAAGCGTATGTTTATTTGCATATTTATGTAGAATGTTATATTATGCTTTAATTATGTTTATTACTGCGATCTGTTCTTTAAAAGGAAAAGTTAAAAGAGAATGAAATCAATTTCTTTGATCGGATCATGAGCTTAAAAATTGTTCTAAAGCAAGAACGGAAATTATACATTCTTAATAATCCTAAGTAACCTAAATTGCAATATTAATTTGATTAATATGTTCCGTAGGATCATCAAAATTTAATTTGATTAACTTGTTGATGATCTTAGATTCATGAATAAATTGTTTGTTCTGGGTTTTGATAATCATGATGATTCGATCACCATGAACACCAAATCCTGATTGAATCAAGGAAAGCAATTTTAAGGTAAATTTTGAAAATTTAAAATCTACCGCTTTTAATGATACATATTTTGAGTTGAATTTAATTGTCAGGTGACTGGTTTTTTAAACCGTGTTTTCTGAAATTAAATATCAAGTTCAAAACTATTTTGGGTTGAATCTAGTTTCAGATGGCTGGTTTGCGAAACCATGTTTTCTGAAAAGTGATATCAATTCAGAATTCAGAAAATTGAAATCAGAATCCTGAATTGTTCTTGATTGCTGAAATCAATTACATTGATGAGATATGGAATTTAGAAACAAGACTACAGATTCATACGGAAATGTGGATGCCCTTTGGCTTAGTTTCGACCGTATGGACTGTTCTCTAAATTTTTGAATGATGTACGGAATTGTGGATGCCTTTTGCCTTAGTTTCGGCCGTACAGTTTGTGCTCTCGATTTCTGAACCATCATGCGGAAAGATGATCATCTAAGTCAAAAATTTGATTTTTGACTTTATGAATTTCTAAAAAGGAAGAGGGTTAAAAGATAAAGGTAATACAAATGTTGTCAAACCTAAAGGAAATAATTGTGGCTAAAGTTATAACCCTAAATAATGCAAATTTGTAATATGGCAATTGGATTGACCATTTAAAATTGCAATTAAAATTCTGGATGATCAAAGAAAGTGAATGGTAGTGAGACTACCACTTCGTACATTTATGTTATAAGATTAATCTTTCTGTTTTTTAATTATTGGGTATTGGATACCGGATTTGATCCCACATTTGTAAAAATGTGCAAGAATTAGTAAATTGAAAGACTACTTAAAAGTAAAGTTAATCTACGAATGGTAATGATGTAAGAGTTGCAACATTGTTCGTAGAACACTTATGAAGTAGCTTTATTTATTAAGTATAAAGTATTATTTTGTTATAAGATAATGAAGGATATATTTATATCTTATTGAGAATAAGAAAGTGCTTTGTTTATTATGATTTGCTCTATCGTATTGTTAAATCATAAAAATAAATCTAATATCCTAAATCTTGAAGAACAAGATAATATATAAGGCTATATCATAAATAATTAAATTCTTAAGGCATTATTTTTTTGATCAAATAAATGAGAGACGCATATCTAAAATTCCATGGGACGGAGTTTTAAAGTCATACGATTTTGAATCACATGATATATGCAAATCTTATTTGCTTGGACCAAGACATCTTTTACTAGGAGTAGTAAAAGTGCTAGTGACTTATTAAACCTAATACATGTTGATGTATATGGTTCATTAAGTGGCAATGCTAAAAGAGGATTTTGGTACTACTTGGCAAAACTATTCAAAGATTCTGATTCGATCGTGATGATGAATAATTGAACCAAGTATTTAACAGTCATCTTGAGATTGTGAAATTGTTTCACAATTAACTCCACCAAGAACACCATTTTGAATGATGTGTCTAAATGGAGGAATTGATCCTTATTGGATATGGTTCATTAGATGATAAAAGTCAAATTGATCTTCCATTACTTATTTTGGGGTTATGCATCGGAAACCGCTATAATTACACTAATTTGAGTTCCATCAAAATAAGTTCAAAGGGACCATATGTGATTTGGAATGAAAGAAAACTTGGTTTGTCTTTCATGAAGATTCAAGAAAGTGGGACTTTTGCGAAAAGACTTGTTTGGAACAAGCTCACACTTAAATCTAATAAATGTATTTTCATGGGATATCCTAAGGAAACTTGAGGATATTATTTTACTTCTAAGAAAAAAAATTGTTTGTTGGTAATGGTACTTTTCTAGATAAATTGTTTATCTCTAAAAAAATCAGTGGGAGTAAAATATATCTCGAATGGTTCGAGACCTAGAAAATTACATTGAACTTAAGATGGAAGTTGAACAAAATTTCACAAGGAGTTGTGAAAAACTGTTCAAAGTTACACAAGTTACTTGCATATATGATAGGATACGATCTATAACAAGAAATATTGGATTTCTCGTGATAGAAAGTATTGATGTAAATTTCATTTAGAATGACATATTTACCACCTATCAAAATGCAATGTCTGCTCCATATTAGATTAATGACTTGGAGTCGTGAAATCTAAAAGGCAATCCATGTATAATAATCAAGTTTGGAACTTGATCATTCTAACCTAAGGTGTTAAAAACCGAAGGATGGAATTAAGTTTTCTTGGAGAAAACTAACATGGGTAGCAAAGAAACATACTAATTAAGCAAGACTAAATGTGAAAATGTTGACTCATATTTCGACTATGATAAAACTTTCTCACTCGTGGTCATGCTTTAAGCTATTAGAATTCTCATTGTCATATCTTCATATTTGGAATATGAAATTTGACAAATGGATATCAAAACAGTGTTCCTTAACGGGAACTCGCTTAAGGATGTATTGGATACAACCTAAAGGTTTTGATAATCTAGAAACTTCTAATAAAGTATGTTAGTTGTGGAAATATATGGGATGGATTGAAGTAAGCTTCTTGGAGTTTAAACAATCATTTTGATGAAGTGTTCAAATCATTTGAAATTCATCAAAGATAAAACTTATGTTTGCTAAGAAATTAGTGGGAGCATAGTCTAATTCCTAGTCTTGTATATGTGGTTGACATATAATTCATTTTGAAAGAGTTTTTTAATGAAAGACTTAGGAAGAAGTCGCTTACATCCTTGGAATTAATATATATTGATAAATCTAGGAAGTTGATTAATTTGTGTCAAAATACTTATAAAGACAAAGTACTGAATTGTTCAGTATGCAAGACTCTTGGAGAAGAACTTGCAAGGTTGTCTAATGACAATATTATTGGCAAGACTTAGTCATAATGGAAGACTAATGAGCAAGAACACATGATTAGGATTCCATGTGCTTCGGCAATTGGATATATCATGTATGTCATAATATGTACTTGGATGGGATAACGCGTATACTTGGAGTATGATGAGAAAAATCTAATCATATCCTAGTGAAAGTCACTAGATAGTGGTCAAAAATATCCTTATGTACTTGAGAAGAACTAAGGATGCATTCTTGATGGTCGTTGACATGGGAGATGATCTAGTAAATGGTTACATAGATGCATACTTCCACATCGACAAGGGTAATTTAAAGCGCAGTATAAACATATGTTTAAAGTGAGTGGTATTAGTTGGAATAGTTCTAAGCAAATACACTATAAATTATTCTACGAATAAAATTGAGTATTTAGTTACAAGTGTTGTAACTAAGGGAGTTGTTTTGAATATAGATGATATTAGTAAAACTAGAAATAGTTTCTAGTACAACTAATCCTATGAACCTTTATTATGAAATAATGGTTATTCCATAAGCAAAGGTGCCAACGACTCATCTATGATCCAAACACAAACTCAGACATTTCCATCTCTACGAGAAATCGTTTACATGGGAGATGTCAAAATATGCAAAATACCTTATGATGATAATAAGGACAATCTTCCTACATAATATCCTCCACATGCTGTTATGATGGTCATAAGCTAAGCTCAATGGTATTGGATACGCATTGATTGGGCCTAGTGCAAGTGGGGGATTGTTGGAGATTATGCCCTAGGCGCTTGAGAAAGGCCTTACGTTGCATCATGTTCTCATTTGTTATGGAGATAACAACCCTGGACTATTATATGTTTTACATGTTTATTATAATAATCCCCGTCCCTAGTACTTATGAAGGACTAGTATAAGTTTAATCGATGATCATATGATGATCATGTGTATGTGATACAAATTAAACTTATGGATACTTGTTGGAGAACAAATACTGGACTTGACCCACCTATGAGATTTATGTCATGGTCAGATGTCATAATTAAATCTCATAATAGTTATATCATTTATCCTTAGACCTGAGATTATCATAGTCTTCCACATGATGAACATTATGTTTGACGTACTCAAATGCTACCCCTAACCGGGTGGTGATGGGATTTGTCCCTCTCTCAAGAGAGATATCTGCTTGGCCTCTCGATGAGTGAGATTGTTGATAGTGTACGGCCGTACCCAAATGAATTGAACTGTTCAATGTCATTTGCTCATATCAATCTACTCGGGATCGAGAAAGCATTGGACAACATAAGTTGACGTGGACCATGACTTATGTCCAATATGATATCGCGTGACAAAAGGATTGTGATATGTTCTATAAGGATGAACGAACGTCGTTAAATTATATTAATTGGGTAGTCATGATGGCTTGCTAGTGTCCGCTCATGATTTATGGGTTTGACCTTGGTCGGACCCATTACCAACTTAATATAGTCATATGGGGTTACACACAAAAGAACGAATCAAGAAAAGGCAAAAACTGAGTTTCTGGCGGGCACGGCCGTGCCAGTTATAAACCTAGACCGTGCCAAACGGTTTGGCACGACCATGCCAGTTAACAAGCACGACCGTGCCAGAATTCAATTTGGGCATGTCTTGTTCGCACCAAGTGGCACGGTCGTGCCACTTTGTGAGCACGACTGTGCCAGAGTTCCTGGAGCCAGATTTTGGTAAGTTTAATTGGGTGACGGGATTAGGTCTCAAGAGTCCTTAAGGGTTAAGGATATTTGAGAATAAATAATCCTCCTTCACCATCCATTAAACTAATGCAATACATATGTTTGAGAAACATATTCTTGAGCAAATATTGAGAATCAAAAGCTTAAGAACACAAAAATTCATATAGCCTTTGAAGATTAGAAAAGTGTGTTTTCTAATGGGTCTAGCAATCCAGATCTAGAATGGTTCTAGATATTCGTTCGCGTGTGGATACACATAGAGGATGCTTGCTTTAGCATCTTAAGTTCGTGTTCCTGTGATCGTGATCCGATGAATGCGAAGAACGAGGAGATCAAATCTAAAGTTTGAAGACTTGAAGATTTAAGATCCGAAAAATTTAAACGCTCTACAACGGTTAGTATTCTAAATCCATCTTGCTATTAATTTAATCATCATGAATGGATCTTGGGGCTTAGGGTTTTGTTTATTTTATATTGCCGTCTTCCGCTGCGCATGTTACCTCAAAACCCAACAATAATAGTGTTGGTGTTGGTGCCCTAGGCACGTTTGTTAAATGTTGTATGTGTTATCATTATATTCATATTAATGAAGAGATATTTAGGTTATTATTAATGCTCATGTTTGTTTATAATAATCTCCGTCCCTAGAGCTTGTTAAGCACTAGTATAAAGGCTAAATGATCATGGGATGATCATGTTAGATTTATGGGTACTTGTTTGGAACAAGGTACTGGACATGACCCGCTGTATGACATTTATGTCATGGTCTATGTCATATATAAATCTCATATTAGTTATGTCATTTGAATCCTTAGACATGAAGTTATTATAGTCTTCCACTTGATGAAGATTATGTTTGACATATTCAAATGCTGCCTTAACACGTTAGTTATAAAGGGTATGATTGGCATAATCGGATTCACGTAGGGAAGAATAATAAGCTAATTGGATTTGTCCTTCTTCGGAGAGAAGTCAAGCTTGGGCCCCTCGAAGGAATGATGTTGGTGAAATGTTTGGCCAAGCTCAAATGGATTGATTGGATCAATGTCATTTGGATTATCAACATATTCGGAATCGAGAAAGTATTGAACAATACAAGTTGACTTATTGACCATGACTTGTGTTCAATGACACCGTGGACAAAGGGATTATGACATGTTCTAAAGGAATGCAAACTTGTATCTAGTTATACTATTTGGGTAGGTATGACGGTTTGCTATAACCTAATCATATCTTATGGTTTCATGTTTGAACTCATTGCCAACTTAGTATAGTCCTAGAGGGTCACACACGAGAGAACGAATCTTAAAAAATGACTAAAATGGAAAATATGGCCTTCTGAACCATGTTGTGCGACCGCACAAACTGGGATGGGCGGCCGCACAGTTTTTGGGCGACCGCACAGCTAGTTTTGGGCGGCCGCACAAGCATGTCGGGAGAGATTTCCTAATTTGATTTGGAAAAGAATTTTGGACGGGTTTAAACACAAGTTTCCTATTTAGAATAGGTCTTACTTGTATAAAAACACCAAAATTCGGCCAGAACTTGGACCAAGCTTTTGTGAAAGTCTCCAAAGGGTTTGAGAGAGTTTTATTTTGTTCTAAGACATCCTAGATTGAAGAACAAAATAATACACAAATAAAATTCCATATAGTTCATATTAATTATGAAAACGTGTTTCACAATTTTGGTCTAGCAACCAAGATCAAGTGTTCTTGATATTCGTTCAAGGTGTGGATACCGTTAGAGGGTGAAGCTTATCATCTTCAAAGTTCGTGTTCTTACTTGTTCGTTATTAAAGCTTCAATTTCTCCACCAAGATCAAAGACCAAATTCAAAGTCAACAAGGGTTAGTTTTTCTAATATTCATATTGTTGTATTTGACTTAATCATATGAACGGATCTATGGCTTTGGGTTTCATTAAAATTTTAAATGCTTAATTCCGCTGCGCATGTTACTCCGAAACCCAACAGTGGTATCAGAGCCCCGTTCATGTTGATTATTTCAATACATAGATCATGTTGTGAGTATATAAATTGTTTGTATGCCTAGCATGATATGAATATTGGATTATATGATGTTTATGTGTTATATGATTTTATGTGGTTTATTGTTTTACAACTTTAATCGCACTATTGAATCGCACTAAAAATTATGTTGGATTCTGAATTGTTTGATTATTAATTTTTGATTGAATCAAAGTTTTAATAATCGGGGAAAACAATTTTGAGACAAATTTTCGAACTCTAAAAATCATTCTGATGCTACTGTGCGACCGCACAGAAAAACATGGGCGGCCGCACATGTTTGGGCGACCGCACAGTCTTTTTGGGCGGCCGCACAGTGATGGTCAGAAGCTGGAATTTTGAGGTAGGTTCGACCGGACCAAAGTAAAGACCCGGTCGGACCTTCTGGTCTGGGCTGGGGTTCTTTTTGGATCTCGGGGTGGATTTAGTTGGTTTGAATTCCTATTTATTTTAGTCGTTTGATTCTGAGATTGATTCAAGGTTTGGATGGCTAATCTACGTTCATCGAGATTGTGTTTCCCAAACTTGATTGCAATCAAAGTTTCAAAGATAAAACGAAGTTAGAATTATGAAGAGTTCATAATTGCTAAAATTGAGAAACAAAGTTCTTGATTCAATGATTGGAGATCCATGTGGAATTGTTGATGCAATTGGCCTACGTTCATCGAGACCATCTATTGCTTAGTTTCGGCCACATGGAATACTTTCTTGGTTTCTTGAATTGGTGCGGGATTGTGGTTGCCTAATGGTTTAGTTCAAGCGCACTTCTTGTTGTCTTGATTTGGAGATGATAACCAAAGTCCAAATAGTCTCATCCTCATAATTATAGAGAAACTAATGACACATAAATATTATGCTTAAATTAATGGAGATTAATTTAGTGGCTAAACTTGATGCGTAACATGTTTATCTTGTGTGCTCATAAATGTGTTGTATGCTATATGGTAATGAACCTTCAAGAAAGTTTTAAGTCCTTTATTGTCATGCCATGATTAAAACACTTGTTTCTACATGGGTAATTTTGTGTGGGCTCGCCAAAGCGAGGTGCATTGATTTTATTCATGTATGAGCAAGATGAGTGAATAAGAGTTTCCTATACGTTTAAAATGGTTGGACTTAATTAAGCGTCAAAACAGTTTTGGGCTTAAGGCAAGGATGAGATTAAAACATACTTTTTGAAATTGGATTTCTTAAAGAATCTCATGAAAGGAACTAAGAGTCATATGAGATATGATTGACAGGGTTGTCTACCTAATTAATTTGGTTTTGAGCGGTGCGCCAAAGCGTACTCAAAATTAAGTTAAAGTTGAAATCCTTTAAAATGATGAGCTTCAAAGAGAATGGTACAAACTTCATGGATTGGATCCTGAGCCTAAGAATTGTTCTAAGGCAAGAAGATGTGTTGTACATTCTTGATGGGCCTATTCCTAAAGAACCCAATGCCGGAATAGACAATCACAAGAATCATGAGTATGTTTCTAGGGATGTGAGTTGTCTCATGCTCGTAACTATGAACTCAAAACTCCAACAAAGTTTGAACTTGTGGAAGCCTATTAGATAGGCGTGGAGTTGAGTTACATGTTTCAAAGAGCAATCTAGGCAAGAGAGGTATAAAACCATTATTGCATTCACTTCTTGCAAAAGGAGTAAAGGGCAATAACTGAAACATCACATGCTTAAGATAAAAGGCTACGTAGAGCATCTTGAGAAACTTGGTTGTCCAATTGGATTGGAGCAAGCCACGGATCTCATTATTGATTCATTGTCCAAAAGTTATAATCACTTCATGATGAACTGTAACATGCTTGGAATGAATAAGAATCTCTCCGAGTTGCATGATATGCTGGAAAAAACTGCGGAGATGAAGATATTGGAGAAAGGTTCTCCAATGCTCATGGTTCATGACGGAAAGGAGGCCAAGTGCCAAAAGAAAGGTAAGACAAAAGTTGTCAAACCTAAAGGAAATAATTATGGTTAAAATTATAACTCTAATTGATGCAATTTGGTAAAATGGCAATTGGATTGACCATTTAGAATTGTAGTCAAAATTCTGGATGATCAATAAAAGGAATGGTAGTGGGACTACCGCTTGGAAACATTTATGTTATAAATTAATCTTTCTAAATTTAATTATTGGGTATTGGATACCGGATGTGAATCTCACATTTGTAAGATATCGCAATAATTAGTAAATTTAAAGACTGCTTATAGTAAAGTTTGATCTATGAATGGTAATGATGCAATTGTTGCAACATTGTTCGTGGAACACTTGTAAAGTGACTTTACTTATGAAGCAGAAAATATTATTTTGTTATAAGATAATGAAGGATATTTATTTCTTATTTGGAATAAGAAAAGTGTTTTATTTATTATGATTTACTTAATTGTGTTATCATATAAATAAATCTTATATCCTAAATCTTGAAGAATGAAATAATAACTAAGGTTATGACATAAATAATCAAATTCTTTATGCATTATTGTTTTGATCAAATACATGAGAAATGCATATCTAAAATTCCATGGGACGGAGTTTTAAGTCATATGATTTGGAATCACATGATTTATGCAAATCTTATTTACTTGGACCAAGACATCTTTTACTATGAATAGTGAAAGGCTAATATCTTACCTGACCTAATACATGTCAATGTATATGGTGCATTAAGTAGCAATGCTAAAAGAGAATTTTGGTTGGAATTGGTAAAATTATTCAAAGATTCTGATTCGATCAAGATGATGAACAATTAAACCAAGAATTTGACAGTCATCGTCAAAATTGTGAAATAGTTTCACAATTAACTTCACTAAGAACACCATTCTAAATGATGTGTCTACGTGGAAGTACAAAAACCTTATTGGATATGGTTCATTAGATGATAAAGTCAAATTGATCTTCCATTATTAATTTTGGGGTTATGTATTACAAACCGCTATAACTACACTAATTTGAGTTCCATCAAAAGAGGTTAAAAAGTGAAAGAAAACCGGTTTTTGTCTTTCATAAAGATTTAAGATGGTGAGACCTTTTTTAAAAGAGTTGTCTGGGACACACTCATATTTAAATCTAATAAATATATTTTCATGGGATATCCTAAGGAAACTTGAGGACATAATTTTACTCATAAGAAACAAATGGTTTGTTGATTATGATGATACTTTTCTAGATAAATGGTTTATCTCTAAAAGAATCAGTGGGAGTAAAATATATCTCGAATGGTTCGAGACCTAGAAAATAGTATTTAACACTATGATGGAAGTTGAACAAGTTTTCACAAGGAGTTGTGAAAATCCGTCCAAATATACAAATACTTGTACAAATGATAGGATACAATCTATTAGAAGCAATATTGGATATTTCGAAATAGAAAGTATTGAGGTATAGTTCATTTAGAATGAAGTATTTACCACCTATCAAAGATGCAATATCAACTCCACATTTAGATTAATGGCTTGGAGTCATAAAATCTAAAAGGCAACTCATGTATAATAATCAAGTTTGGAACTTGATCATTCTAACCTAAGGTGTAAAAACCAAAGGAGATGAATGACTTTTCTTGGAGAAAAACTTACATGGGTAGCAAGAAACTTATTAGAATTTTCATAGTCACATGTTCATATTTGGAATATGAAATTTGACAAAATGATGTCAAAACAAGCGTTCCTCAATAGGAACTCACTTAAGGATGTATTAGATACAACCTAAAGGTTTTGATAGTCAAGAAAATTCTAAAAGGTATGAAAGTTGCGAAGATTCATTGGATGGATTGAAGCAAGCTTTTGGGAGTTGGAATCTCCGTTTTGATAAGTCATAGAGTTTGGCTTGATCAAGAACGAAGATGAATCTTGTATATACAAGAAGATTAGTGGGATCATGGTGCTATTCCTTATCTAATATGTGGATGACATATTGCTCATTGGAAACGACATTCCTACACTTTAATCTGTAAAGATTTGGTTAAGAAAGTGTTTCGCAATGAAGAATATGGATGAAGCCGCATAAGTCATTGGCATTAAGATCTATAGAGGTAGATCAAGGAAGCTAAATGGTTTAAAGCCAATGTACATACATTGACAAGATCATTAGAAGATTCCGCAAGGAAAATTCTAATAGAGGACAGTTGTCAGTGCTACATGGAGTTTCTCTAAGCAAGACTCAATGTCCTAAAGACAAAAGATGAGCATGAGAAAACGAATGAGATGCCATTTGATTCGGCAATTGGATCCATCATGCCATGATAAGTACTAAGCCGGATATATCTAATGCTTGGAGCATGACGAGTAGATATCAATCCGACACATGTGAGATTCACTGGATGGCCATGAGAACGATTCTTAAAGTACTTTAGAAGGACTAAAGATTCGTTTATGATCTATGAAGGTATGGAAGATGATCTCGGATGCATGCTTCCAAACCAAAAAAGATGATAATAGATCGCAATCAGGTTTTGTGCATATGTCAAATAGTGGAACTGTAACTTGGAATGGTTCCAAGCAGAGTACAGTCACTAATTCTACGACTAAAACTAAGTATATTGCTGCATTGGATGCTGCGATGGAAACTGTTTAGATTAAGAAGTTCATTGGAGAACTTGAGATGGTTCCTAGTATTACTAATCCAATAGACCTTATTAGTAACAATAGTGGTGCTATTGAATCAAACAAAAGAACCAAGAGCACATCCTAAATCCAAACACATACTTAGGCGTTTTCTTATCGTTCGAGAAATCGTTGATAACGGAGACGTAAATATATGCAAAGTACCAACTAATGATAACATTACGGACACGCTAACAAAGGGACTTCCACAAGCTAAACATGATGGTCATGTTAGGTCCATGGGTATTGGATACCTAGAGATTGGGCCTAGGGCGAGTGGGATATTGTTGGTGTTGGTGCCCTAGGCACGTTTGTTAAACGTTGTATGTGTTATCATTATATTCATATTAATGAAGAGATATTTAGGTTATTATTAATGCTCATGTTTTCTTATAATAATCTCCGTCCCTAGAGCTTGTTAAGAATTAGTATAAAGGCTAAATGATCATGGGATGATCATGTTAGATTTATGGGTACTTGTTTGGAACAAGGTACTGGACATGACCCGCTGTATGAGATTTATGTCATGGTCTATGTCATATATAAATCTCATATTAGTTATGTCATTTGAATCCTTAGACATGAACTTATTATAGTATTCCACTTGATGAAGATTATGTTTGACATATTCAAACGCCGCCTTAACACGGTAGTTATAAAGGGTATGATTGGCATAATCGGATTCACGTAGGGAAGAATAATAAGCTAATTAGATTTGTCCTTCTTCGGAGAGATGTCAAGCTTGGGCCCCTTGAAGGAATGATGTTGGTGAAATGTTTGGCCAAACTCAAATGGATTGATTGGATCAATGTCATTTGGATTATCAACATATTCGGAATCGAGAAAGTATTGAACAATACAAGTTGAGTTATTGACCATGACTTGTGTTCAATGACATCGTGGACAAAGGGATTATAACATGTTCTAAAGGAATGAGAACTTGTATCTAGTTATACTATCTGGGTAGGTATGACGGTTTACTAGAACCTAATCATATCTTATGGTTTCATGTTTGAACCCATTGCCAACTTAGTATAATCCTAGAGGGTCACACACGAGAGAACGAATCTTAAAAAAGGACTAAAATGGAAAATATGGCCTTCTGAACCATGTTGTGCGACCGTACAAACTGGGATGGGCGGCCGCACAATTTTTGGGCGACCGCACAGCTAGTTTTGGGAGGCCGCACAAGCATGTCGGGAGAGATTTCCTAATTTGATTTGAAAAAGAATTTTGGACGGGTTTAAACACAAGTTTCCTATTTAGAATAGGTATAACTTGTATAAAATACCAAAATTCGGCCAGAACTTGGACCAAGCTTTTGTGAAAGTCTCCAAAGGGTTTGAGAGAGTTTTATTTTGTTCTAAGACATCCTAGATTGAAGAACAAAATAATACACAAATAAAATTCCATATAGTTCATATTAATTGTGAAAACGTGTTTCACAATTTTGGTCTAGCAACCAAGATCAAGTGTTCTTGATATTCGTTCAAGGTGTGGATACCGCTAGAGGGTGAAGCTTATCATCTTCAAAGTTCGTGTTCCTACTTGTTCGTGATTAAAGCTTCAATTTCTCCACCAAGATCAAAGACCAAATTCAAAGTCATCAAGGGTTAGTTTTTCTAATATTCATATTGTTGTATTTGACTTAATCATATGAATGGATCTATGGCTTTGGGTTTCATTAAAATTATAAATGCTTAATTTCGCTGCGCATGTTACTCTGAAACCCAACAAATAGGGTTAATAACAGAATTCTCATCAAATACGACGTTCCTACTGATAATTACCTTATTTTATGATGGAGAACAAATACGGTATCCCTTGACACCGTGTCCCCATACCCCATGAATACTCCCTTTCTAGCTCTAGGTTCTAACTTCCCATCATCTACATGATAATAAGCAGTACACCCAAAAGCTCTTAAAATAGAACAACCAATAGGTTTACCAGTCCATACCTCATAGGGAACTTTGAGGCCAATACCGGCGTGAGGTCCACGATTTATCAAGTAACATGCTGTACTAACCGCTTCTGCCCAGAACCTCTTAGACAACCCTGCATTGGAGAGCATGCACCTTGCCCTCGTAAGCAATGTCTGATTCATCCGCTCTGCTATACCATTCTGCTGTGGCGTACCTCTAATGGTGAGATGTCTAGAAATCCCCACCTCTCTGCAAAACGAATCGAACTCAGTACTGCAGAACTCCAAACCATTATCTGTCCGGAGCTTCTTGATCTTCTTCCCTGTCTGATTCTCCACTAACGTCTTCCAGTCCTTGAAATTCCTTAGAGCCTCATTCTTGTGCTTTATGATAATCACCCAAGTCTTCCTCGAATAATCATCAACCATAGACAAGAAATATATGTGCCCCCTTGGTGATTCCTAACGTGAAGGTCCCCAACAATCTGAGTGGATGTAATCCAGAACGCCTTTTGTGTTATGTATGCCCTTGGGAAAACTATTACGCTTCATCTTCCCTAGCACACAATGCTCACAAAACTTAAGATCCTTGATCTTATGGCCACATAGAAGATCCCTTTTAGCAAACTCCTGCATCCCTCGAATGCTCATGTGTCCGAGCCTGATGTGCCATAACTTAGACATATCTCCCTCGTTCACTTCTGATGATGCAACCATAGCTGACCCTGCAAGCATTCTTCCTTGGAGGAAATACAAGGAGCCCCGCTTAAGGCCTTTCAGTACCACTTCTGAACCATTACAGACACTAACTTCTCCACCTTTACCCTTGAAGCTGAACCTTTGCTGTCTAACTGACTAAGAGAAATCAAATTCGTTGTCATAAGTGGAACGTGTCGAACCTCATTCAAAGTGACAAACCTACCATCATGAGTCCTGACCTTGATCGAACCAATACCAACAACCTTGCAGACTGCACTGTTGGCCATGCTTATATCATCGCCATCTATCTACCTGTAATCAGTAAACCATTCTCTCCTTGGACTGATATGGTAAGAAGCTCCTGAATCAAGAATCCACGCATCGGATGCGCATGCTGATTTTGGTGTAACTAGAGCATAATCCTCATCTGAACTGCTACCCTTGGCCACCATGGCCTCTGCTCTGACTGGTGCCTCGCCTCGCTTCTTTCTGGGACAATCGAATTTCCGCTGCCCCTTCTCTTTGCAGAAATTACAGACATCCCCAGGTTTTGGACCCCTCTTGTGTGAAAAATTACCTTTATTGTTCTTCTTCCCACTAGAACCCTTATTACTACTACTAGCAACCAAACCTGATGACTGGTATCTGCCCCATTCCCACTCACCATTCGGCGTAACTCCCTCGTCTTGAGAGAAGTTTTCACTTCCTCTAGAGTGATACCATCTTTACAATTTATGCACGAATTGACATAATGTTCATAAGACATAGGTAAAGATACTAAAAGCTGCAAGGCTACATCCTCGTCTTCCACAACAACTCCTATATTACGCAGTTCAAGTAATGCAGAAGTAAATCTATCAAGATGATCATTTATGGGCGTACCTTCAGTCATACGTCAATCATACAGCTTTTTCTTTAGGTATAACTTGTTGGTCAATGAACGTGTCATGCACATGTCTTCCAACATTAACCAAAGATCGCTTCCGGAGTCCGTTCCTACAACATTGGTTAGGATCTCATCATCCAACTGTCTGATGATCTTGGCGTGAGCCTTCTGATCTAACTTCTTCAATGTCGCCGCCTCCTTTGCTGCTGCTTGCTTGCTTGTCCTTCTCTGACTGTTCTGCGATAGCTTCTGTGGTGATTGCCTTACCCTTGGGGTCCTTGCGATCCCTGATTGCAATCTCCAACGGTTCCCATAAATCTTTGTCTATCAACAAAGCCTTCATCTTGATCTGCTAGAGAGAAAAACTATTATTCCCATTGAACTTGTCGATCGAATCTGCTCCTTGACCCATCTTCTCGTTCTCTGCAGCGGAATCCCTGAATCTCTAACCACGAACCAAAGCTCTGGTGCCACTTGTTAGAGCAACTGAACAAGACTTGATGAGAAAATAAATCAATCACAAGAACACAGATTTATGTGGTTCACCAACTTGGCTACGTCCACGGGGAGGGGAGAGAATATTATTATCACTGGAGAAACAATTACACAAGATCACACTAATCTACTTTGCACGAATTTTGATCACAAAATTCCTGACTGTGCAAACCCTAGATCTAGAATTATTGATCTCTCTATTCTGTGTAAACTGAGCAAACTTAGCAACTCACATTAAATTAGGACTGAAGAGGGTATATATACATGCATGATAAACACGGCCTAAAGTACCTAATTAAATTATAACTAGGATTCCTTTCCTGGTTGCCTTGACCAATTCTTAAGGAATCTCAATTCCATGCGTACATAGGCTGACGAAAGAAAAACCAAAAGTCAAACATGGCCCATGCGCCTAAACCTTCTGTTTTTATGGCTTTCGCTTGAAGCCTTAGCCAAAAAAAAACTGCATGCACAATTTTTACTTCTGTCTCGGAATTACGAGCTTGTTAATTAATCCACTAAATTAGGCGTTCCCAATTTCAAAGGCATTAATACTAACACTCACAATAGAGAGAATACAAAAGGCTCTCACAAAGGAGAGAATACAAAAAATCAAACAACATATCAACATTCCTCTTCATTTATTCAAAATATAAAACGAAAAATCTAAAGAAAAAAAAACAGAAAACAACCCGATCTGGAAGTAGATTTAAAGAGAGTGATCTCTATCTAAATCTAAATCCAAATCTAAGGTAAACACAAAGTTTAATAAAAACTTAGAGATTTGTCAATGGAAGATTTGAGAGAGACGAGGGAGAAAGAGAGAAACCGTGGGTTATGTTCAGTTATCTGAGAGAGGAATTCGGTCAATGAGTATTAGTAATTTGCGACACTTTTTTATGACTTTATATTTACTCTATGTTTATAGTTTGTACCATGTTGAACTAATTGTCATCGTCTATCAACAATAAAAGGCATCAGAATAACTTGCACGGTTGGCTCAAGGGGGAGGGCAGGGTAGGCACCCGTCCAGGGCCCACGATGATAAGGGGCCCATAAATTTTATAGTATATGTATATAGTATGTTCATTTTTAATTTTAGGTTTAGTATTATATTTTGATTAGCGAAGTTTAGACTATTTTGCTTTTTATAAATAAATTATATACTTGGAATAATAAAAAGAAGAAACTGAGGTAAGGGGCCATTAATATTTTGATTTTTTACATGACATAGTCATATAGTCTGGTATGATATAGTATAGTATGCTATAAACACATGTGAGAAAGATGTAGAGCATATATTTTTAATGAAACGTCATACATTAGAAAAAAGAATTTAATGAAAATGATGATGATGATGATGAAGTAATGTTATCATCTAAGGAGTCTTTTGAACTTAACTAATTTGTAGTTATTGTAGATATAGTAGTTACCCCATTAGCTAATAGTTTTGAGAAATTAAGACATTCAAAAATATTTTTGGATATAATATGATAAATGAAGAAACAATGTTGCATGGAGTACACTGTTAGAACATGGCTTGCATTACAAGTTATTTAGCTTTTCCATACATGAAATCATACCTATAATGTTAATATAAAGTGTAGTTAATAATAATAATGTGTAGAATTCCTGAGATGTAATTTACCTATTTTTGATGGGCGAAAAAGTAAATCAACATCACTTAAGAATGAATAGGTGTGGTCCCTAAATGAAGTGCCCCTTTGTTTCATATATAAAGGCCCTTCCATCAAGCCTAGAAACAACTACATTCTTACTTTCTCATCTAAATTATCTTCATATTGTTATGAAGTCTTGAGAGAATAAGTGGCACTCATCATTTAGAAAATCAATTCCCCTACATCTTCTTCTTATTCTTCATTTCTTCCTAAAGTCAAGAACATAGATTCAACAGGTATATCTCGCTTCCGCCTTCATCTCTTCCTCAAATCTATTCCAGAAATGAGTTAGGCATTTAGGGTTAAGATTGTTCTAACATACACTACTTTTTTTCTCATGTGTCGGATACGATTTTTTTTATTTTTTATTTTTGTTTGAAAGTTGTACATATGACTTTTCAAAGTGGGTCATTATCAGTTTTTGAAATATTTGAATTTTCAAAAGTGTTGATGTTATACCCGCATTAGCATTGCTTATTGAATTTTGTTAACTGTGCATGTGTCATGACATCATCTGATTTTTTTTTCTCAAAAAATTATTGAAAATTTTCTTGAGATCATCAATCTTAAGAAATGTTAAACGATCCTGCCGTACTGTGTAATGAGAACGATATACTAGAAAATACTGATAATGATACAATTACTAATGATTTTAAATCTTGAAAAGTTTGTAAAAATATGTTTTTATAATCATTATGAGTTCGTTTCATTCGTGTTATTTTTGTTCGATTTCAGATTTAAACTAGTAGGTAACCCGTGCTCTGCACGGGAATCTATTCCGTTAATGTTTTTTGTATTTTCCTTTTTTGATGTTGTTAATTGATACATTAACATAATAATTTTATTTGAAAATATATGTATATTTTAAATTAATCAAAACATTTTCATAGCTTTGGTTGTACATAGTTGTAATAAATATATTTTTTAATTAATTTAGAAGTACATTTAAGTCTGTTGTATGAATATTTCAAAAAACCTAATGGTATTAATAGTAATAGTTAACATATATAGTAACTACTATGATTAAATAATATAATTAATAGTAATAGTTAATATATATTGTAACAGTTATGATTAACTAATACTATTAATAATACTAATTAACTTATATAGTAACTATTATAGTTAACAATTATATTTAACTATTATAATTAACTAATACTATTAATAGTATTAGTTAGTTATAATAGTTAAATATTACTCCCTCCGTCCTTGAGTAAGAGTCATATCTCCCATTTACACGGAAATTAAGAAATGATGGAAGTAAAGTAAATGTTGTGAGTGTAAAAGTAAATTAGGAGAGAGAATGAGTGGGAGTGAATAATAAGTTGATTGATTTTGTGAGTATAAAAGTAAAGTATGAGAGAGAATGACTGAGATGATTAGTAAAGATTCTTTGTCATTTTAGGAAAAAGACTTTTACTCTGTGACGTACCAAAATAGAAAGTAGGACTCTTACTCTGGGACGTAGGTAGTAATAGTTAACTATAATAGTTAACTATTACTCTTATAAGTATTAGTTACTATAGTATAGTTAACTATATTAGTTACCTATTATAGTACATATTACTATTATAAGTATTAGTTACTATAGTAGTTAACTATAATAGTTACTTATTATAGTAACTATTACTATTATAAGTATTAGTTACTATAGTAGTTAACTATATTAGTTACCTATTATAGTAACTATTACTATTATAAGTATTAGTTAACTATAGTATTTAACTATAATAGTTACCCTATATAGTAACTAATACTATTAGCTAATACTATTAGCTAAGAAAAAAATTTGAAAAGTCTCTTATTTATAAGAGTGGTAATGATGTGGCAACACCAAATGCAACCTTTTTCTAAGACTTGTCTATGTGGCAACACTATGGCCCTCCTCACCAACTTTAATATATATATATATATATATATATATATAGAGAGAGAGAGAGAGAGAGAGAGAGAGATTTGTCAAAATTTTATATGCTCTAGTCTACTGCAAAGTAATGTTTGTCTTATCAGTAATTTTTGATGATTAATTGTTTAGATAATCATTGTATTTTTCTTTTATTGTTTTCATTTTGGTAGTTATGGACATACTTGCACTACATTGGTTCTTGTATAAGTATTGTTGTTTTATTTTGACTTATTTATGGCATTTGAGTTTCATAATATATATCTTTATGCAAATAAAAAAACAATAATTATAGGGGTCCTTCAGACCGGGCCCAGAAAAGGCTAGGGACGCCCCTGATAACTTGCATTATATCCTTTTCACTAAAATTTGAAACAAACTAAATTCATTACATTACTACAACAGAACAAACATCCCAACAAGGTGTTGGCCAAATGCACTCAATGAGGGCATCGAATAAACAACCGCGTGGTCAAACGAGAAACACTCCACACTACTACAGCCGTTTTGTTTCCACTTTCCACAACCACTTCAGCAAAAACTAACTAAAAGAAACACAAAAAAAATGAGAAGAAAAAATAAAAATAAAATAATGAACATGAACAGAAAGCCAAACAACTTTACAGAGCCTTACTAGAAATGTTGTGAATGTATATCTCAGAATGAACAACCCGAGCACAATCTGCAGTATGAAAGAAATAAATCATATACATGACGTTGACCAGGAGGCGTTGAAAGAAGAGCCATAAGCCGTCTGATATGGAGCCTCTTGGATCTAGGACGATGAGCAACAGGCAGTAGCGGGTCTTGACTGGTTCTCTGAATTCTGTTTCAAAATATTTCTCTTCATCACAGTAGATCCTTCTTCCATAAGGGTAGGAATGTCCATTATCTGCCAAAACAAGTTGTACTCTTTCAGTAGAACACAAGACAAACAATAACATCTACTCCCTCCGTCTCAAAATGATCTTCTCATTTGCCATGTTTCATTGTCCCAAAAAGTTCTTCTCATTTCTACAAACTAGGCTTTAAAAGTGCACAACCATAACTTGGCTAGTGAATCAAGTGTTCATATCCTTAAAAAGTTTGAATGGTCAAACAGGAAGATCATTTTAGGATGGAGGGAGTATACAATTACATGTCACCTGTGCACTATAACCTAGGCCATGTACACCCCCTCCGTATCATAATAAATGTTGCGCTTACCATTTTGGTATGTCCCAAAATAAGTGTCACGTTTCTAAATAAGGAAATAGTCTTGGACCAACTTTACCACGGTACAAGCAAAGCACATTTCTTGAATAGTTGGACAAATCAACTGCGGCTTTTACTATGGGACGGAGGGAGTATCCTGTTTGACTATGTGTTGGATTTTTCATTGGTGTACATATGTGTAGAGCCATTAATCATTAAAGGAATCGATCAAGAGAAATGGTAAAAATGTCTGTCCAAAACATAAGAGTTTACAAAGTGAACACTTGTTTGAAACAAATTTTAAAGGAATACTAAACACTTACCATGAAAAGGAGGGAGAAGTTGATTTACCTTTAAGCAGAGCTCTTCAAAGCATTGCTCTACATTTACTCTTGTTCTAGCACTACATTCAAGCAATAAGCATCCGTGCTCTTTTGCAAGCGCAATACCTTCTTCCCTGCTCACAGCCCTTTCAGATTCCTGACATGGAGTTCAGAAACTTGGTTTGAATACTCTAAACGAGAATGAACGATAAGGTCACCCCATGATTCAGCAATATGAATCCATCAATCAAGAGACTAAAAAAGAAAAGAGACGTATCATTACATAGATGGTATTGTTAAATCCTTCTGAACACGTGGCCAAAGGTTACAAAGTCCTAAAGGGAAGATCTTAAAACTTTGCTAAAAAAAAGTGAGTAACAACCTCAAAAAGGTTTATAGTAGACTGTTAAGTAACCAACTCCTCTAAAACCTTAAGGTGTTAGAGAGGGCACATACAATGTATATCAAGCTTCAACACAACCCCTGACCTTGCGATAACCAGAGCTCTGATACCATGTTAAGTAACCAACTTCTCTAAAACCTTAAGGTGTTAGAGAGGGCACATACAATGTATATCAAGCTTCAACACTCCCCCTCACGTGTGACCCGGTGACACACGTGGAGAGATTAACAAACATGCCACTTATCGGGCATCAACATAGTGCAATTTTTAGCACTCACACACGTGGAGAGATTAACAAACATGCCACTTATCGGGCATCAGCATAGTGCAATTTTTAGCACTCAATAAGGGTCTTAAAGTCTGAGGTTCCATCCCAAAACCAATTGGCTATGGGAGGAGTAGCCCATGATCTTTATATAGTCAATGCATGGCTAGTTAATTCCCGATGTGGGATAATTGTCTCTAACACGCCCCCTCACGTGTAGCCGGGATTTACTAAGGCTTACAACGTGGACTTGTTACGGGTGGTGCGGAGCAACATCGTGGGCTGTTGGGCCTGCACGTGTAACGGGCCAGCTCTGATACCATCTTAAAGTCTGAGGTTCCATCCCAAAACCAATTGGCTATGAGATGAGTAGCCTATGATCTTTATATAGTCAATGCATGGCTAGTTAATTCCCAATGTGGGATAATTGTCTCTAACATAGACGCACACGATTTTTTGCCATTCTCACTTACTCCCTCTGTTTCAAAACATGTGTTCGCTATAATGTAAACTCATTTTCGGGTCGGGATATAGTGTCTACATCAGAATGCCATGAAAACATTTAAGAGAGACAAAAACGAAATGTAATGTGGACCAACAAAAAAAAAGCTATCAAAGTTTTCCAAAAAGTTTCTCCTTGAATGATTAATCTTTTTGCACAATAAAGGGTGGTTGCCAGAATCTACTGAACCTAATGGCAGTCTTCTACATGCAAGATAAAGTAACACTACTTCGGGAATACCAGTACACCACTACAATAGACATTCATTGTAGTAGCTTACATTTACATGGCCATATCCATTGGAAACACAATCAGAAATTAACATAACACTATTTTCATGCAATTATATCAAGGTACAAAATTAAGTTCCTTGCAACCTTCAATCGGACTTCAAAGCCTAGCAAAAGAGCACGCAGACCTTACCTTGTCAACTTTATTTCCAACAAGCATCTTGACACAGTCCTGATTCGTGGAGTAAAGCTCTATTTCCTTTGCCCATACATCTGACAAATTTGTAAATGTTTCTCTCCTTGTCACATCATATACTGCAATATATGTAAGATCAAAGAAAAAGAGTTAACCCATGGAAGAATAGTTCCATACAAATTATAAAATCTCGTGAGTAAACAATAAAAGGCTGGATTTCCGATTTGTGATTGTATTCCAATCTTCATTCAAATATTGACTGTATGATACCATGGAAGAATAATTTAGTAAGAAAACTTTGCAGCGGGATTGGATTAGTTATATATATATACTGCTTATGTATATGTGTAAGAATATCAATTTGTGCTTTTGTTTTTCCCTTCATTTTGCATCTAGAAGTATAAAATGAAGGATATAATATACAGATGTGGCATGGGGATTAGTTCATTTCCACCCATTCATCATTCAAGAAAATACATGTCCACACACTTTAGGATGGATGAAGTTTCAGACTATTACTGGCATACCAAGAATAATCCCTTGGGCACCTCTGTAGTAAGAGCTCGTCAATGTCCTGAATCTCTCCTGTCCAGCTGCAACACAAATTATGAATCAGAATTTCCCAATAATGGCTAGGGAGAAGGAAACTGTTCTATTCATGATGTTACTAAAATATATATAAATATATATATATATACATATATATATATATATATAGAAACAGAAGATACATATATACTTTGATGCTGTGAGAAAAGTTTATAAACTGAACATAAACTCAAAGCTGATGATTAATGACTTTCAGAAATAAGTCTTCCTGACAACATTAAAAAGTGGGCTACATTCAACTTGCTTAGGTATGTGGAAACACTAAGTGCATTTCCTCACATAGAGATTTTAATACTTGGTTACAGTGGATCTCAATCCGAACTTCCTAACCACCAAGTCAACTCATATTGAACTGGGGGTTAACTCAGTTTTTTAAAGTGTATGGTTTGGTTGCATGTTAAAAAACAAATTGAGTGGTGTGGTTCAATTTGGGGTTTCAACTCTTGAGTCACACCGAGTCAGACCAAACCATTAAACTGAACCTTCAAGTTGAAGCATTCAACCCAATCACTTTGTGTTTCTGGTTTTGTAATTTTTGTAAATTTTCATTGATTGCTCAAATTGTAGAAGATATCATGTACTTTAAGTTTGTTATCATATAATAACTTGCTTGCCTTGAATTTTATCTCCTCGAATAGTTTTTCTTTTTCACCTAGGCTTATTAAAAAGTCTAAATTGCTTGAATCGTCATAATTACGAACTGAAAGCAATAAATTTCGACATACAAAGTCACAAGTAAAGTGGGTGTAATACTCAGCTAGAAGAAAGCCCTAGATGAGATAATATGTATGTCATGCTAAAGAGCAAATCCATATGGGATTGGGGTGACAGAGATTTCAGTTGAACCACCAAACCTAACCACTACACTGAACCAGAAAACCACCAAACCAAGTTACCACGTTGAACCACTAAACTGAACTGAGCCGATGCAATTTCATCCAGTTCGGTTTCAATCTATTAAGTTCTTTGGATTTGATATTGAATATGAAATGTGGTTTCGATCACCTCTTGCCCTAAACAAAATAGACCAGAACATCTATGCACCTAATTTTGTTCGTTCTCCTAGTTACCTATCATTGCTCCGGGGTCAATTTAGTGCTAAAAGGAAGACTATTGGTAAAAAGGTAAACCGTATACTGCTGTTTTTTTTTTTTTTTTTTTTTGATATGCATTTTTTAAGGAATTTGCATTTCTAGGGTTTCTTATTGTGTATATATGTAGTTCTGTTAAGTAAATCTCCCTGACACGTGGTCTTTCATTAGCAAGAAAAAGTAGGAGAAACAAAGGAAATCACCCATTTGAACCTTTTGTGGTGTTTATTAAGAAATTGAGTACTTTACCGGTGTCCCATATCGTCAGTTTTATTCTTTTATCGCCAACCTTAAGCTGCTTGATTTTAAAGTCCACACCTGACAGCAATGGGAGAGGAAAAGGTAAGAAGCAGCCAGAGTTCAGATGAATCGTCCAACAAATAAATTTCAGTGTATTCCGAATAATCTCTTTGCAGGAAGGTCAGAATCTTCACAAAAACATATTTCCTAGCATTTGATTTTTTTGCTAAACGAAGAGAAAAGGGGAAATGAATATACCATTCACCTGATAGACTTTTTATATTTGAAAAGTCAATACTTTTAAAACTTATACTCCCTCTGTCCCTAAATGAGTGTCCATTTTCAAGAAATTTTTGTCCCTAAATGAGTGTCTTTTTTGAACATAACTTTCTCCCTAAATGTTTTTTTTCGAAAAAAATTTCACCGGTTTCTTTATACGTGCAAAACTAAAGGTTTGGAAAGGAGATTACAAGATTATATATGAATCGTTGTTACCAAATTGTTCAAAAAGTTGAGATTTTCAGTTTCCCTTAAAATGAAATTTGGACACTCATTTAGGGACAGAGGTAGTACATGTATTTCTAGATATTTCCTTCAATTTGCACTAAATAATTTCCACTATTCCATGACACGTACAGACATATGGTACTTAAAAAAAACAGTAATTATGCTCCATAGCTTAGCTTTGGAAATGTGACTCAAAGTTATATAACATAATAAAAATGTAAAGTACAAATGTTCTGAAAGCTAATAAGTGGTAATACAATTTTTCCTTTTTTTTTAATTCTTCCCTTTGCTTTTTTGTGTTTCTTTTTTGTATCTTGGAAAGAGGCCAGCATTGTTGAAAAATGACATAAATCAAAACTTCTCCCATCGCATCATTAACCGGGGTAGGATTCAAGACCAGGTCCAGGATTCGAGTCAAATCGACCTTCCCTCTCATTTCAGGGAGAGGGAAGGAATTCAAATATCGTTTCTGAGACATAAAAAGTCATTCAAATAGGAGATGATATGATAGAACATCTGCCAAGATGGTTGCTTAGTGCACCATTTCAGAAGTCTGAATGGTGGAAAAGTCATCAATGAGTATGGTATTATTCATGACTTTCTATGGGACGGACTAAATGGTGGAAAAGGATTCCTGTGGCGGACTGCAAGGGACTAAGACTGAGTTGAATTGTGTGTCATTTTCGATCACTCAAGTCTCTATATTGTGCAGCAAGTAGAGGACCAGAGTACACCTTGTAGCCAAAAAGAAACCAGAAGTCCTACCAAATCCATCATCCTGAAATCATACATCAGTAATATTCTAAATAATAATTGTGATCCTGGCCTCGGTGATTCCTTATTTTTCGTCTGAATCTTTTCCTTGCATCATATACCCCTTCCTGCTGCCTACTAATATTACTTTGTATAGACTAAAGAGTAGTTCAACATCGTCGTAGGCAATGGTGAAATCTTGATTCGTTGTTCACTAAGCCTCACATGCTTGTTAGCGTGGTATTCAGGATTCCATAAGACAGCAGCCCAGCTCGTGAGCCCACGCAATCACTTAAACATGACGTAACTCGAAATGAGAATTGGGGGGTTCTGGTGAAGGTATGCCAAGCTTTTATGCAAGTCTAGAGTGTTAGTTGTTCTATGGAGCTGAGAGAAACTCGAGAATTTTCTGGAGCAGCAGTCATCTTGGCATTTTCTTTGGGATAGAGGGACCTTTGTGAAATGTATTGTCTATATATGTTTTTGATACAGTGTGACTACATATGCACTACCGTTAGATCAAATCATTAAGGCTAGAATTGTCTTTTGACTTCTACCCTCCCACCGACACAGACAGTGCATTTGTTAGAGTTGGACAGTCAGACTGCGCGCAAGCTGAGAGGAATTCAAGTATCGTATCACTAATAATCTTATGATAAAAATCAATACTAGAGGTCAAATGACAGCTATTCATCAATCTATTTGTGAAATGTATTGTCTAGATATGTTTTTGAAGTGTCTTAAATCTGTGTCATATTTACCTTACAAATGTTGACATTTATTTTAGTACCAAGTGATAGGAGGTTGAAGTTTGGGAGAAAGCCATTACGGACCTACTGGGGATACTTGTGCCCCAGTAAGGGAGAAAAAGAGAAGTGCAATGGTCCCATGCCAAGGAAATACAATGAGCTAGAGCATAATCCAAAATCCAAATAAGTGGCGCCACAAGTGCACCGGAACAGATTCCCTCACATGCTCATCACCAGATAAGGCCGTTAGTATACACTACATATACCTCACATGTGAAAAGAAGCACAAAGGCAATGGAGGAACTACTATTCCTCTCCTCCTTGCTACCATTCTTGGCAACAATTTGAAATTGTTTTGGATCCTTGTATGTTGTTTGCAAGGCTTCTACTTAATCGATGCGGGTTCGAGTCTCAACGGGGACCCCTCACATTTAGCCGGCTTTAGACTTGCTATGTGGACTCATTAGTGAGGGTGGTAAAGTGTAAGCATGCAGGCCATTAGGCCGGCATGGGTACCGTATTAAAGCTTTGAATCCATCTATTAGATCATAGAAAGCCTTCACATACGGTTTAATGAGTATTACTGCACATGCTGTGAGACATCTGTCTACACTTCGTTAATGATTCTTATCATTCCACCTTTCAAGAGCAAAATAGATTCAGTTCACGTTTAGGAAATTAAGCTATAATTGAAGATCAAGATTAAACAGAGATAGATAGGTTAAAAGCGAGTTTTTGTGGGACCCAAGACCAACTTAACCATTGATAAACGACAAGGCTCTGAGTCACCTGTTTTGATGTTTTCTCGAACTTATGGCATAATTTGCATTAGTGATGACAATGATAATTCTCCACTTATTGACAAGCAACTTACTTTTTCATATCTTTTCATGAAAAAAAATAAAATTTCCTAACTATTGGTATACTTTTCATTTTTGTTAATCATACCTACTTTGTCTTCAAACTTTTGGCTTGGCCCCAGAACAATATTTGGACCACCCTGATTTCTTTCAGTTATTTAAAATGGATGGCTCATTTTTAAAGACCAGACTGTCCCCTAGGATATCATCATATTTCCTCATTAAAATAGAAAATATATGCATAAACTCATTCTGAATTCATAAGTAATCAAATAATTATTTTCATATTATACAGCCATTTGAAGACTTCCCAAAAACTGCAATAGGAGAAACGTGACAGAAAATCCAACAAACTAGTAGAAAGTAAATGTAAAAAGACTGGATACACAAAGAAAAACATGAAAATAAAATCAGAAAAACATCCATTTATGATTTCATGGTAAATCTATTTTTTTATTCATGCACTATTCTATTATTTAGTCATCCTAAATTACTGCATGATCATTGTCAACACTAATCCGCTTGCCTTCTTTAGCGGTCATCAGCATGATCAAGTTATATTTGTGCAGTGCTAAGGCTCCTGGCTATGCTCCTTTGTAGTTAATCAATGAATGTAAACTCAAAACCGGCAATCTTTTCAAATTACGAGTGAGGAAATGCAAAAAGGAAAAAGAATATAAGGCCTATGCTAAGAGACCAAAATACGTCCTTCCATTGCTGTATATAGGTCTCGTTGAAGCCTGAGTGCATATATCAAAGGCACATTCATTTACAAAATTCGTACATAGTATAGCTTAATTAATCAATTTTTTATAAGTGAAACATAAATTTACAATCACAATGTAGCATTAAACATCAGAAAAAACAAAATACAGTCTGTATGTACTAACATGGATTTGTTTTAGGTCAACTCCCAAAATGCCTCATACTAATGGAATGTGTGAACACCTTTATATACTAAGCAATTCTTCTTTCAATTGCCGATGTGGGACTTGGGTTGACACCCCAACAGTACTGCCTTTGTCCCTAAATGAATGTTGTTGATCATTTTGGGACAGAGGGACTGAGGGAGTAATAATTTACAAGTTGCATACTGCCAAATCTATTCGTATAGATCAAACTATACTTATCAACACACCGCTACATAACATTCAAAAAAAAAAAACACACCGCTACATAAAAATTTCAATTTCTTCCCAAAAAAACAAAAAATCAAGGATCAAAGTAAGAAATCAATAAAGCAACCAAGCAAACTATACGTACACGTCTACTATACGTATACATATGCATTAAGCGAGAAATTAGTGAAGGCGAATTTTACCGATGGTAGGAGCGAGATCCTCGACGGAATTGGAAATGAAACTGACGAGGAGACTGCTTTTGCCGACACCGGAGTCTCCGATCAGTAAGATCTTGAATGAGAGATCATAACTGCTGTTACTTTGTCCCGATGATGACCCCATCGGAATCCGATCACCGGTTTATTTCCTCTCTCACACACTGTCTACTATGTGTGTGTGAATCTAGAGAGAGCGAAATGTGAGCATAATTTAGAGAGAGAGAACGTGTGTCAGTGTTAATTTGTGTGTGTGAGGAGAGAGAAAGTGTGAGGGATTTGGAGAGAGAAAGTGTGAGGGATTTGGAGAGAGAAAACGGCTAGTAGTAAGAAAGAAGGTAGCTGAGGAAAGGCGTGGAACGACGTAATTCTTTTACTTTTATTGTCGTTTTGGGTTTGGTATGGGATTCTGATATTGCGCGAAAGAAGACACCTGGTGTTGTTTATTGGGGAAGAGGGAGAGTGAGTGGTGGCAGTGTGTGTAATTTTGGGTTAACATTATGGGCAATTGTTGTTTGTAACTTGGGTGGTGGGTCAACATCTTGGGTCGCCATTTATGGTTGTGTTCTTGGATTTGAACCCAAGGATCCTCTTTGACTTGCAACCAAAATTACATTTTCCGCGTACCCGGAACCGCTCCACCTATTTTAGCTTCACCCTTTCACTCAACAGCTCCGATCAAGGCCACATATGCTAGCTCATCATTTGTGCGGCTAAGATGATTTCAATTTTTAGTAGGTCCTACCGAGCTCGGACACATCTCATCCGTCGAACACAAAATCCAATGAGGTGGCTCTAATCGGAGCCATTGGGTGGAGCGGGTGGAGCTAACCGATCGGTGGAACGGTTCGAAATCCATTTTACACTTATAAACAAAAATAAAAATATGTACTCTCTCCGTCCCGAAAATGTGGTGAGTATGAAAAATTAAGTAGGAGAAAGTATGAGAGAAAATTAGTAGAGATTTTTTATTGTGAGAATGATAAATGGGTTTCATGGTCAATTTAAGTAATAAAGCAACAAAAGACTTTAGTATAAGACCCCAATTTAAGTAATAAAGCAACAAAAGACTTTAGTATAAGACAAATTAAAAGAGAAAGTAATAACCTTAGTTTGGGACAGCGAGTATGTACTCTTTTCGTTTGTTCAAATAAATGAGGTTTGGACTTAAATGTGTAAATAAGAAAATGATTATGGGACTAAAAGAAAAGATATAATCCTGTCTCGAAAATGTCTCTGAAAATTAACTTCATTATTTCTCTAATTTGTTTGAATCATAGTGGAAAGTGGAAATCTGATTAAAGGGCTTGCGACTTCGCTCGAGTGTGTAAAATTTATGTGGACCTATTAGCAAGCCTGAGTTGGGTGTTTGTAATCCCTTATTATATACTCCCTCCGTCCCATTTCAAATGGCAAAAGTTGCCAAAAAAGATGTCCCAACTAAAATTGCAAATCCAAAAATAGCAAGTTTTAACTCACTTGCACACTCACATCCACTAACCTACTAACTATTCTCTACCCCACTTTTTCTCTCCCACTCAACTATTAACACTCACAACACATCACCTTTTTCACTTTTTCTCGTAATCTCCGTGCCAACCTAGTATTTACAATTTAAAATGGGTCGGAGTGAGTATCGGTTAGAGTGTAGTGGGGTGTGTTATTTACAAGCCTATAAAACGACTACTTACTGACACCAGCATCGTCAATGGACTTTAAAGTAGGCCCCCGAAAAGCCAAGTGGAACTAAGATACTAATATTCAATTGCTAGTGTTTGGTGTTTATGTGACAGGCGGGTTTTTTTAGCTTGAATCGTTACATGTTATTAAGACACTGTTACATGTTATTAAGACCCTCTCAGTCTGAAAAAATAGTCTCACTCTGTAAAATTTCATAAAAATAGCTAAAAAGTTTATTTAGTTGTGGTTATAACTCAATTAAATTGATCAAGTTAAAGTAGTAGTATTTGATAATCTCACTTCTATATATTTTATTGGGAGTAGAAAGAATAAATTGAAGTGCGCAAATTACAGTCAATTCTAAAATCATAGTTTTAAATTGAAGTGCGCAAATTACACTCAATTTTAAAATCGTAGCTTTAAATTAAAGTGCGCAAATTACACTCAATTCTAAAATCATAGCTTGAGATTGTACCCAAAAAAAAATGATTAAATTCATTTTCAACCATCGTACTTTCACCCGACTTTCACGTTAAACATCCTACTTTATTTTTTTTCACAAAAACCACTTTGGAAAACCTCTCATCCAAACCCAAAAATTGTGGATTAAGGCACGGATTAGACACGAATTTGTGGTTGCAATGGGAGGTTTTTAAAAGTATAGTGGTTTTCGTGAAAAAAATAAAGTATAATGGTTAAAGTAAAAATCGGGCGAAAGTACAATGGTTGAAAATAAATTTAAAAAAAAAAAAAACAGACAAACAAACTCGAGATTGAGTTGTCAAAGTTGCAAAAGCGGCATTATAAAGTTAAGAGTTCCTTTACAATTAGCTATACACAAAAAGAAAGGAAAAGTCAAAAGTGTAACTAGACACTAACAAAATTTAAATACACTTCTTTTCTCTTTTTGTTCTAAGAATTATCTTTTGCTAATAATTGAACAACTTCTAATAATTTTTTCCTTCTTTTTTCCTTTAATCATTTGGCTTAAGATCTTTAATCCTTGTCCTGCTCACAGCCTGGTAAAGCCAAATCATGGCTGCATGGCATGCTTGAGGAACCCTCATTTTACTTTTTCTACCTCCTCTTATTCTTAACAGTGTTCTAAAAATCGGTCTAGGCGGTGTCTAGGCGCTAGGCGGCCACCATCCGCCCCGATTTCCTCCTAGACGGTGACTTTAGGCGTTCAGGCGACTAATCGGTAGTAAGGCGGCGGTTAGGCGAGCTAGGCGGTCTGGGCGGCGGTTAGGCGGACTAGGCGGGTCCGGCTAAGAAGAAAAAGAATGATAAAGAAATAGGGTCAGATTCTCGCCGAAGACAAGCGATATTGGACGGAGATAGAGGTAATAGGTGCCGGAGTGTTTGAGAAGTAGATTGGGCCTGCGGAGAAGTAAAGGAAATTGAGGGGTGGGCGAACGAGAATGGGAACCTGATCATAGGTTTTGACGAGCCTGCAGCGAAGACATGCTCGTAATTCATGGCCGAAGCTCGTCGGAATTTGTGCTGCGATTCCCATCGTTGCTTGACTTTACTGAGAGAGAGAGAGAGAGAGAGAGAGAGCGTTGTGAATGAGGAATTTTGTTGAGAAACGGCGGATTTCAAATTTTACTGAAATGGAATAGGAAAAAGGGGATTTAGGGTTTATTGTAAAGTGATAAATGTCTATTATACCCTTTTTCAACTAGTAGGAGAAGTTATTTTGTTCCTTTGACCCTTGTAATTTAAAAATCACCCCAAACCCCCTGTGTGCAACTTTTAGTGTACTCCTTCCGTCCTAACTTCTAGTTTATCATTATGTTATTTTGATTGAAATATTATTAATTTTTGAAATAAAAATAATAAGTGACACTAATTTTTGGATATATATATATATGTATTTATATATTTATAAGTTGATGGTAAGCTAGTCTTGATAAATATTTATATACATTTATATATTTATATAAAAATATTAAAAATCCGTTAATTTCTCGGCCCCGCCTAGTCCCCGCCTAGGCCCCTAGGCGCTAGGCCCGGCTTCACCACCTAGGCCCCGCCTAACGCTTTTTAGAACACTGATTCTTAATAAATTGCAATTAATTATTCTTAATAAATATTTTTAATTATACATTATTTATAACATGATAAAATTATACTTAAATTATTTCATAACTCATAAATACTAAAGTTAAATAAAAAATGTGACATTTGTTATACATTGAAGGTGGGAAATGAAAGAAATCAGTGGTGAAATAGCTTTAAGGAGAAGGAGGTCAATCGATCTCCATCAATGTTTGAACATGTCAATTTACCACATTTGTATTTTTATAATTAAAATAATGAATTTGTGTATTTTTGATCCCTTTAATGTTGGTTAAAAAAAACATTGAAATACTCCCTCTATCCCAGAAAGATAGTCTCATTTTGATCTTTTATGGTCAACTTATATGAACTTTGACCAAGCATTGGTGTCAATATAATGATCACAATAAAATTTTAAAAATTGTTATTAATAAATCACTTAATGATTGATTACAATTTTTAGAATTTCACTAGAATGAGTAGATCAATATCAATGTTTGATCAAAGTTCATTTAGGTTGACCATAAAAAGTCAAGACAAAAACTTGGGGAGAACAAGGGAATCCGTCTCATGGTAGAGACGGGTCATTTTTGACCCATGACCCGACCTACGAACCGGCTCCATGACCCAAAAGTCCCAAAAAAAAAATTGCTTTTTTTAAATTTTTATATTTTTTTTTCGGTTTGTCAAAAGTAATAGTTACTATAACTAAATGTAACTGTTTGTATACATAAAAGTAATACATATATACAGAAAAAGTAACAGTGTTTTTTTTATGTTTTCTTCGTTTGCCAAAAGTAATACTTATTACAACTAAAATGTAACGAACGTGTTACTTATATGTAACAGTGTTTATACATAATTGTAACACATACGTATAGAAAAAGTAATAATTCAACCATTTACATTTTTAGAGCTAAAAACACTTGATTAGTATTACATGTAAAAGTATTACATTATCTATAGAAATATGTTATAATTTATTTTATTAAAGTGTTACATGTACTTGTACAAACAATTACATTCATGTATATGAGTTGTTACTTTTCAAATGTTACTTTCTTTCAAAAAATTAAATCAAAATACACAATATTTTACATTTTTGCAAAAGCACTATTACATTTCAGTATAAATGATAATTACATTTAGATATTGTTTTGGTTACACGTACGTAATTATAGTTAGTATTACATTTGAAAAAATGGGTAAAACGAGTTTTTGTTTTTGTAAAACAGGTGTTACGTTTACTTATGAACAATGTTACTTTATATGTATACAATCATTACATTAAGTTATGGTAACTATTACTTTTGGTAAACGACGGAAAAGTCGAAAAAAAATATAAAAAACTCAAAAAAAAAATGGGGACCAATGGGTGGTTGCCATGTGGTAGGTATGCCCCATAGGTCATGGGTCGACCCGTCTCATAGTGTTCTCATGGGAGACTAGCTCAAAAGTCAATACGAGATTATCTTTCTAGGACAGAGGGAGCATTATTTTGACCTTCTTGTATTCTAAATTTAGGGTTTAGAAATGTTTCAACTATAAATTTGTATTAAAAACAATTTTATCCTTTTAAAAAAAAAAATGTAACTTCACTACTGAAACAAGCGTCTAATAATTAATTGGGCCATAGCTTAATGGAATATTTAGTTTGGTCATTATAACAAACACCATTGTAGGGAATGTGTGTGGGGAATTTGGCAATGGCATATGAACCCACAATGAATGAATGGTGTTGTGCCTGATAACGTAAGGGAAATAATAAATTTATAAAAAATGGCTACAAAGTTGTGGCTTACAAAATGAGGTGTCATAATTATATTGGTGTTTTTAATATGAGTGTGTCGGGTCCACTATCGATGTAGCCAATAAAATATCGCCACCACACCTTGTATCATTCATTTTCTAAACTTCTTTTATAAGCCTAGCATTGCCCTAACGGTAAATATAAAGTCACAAAAAAGTGTCACAAAATTTGGTATACAAAATGATGTGTTAAAATTTTATTGGTGTTTTTAAATAGAGTGTGCCGGGTCCACTATTGATGTAAACAATAAAATATCGTCACCTCATTTTGTATTCATCATTTTGTGAATTTCTTTTGTACCCCTAGCATTGCCCTAGCCTAAAAGGATGATGACAAATGAACAAATGAACCATAACAATGCTTTAGGGCTCCTATGTCAATGTAAATTACTAGTAGTATATTAGTTGAAGCACTGTAATTGATTTATAAGAGCAACGTTAATGTTAGAGTCACAAAATACTTTAAAAAAAACTCAGTTTTGGACGTCAGTATTAATGTTTAAATCATTTAATATTTGAACCCACAAAACAAACACTCAACTAACACTTATGAACCATTTATTATGATTTTGTGAAAAATGTGCCATTTATTATAAGTGGGAGGGAGTGTAAATAAACTGTGATTAGCATTAAACTTTGCATTTAGTCTTCATTCATTAAAATAAACATTGTTAATAGTGGCAAGGGACATTGGAAAAAAAAAATGAGTAGTGAAAATTTGAATATATTGTCTTCCTATTTCTCATTGCAATTTGTTCTCTATGTTAGATATAAAATGTTTAATTTAGCATCACTTACAATAAATGAGTATGAAGTTCTAGAAATTTATCTTTTTCTTATAATCTATAGTAATATATCTATATCTATATCTATATCTATATCTATATCTATAGTAGCAAGATAGTGGTAAATTTTGTAACAATGAAGGGTAAAAATGTCTTTGAACCTTATAGCCTCTTTTATAAGTTTTGTAGTAATTTTTTAAACAAAGAAGAACATATATATCTAATCTATATTAATATTAAAACAAGAAAGCATACTATGAAAGGAAACCCCACTAAAATGTTGTTTTTCAAAAATAGCATTTGAGCGCGTGCGAGGAAATAATTGTAACTTTTGACTCCGGATGAACCACGGAACGCACCGCATATCAAATCGAATGTCGGACTGAGACGAACAAAAGTTATCGGGCGTAGCCCCTTAAGGCAGGGGTTAAAATTGCCAAAAAAAAAAAAGGTTATTTAGTGCCTATGACGGGCTTCTAAATATTTTGCCAATTTTTGGGCTTTTCGTAATTTTTTTGCTTAATTAGGGTTTAAATCATTAGGGTTGCAACGTACTTTTTTTATGATTTTTGGAGTCAATTTTTGTCGGTTTATGGTACTTATTATTTGTCCCATTATTAGTATCACGTTAGAGATCCAGCTGGCCGTAAGATATTGACATATCACAACAAATTTTGTAGTCAGTCTGTTGTTGTTATTGACAATGTTGTTTATAAAGACGTTTTCCACAATGTGTAAAAATCATTTTCCTTAATATGTGAAAATATTTCTCTTTTGTGATGAATTCCTTAATTATGTTTTTTAATTTAACTTATCTAACTTTTTTTCAAATGATTAGAAGCAGTGGCGTATCCAGGATTTACAGTGAGGGGGGTCAAAAATTATATAGAAAATATAAAAAAAAAAATACACTAAAAAAATGACAATAAAAAACACACATATATAAAGCCTTTTTTTCATACGAATTCAAATTTTGATGTTAGAATATTAGGCTCTTGGGTAGCGGGAAATTGAAGAGGTTAGACTCTTGAACTTGAGGCTCTCCACTACTTTGCGAATGTTTCAGTTTCTTGAAATAGTTTTCGAGCACTGTTAGAAAATGCGTAAAAAGCATATTAACAATGTCACCGGCCATACACAAACAAATCAACAAGGGCACATGCCATGAAACCACAACAACAAAGCCACTAAACCACAAGGCCACTGGCCATAAAACCACAACAACAAGGCCACTGGCCATAAACAACCACACGAGCAAAGACTATAAGGCCACTGGCCATAAAACCACAGCAACAAGGCACTAAACCACAAGGCCACTGGCCATAACACCACAACAACAAGGCCACTGGCCATAAAACCACAACAATAAGGCCACTGGCCATACACAAACACGTAACAAGATTATAGTTCAGTTTCTAACCTCCGGGACGGGAGCCTCATTCGCTTTAGAGTCCGAAGTAGCCGACCCATGTGTTCAAAGGAGGACCCATTTTTATGTAGAAAATAAGCTAGAGTTAAAATCCCAAATTCGTTTTGATATCCTCTGTTAACCAATTATCAAAACGACAAAACATTCTAGATTTTGCTGTAGAAGAAAAACCCAATTCACAAATTCGTTTCTTGATTTCATATAGCTAAAATTGTAATGGGTTTCGTAAATTCAGCATCCAAAGAATAAATAGCACAGACTTCATTATATATACACGCTGCGTGCACAAAACATTCCAGAATCTACATTTTCACATTCAGAATTGAAAAACCCAATTCACGAATTTGATGTTTTTGCCGTAGAAGAAAACGAAAAAAAAAAAAAACGATTGAAAGAAAGGGCGAACTAGATTTTTTGGGAAATTTAGGGATCTGAGATTAGGGACGGTTCGGACGAAAGAGTAAAAAGGGCGACAAAGGGGAGAAAGATTACCTGCGGCAACAGGAGTCTATGGCTGCAAGTTCGACCGATTGCTTCTTCTTCGGTGACGGCGTCTCTCTCAGTTCTTCGCAATCGCTCGTCGTCGACTCAAAACCCGCTTGCGGCAGACAAAAGTGATAAGTTTTGGTAAATTGTGTAAATGTCGAGTATTTATATGTAGGGATTTGAGGGGGTCAATTGAAATTTTTCAGGGGGGTTAAAATTAAAATTTGAACATTTTTAAAGGGTCAAAATAGGTATAAACGGGAAAGTCAGGGGGTCAATTAACCCCCCTCACATAAACGTGCGTCCGCCCCTGAGTAGAAGTGCTTGTGTCTGTGTATCGCATGGGAGTAATAGTAGTATTGGGAAAATTGGAAATTACACTCCCTGTGCGCCAGTGTCACCATAAGATGATGAAGTGAATTGAGATTGGTGAATAGTCCCATCTCTTTATTTCGAAGTGATATGAATCCAACCTCCCACATGCCATGAGACATGCCATGAGGTTTATGTTTAATGTTTGGTACCCAAACAACGTTTTAAAGTTGACTAGTTATCTCTCTATTAAAAAAAAAAAAGGTTAGTGACAATTTAGAGCCTGAAATGTAGGGGGGTCTTCGGCGCAGGGGGGTGGGGGCTGACCTTTTTTATTCTACAGATTAGGGCTCGACATGTCAAATTATTTCCAGCTAAGGGCTTTTTGACGGAATTTGTTAGAAAAGTCAGTTAAATCGACAAAATTGACGGATTTGTAACTGATATCAGGTTTTAGGGACTTTAGTAAATATATAGAAACTTAAAGGTAAAAAATTAAATGTAAAATATTTTATGCATATTCTTAAAGTTAAAAAAATCTTCAAATAATCAAAATTAAAGGATATTAATAAAATTATATGTTATTTAAATATATAAAAATAAGGACTTTAACTTAATCTTAATCAGTATATATATATATATATTATCATATAATAAATTTAAATAAATAAAAATTATTACTTTATTATTATATCAACAATGAATCAAGAAAAATGAGAGAACCCCTTAAATAGTGTGAAAAAATTCAAGCAAAATCGAAAGCAGGATAAGGTTGTTGGGTTTTGATGCATCATGCGCAGCGGAATAATAACATAAGATCAAACACCCATGAGCCCGGATCCGTGCATGTTGATTAAATTAAATACAAGATGAAATAAACTAACCCTTGAAGATCGCATCCATGAACACGAACTTTAAGGTGCTAAAGCAAACACCCTCTATCAGTATCCACACGTCGAACGGACTCATGAACACCTTCTTGATTGATTGCTAGATCCAAGGCTTGATGAAGAAACGATTTCTTGGTAGGAATTATTTTGCTTATTTGATTATTGTATTTTGATGATTTTAAATCTTAAAATAAATAATCCTATCTCTCTATATTTTATTGTTTATAAAACAACGTGTTATGATTTCTCAAAACAATATTAGAGGTTGTCAAACCCGGCTGCATATATTTATATGAGGGTTTGACCTAATTTCTTTTGGGATTGGGATTCCTTGTCACACAAGAAATCTGAACAAACTGTCCATAATCGGGGAAGGGAGCCGTACGGATCCATAGGAGCCGTACGCCACCTATTTGGCCGTACGGTCAGTGTCCTAAAATCTCAGATTTTTAGCCTTTTTCCAATCCGTTCTAATTGTGTGTGACCCAATAGAATTATACTAAGTTGGCAACGAGTCCGAACCATTCAGAACCCGTAAGTCATAAGCGGACTCTAGCTAGCCATTATGACTACCCAATTAGTATAACTTTGAAAGCCCAAAGTTACCTTATAGAACATATCACAATCCCTTTGTCACGCGATATCATATTGGACATAAGTCATGGTCCACGTCAACTTATGTTGTCCAATGCTTTCTCGATCTTGAGTAGATGAGCAAATGACATTGATCACATCAGTTTATTTGAGCATGACCATGCACTATTATCAATCTCACTCATCGAGTGGCCAAGCAAATATCTCTCTTGAGAGAGGGACAAATCCCATCTTGACTTATCATTATTCCCTACAGGAATCCGATTATGCCAATAGTAGCATTTATAACCACCCGGTTAAGGGTAGCGTTTGAGTACGTCAAACATAATGTTCATCATGTGGAAGGCCATAATAATCTCAGGTCTAAGGATTCAAATGGTATGACTATCATGAGATTTAATTATGACATTTGACCATGACATAAATCTCATAACGGGTCTATCCAGTACCTTGTTCTCCAACAAGTACCCACAAGTTTAATCCGCATCCTATGCACCATAATCATCATATGATTATCCATTAAACTCATGCTAGATCTTCATAAGTTCTAGGGACAATGATTATTATAATAAACATGCAAAAGCTATAATAATCATGTTTGTTATTTCTATAACAATGAAGCTATGATGTAACGCATAAGCCTTTCTCAAGGGCCTAGGGCATAATATCCAACAAAGGTTAGGATGAAGAAAAGAATAACTCTCTCCTCCCAAATGTCTGTTTTCGTAAAAAAAAAAAAAAAAAAAAAAAAAAAATTAAAAAAAAATCCCAAAATAAAAGTATGTTGCTTTAGAAAACAATTGTCACTATATATATATATATATATATATATATATATATATATATATATATATATATATATATATATATATATATATATATATTCAATTTTTTCACTACGTATTGTATAGTTGAAAAATTATAAAGTGAATATAAATTATATTTATGCGTATTTGTTATTAAATTTTATAAGATGTAATATTTTTCGAATGTGAAGCAAAATTTCATAAAAATACAATGGTAAAATGCAATTGACGAAAAATAGATTTTTTATTCTGAATAATTTTATTTTTTAAAAAATATTAAAATATTATATAATTTTATTAATATCCTTTAATTCTGATTATTTGAAAAAAAAAAGGCATTTTTTTAAATTTAAGAATATGCATAAAATAGTGTACATTTAATTTTTTACCCTTTAAGTTTCTATAAATTCACTAAAGCCCCTAAAACCTGATATCAGTTACAAATTCGTCTGTTTTGTTGATTTAACTGACTTTTCTAACAAATTCCGTAAAAAAAAAAACCCTTAATTGGCGAGAATTTGGCATGCCAAGCCCTGATGTGTAGAATAAAAAGGTCAGCCCCCCGCCGAATACCTCCCATACATTTCAGGCCCTAAATTATCATTAAACCTAAAAAAAAAAAAAAAAAAGAGGGGGGGGTGGAAGAAGTGATCATATGCTTAATATTTCGGCCATGACATAAATTATTATTTAATTAAAAATTAATTTATAAAATTAAATAACAGTTAATTATAATATTTTAATGATAAAAAAAAATATTACAATTTAGTAAGGATAAATGGATTTTTATTAAATAAAAGACAAAGTTTAATTGAGTTAACTATGAAAGTTAACGTGAGACTATTTTCCTGAGACCAAAAAAATACTTAATTATATTAAATTTTTGAATGAAAATGTCAAAATGATAACATAATATAAATTTTATCAAAATTAAAGGGATCAAAATAGTTTTTTGAAAAAAACAATTCGATGTATTTTTCAATATATAGACATACTTAAATATCATTTTTCCAAAGTTAAAGGGGTCGAATGACGCCTTCTAATAAATGTGGTGAAGCCAAATTTATTTTTCAAAAAAGGTCGAAGGGGTTGAAATGATACATATTCCAATTTTATCATATATAAAAGGGTCAAAACTGACCAAAATAATATTTGATTGTACATTTTTAAAACAAATGAATGATCGAAATTTGAACGTACTCTCACATTATTAACAACCAATCCAGTGTATACTAACTAGTGACTTCTTAACTCTATGTGCTTTACCATTTAGTTACATTTAATGCAGTGTACTATTTTATACCCTGACGACATTAAAAAAGTTATAGAGTGTACCAACGTGGCATCCTAGTCAACACGGCACATAAAAAAACATATACCCAGCAAATACAGTGGCATCCTAGTCAGCACGTCACATAAAAAAACATATACCTAGCAAATACAGTAACCTTTGTTATGACAAACACTAATATTTAACCAGCCAAACATTTCTACCGACCACAACCACACAATCCAGCTAATATCCCCCAAAAAATCACGCATTCTTCCATTAAACCTCATTCCCACATAGTATCTTCAACGAACCCACTTTTCATTAGCTTTGATTTTTTAGACTATTAAAATCTAGACACAAGTACACACAAAAGAAGTGGAGGATGAGTAAAAAATGGCATTTCTAAAAACCAAGAAGATATTAAATGAGCAAGAAATTGAAATCACAACTCAAAAAATTGAAAACACAATTCAAAAATTGTAATCTCAATTTTTTACAGCTATCTTCCCCATAATTCCTTCCTCACAACATATTGTATTAATTCAACAATTGTACTGCATCACATAACACTGCACACTGAAGATAATACTGCATGGAGGCGGCAGTGGTAACCGACCGGCAACCGGAGAGCGGCGGCCGGCGGGCTGGTGTTGGTGGTATTGATGCAGTGTCATATTTTTTAATATTGCATATTGCATGTAGTATGATATGCTACTGCATAGGCACTTCCCGAACATTTTAGTTTAATAGGGAATTTGTAGGAAATTGGATTTTCCAAAAATGAACATTTGGAGCATTTTCCCTTTTTTATTTTTTTTATTTTGAATTTTCAATTTTCAAATTTTATACCCCAAATATCTCCGATTTAGGGTTTATTTGGGTTTCTTCTTCCTTCTTCTTCTTTTTTTTTTTTTAAAAAAAAAAAAACTATATTAACCATGTCTAACAAACTATACTTAACTATTAACTGGCGTGGACTTATTTAATGTGTTGTTTGGTTCTGTAAGCCTTGTTACTCAAAATGTCATCCATGTCGTCATTTCATTAATTAGACTTACCGCATCCAACTTCAATGCATTATTTGAAAAATAAATTACATTAAGCTACCACGAGATATATAGTACGTTATCGTTGATTAGATAAATGGTATAATATACTGTTTTAATAATCAATAACATCACCAATGGCCTTCTGACCTAGTGGTATCGGATATTAACCCCATAGGGTTGGTTGTGCAGCTACAGGTGAAAGGGGGTCAAAATAATAGTTTAGTGTAAAATTTACTCAAAATCAAGGAGGTCAAAATGTATTAATTCGTCATTTTTATTACAAAAAAGACATTTATTAAAATCTTGTGGATGGTAAATTGACACATTCCGAAATTGAAGGAGGTCATAACCCCTCTCTACATAACCTACCTTCGCGACTGCTATCTTTACATAAGTATTGACACTTATAAATACATGTACTACACATGTCCTTAGATAAAGACTCCTTAGCCCTTTCTATCTTCTTAGTCAAGCAAGCTTTCGACCTCAACTAAAAAACAATTAAAAAAAGTCACTTTACTTAACAGGGATTGATGAATCTTTGCGCTGTGCGCACTGTTCTATTTACAAATTTGTCTTTCAAACTGAACAAGAAATTGAAAGCCCCAATCATTGCTACTAATAAAATCAGACGTTAAGTTTCGGCTGCCATACGAGTATACCGGTGGTGAACAGGTGCACATATGCCCTGTCTTACATCATACCACCAACTTCCTGGCAAAATGCCTACGGCCGGCTGATGGAAATGGACTGACTACAGGAGATAGGCCGGCAAACCGGAGACGGACGACCACGGTCCCGACCAGTAAAGTGACTTTTTTGAATTGTTTTTGGCCTAACCATTAAGTAAGAAGAGATGGAAACGCTTTCACTAATCCAACTCATTAAGGATTTAGCTTTCATCATCGTGAAAGTTCTTTCGTTTAGTACGAGATCGCTTCACACCTCGTGGTGCTTACACCTTTCGCCTATCGAAGTTCTGCGCGAAAGAACTTGATTGATAAAGGGGCGCTAACGCGCAAGCGGGAGCCCGGTGAGCTCCATAAAGGAGCGTTTGGTATTATCACCACGAAGAAGAGCTTTTCGGATTTTTCTAATTTGATACAAATTTATATTTTTTGGGGAATTAGTTGGAATCGTACGCCCTGCCAAAACGGCTCCGAAAAAGCCTATGTCCTGATGGATATCCCACTAACTTGAAGCGGACATCGATCCCGAAAGAGTCCTCTGACGATGCTTGCTTTTGCTTCGAATTATTTTTCACCATAAATAAATATGTGTTTCTAAGTTGCTAAAACTCGCGCAGTTTTCCTCAAAACGTCAAAGGATCACTGCTTTCGTTTCGACGTCAAAGCATTATAGGTAGCGAAGGTAAAGAGTGTCTCCGGTTTAAGAAGTAACCAGAGAAACGATGGTCCACCCCTAGCTACTCTTTGGCCAGGTACTGAATTTCATTCACGCAAGCTCTGTTGGCCCGGTTAAATAGGCATACGTCGATCGCCCAACGCCTAGTATCCATCGTTTACGGCAAAAAACAAGGAAGAAAAAATAATAGAAGCGGTTGCGAAAACCGCAAAAAGTCGCCAACCGTCGGTTCTCGCGATTTCTATCCAAAGCCCCCTTCAAAATGGGAGCTTATCTTTTTCCACTTTGATTGTCTTATTTGTTGGTGCCCTGCCTTTCTCCTTCTGCATGCGCTACTGCCCTTTCACCAGTAATTAATCGCTTTGAAAGCCAATCCCCCTTCGGGGATTTTCCTGCTCTACAAACCGCCAAAAGAAAAGAAATTATTGAACGAATTCGACTAATACGAATAACGTGCTCTTAAATCAACCATTTTGAATTAATCTCTACCGCTTTTAAGTCAGTTTGCATAGGCTCATGCATGTCGAAGCTGAATTCGAAACCTAAGTCGAAGTTCAAGGTAACTTTTGACCTACAATTACGAGAGGTCAAGCAGGAGTGTTATAGGTCTTTTTCTCGCAGCCATTCTCCATATCATTGTTGGAACGGAAGTACAGCCTAGGCTCATATGTCCAGACCCAACACGACTGTCAGATAAACCGATGTTAATAGCAGGCACTCAGCCATCTCTCCCAATTGAAAAAGTTTCCACCGCCTGTCCAGGGTTGAGCCCTGGGATTTGACACTCAGAATTATGCAAAGACTTCCATCCACTCGTCATACTAGGGAAGCTGGCCGTGCTAGAAATCGTTACCTTAACCGCAAGGAGGGGGATGCCGAAGTTTTACCAAGAAAAGCCATCCTTAAAAAAATTAGTGAGGCTTGGTCCTCTGGTCAAGATAGAGATTCAGATTGACCCTCAAGGGAAGACGGCTATGATCGTTATACTGGTATCCAAAATACAAACATGATGGATGCCCCCAATTCGACCAGGTCACCATGAGTTAGACGTTAATGCGTAGCATTAACGAGGGCTACCCTTCGGACTTCATGTTACGGGCTACCCTTTCATGCGGCGTTCCCTTTCATGCGGGAACGACATCGGGTCCCTTTTTAATGCATTTCCCCCGCTGAACGAGGCGGTTCGAGTCAATGGAATTTTTTGAATGAATTGATGGTTTTGACTTACAAGAGATGAGTGAATGGAAAGTGAATTTTCAGTAAAGTGGTTTGCAGATCTGGAAGTTCATTTTTTTTGAGTTTGCAGAACACATTCTCGGGCAATGAAAGATAGAAAGACGGTAGTCGCCGAACTAGTGGTAATCGAAACACGAAACAACGGACCATCAGAGCCACCGTTACCGATTAGTCATTAAGGCGTATTCTCAAAATACCTATATCGACGACAATTTTGTTTTGTGTGAACTTAGGAGAATACTCTGCCAATTCCAGTTTTGAACTACCGCAGACGTTCGCTGACTTTCTAAGGTCTAACCTTTCGCTCCGACCTTTTTTCATCCTCTTATAATTCTGGCGTAAAACGCGCGCTGACTGACGTTCCCAATCCACTTCGTGGCTCATGTGGTTTCGAGATTTGTAACGATTTGGACACAAAGCGAAGGCCTTTCGCCTTTTCCCGACCTGGTGGGCATCTCCAGGGGCCCGTTTTTGAGTTGAGGATCATCCTTGCCCACAATTTGCGAGAAAGCTCGCCGGAGAATGATTTAGATTCCCGTTTCCACCGCATGTCCAGGGTTGAGCCCTGGGATTTGGAAAGTTGACATCGATTAATTCAATTGTTTCAACTTTGTAATCCGAATAGTCCGATTTTTCCTCCACGGCGATTTACCGCACAATGGCACTCAAAAATCACATCAACTGACACTTAACAATATATGCAATGACATTTACACACACATTAACACTTATAAATCTATATATATATATATATATATATATATATATATATATATATATATATATATATTAAAGTTGGTGAGGAGAGCCATGGTGTTGCCACATAGACAAGTCTAAGATAAATGTTGCATTTGGTGTTGCCACATCATTACCACTCTTATAAATAAGACTCTTCAAATTCTTTTTCTTAGCTAATAGTATTAGCTAATAGTAATAGTTACTATATAGGGTAACTATTATAGTTAAATACTATAGTTAACTAATACTTATAATAGTAATAGTTACTATAATAGGTAACTATTATAGTTAACTACTATAGTTAACTAATACTTATAATAGTAATAGTTACTATAATAGGTAACTAATATAGTTAACTACTTTAATAACTAATACTTATAATAGTAATAGTTACTATAATAAGTAACTATAATAATAGTTAACTATATACTTATAATAGTAATAGTTACTATAATAAGTAACTATTATAGTTAACTACTATAGTAACTAATACTTATAATAGTAATAGGTACTATAATAGGTAACTAATATAGTTAACTACTATAGTAACTAATACTTATAATAGTAATAGTTAACTATTATAGTTAACTATTACTACCTACGTCCCAGAGTAAGAGTCCTACTTTCTATTTTGATACGTCACAGATTAAAAGTCTTTTTCCTAAAATGATAAAGAATTTTTACTATTCATCTCAGTCATTTTCTCTCCTACTTTACTTTTATACTCACAAAATCAATCAACTTATTATTCACTCCCACTCATTCTCTCTCCTAATTTACTTTTACACTCATAACATTTACTTTACTTCCATCATTTCTTAATTTCCGTGCAAATGTGAGATAGGACTCTTACTCGGGACGGAGGGAGTAATATTTAACTATTATAACTAACTAATACTATTAATAGTATTAGTTAATTATAATAGTTAAATATAATTGTTAACTATAATAGTTACTATATAAGTTAATTATTATTATTAATAGTATTAGTTAATCATAATTGTTACAATATATATTAACTATTACTATTAATTATATTATTTAATCATAATAGTTACTATATATGTTAACTATTACTATTAATACCATTAGGTTTTTTGAAATATTCATACAACAGACTTAAATGTACTTCTAAATTAATTAAAAAATATATTTATTACAACTATGTACAACCAAAGCTATGAAAATGTTTTGATTAATTTAAAATATACATATATTTTCAAATAAAATTATTATGTTAATTTATCAATTAAAAACATAAAAAAAATGAAAATATAAAAAACATTAACGAAATAGATTTCCGTGCAGAGCACGGGTTACCTACTAGTACATGTAATGTCGCTCATTATTACGGGCACTTTTACGCACATAACACATGTACTCACACTCATTAACATATGCAAATAAACTCACAAAATAATGCACTGACGCTCAATAACACATACGCTGACACTCAATAACACATAGTATACCGGCTCTCAATAACACATGTACCTATCTTACGGTTAAAAGAACGTGTTTTTTCTAACCCACTGTTTTTCACAAGACCGACTAATAAAAATAAATACAAATGTGAATTTGTGAAGTGGGCCTTATCAAGAATTTTTCAAGAATTGTAGGCAGTTGTCCATAAAAAATCCAACCCAATCGAGAACTAATTCAACAAATCGGCCCAATTTCTTTTCGTTACAACTCTTCAATTGGTCGCTGATAATTCTCCACTTCCAAAATCCACTTCTCCAGAAATTACAGAGAGAGAAGATGGACAGAGAGTGGGGTTCGAAGCCGGGGAGCGGAGGAGCAGCCTCCGCCCAAAATGAAGCCATCGACCGCCGTGAACGGTTGCGCCGACTCGCTCTCGAAACCATTGATCTCGCCAAAGATCCATACTTCATGCGCAACCATCTCGGCAGGTTCTTCTCTTTCACTTCCATTAATCCTTATACTTTCAGATTGAATCATTGAAGCGTATTTGTTGATTACAATTTGAATTTGAATTTGAATTTGTTTGTATAGCTATGAATGCAAATTGTGTTTGACTCTACACAATAACGAGGGCAATTACTTGGCGCATACACAGGGGAAGCGCCACCAGACTAATTTGGCTAAGCGTGCAGCACGAGAAGCTAAGGATGCCCCTGCTCAGCCTCAACCTCACAAGCGTAAAGTTAATCTCCGTCGAACAGGTTAGAAATTTCACCTTTTAATTGACAGTAACTTTTGTTACCCATTGTAGTAAAGTAATTGAGCCCTAGTTTGATTCAAGTTTGAGACTTTGTTTGAAATTGCATTTACTTGATCTTGGTAATTGCACTTGTGTCTACTACCAACTTGTTTTGATTTTCGACGCCAGTTATGTAAAAATAGCCCTGTTGTGCGGTGAACACTCGAAACTAGGGTTTCTAAAATGATAGAGGAAGTTTCGTGGTACGGACTGATTTAGCTAATGCAGTAAAAGTGGTGGTTGATTAATTCACGACACATTTAGAAAAGATTAGTACGAAAGTAGTTAGGTTCCATTGAAGTGTTTATGTTCATCTAAATGTTATGTCTATTTGGATATTGTACTTGTAGAGCCGTGTCATTGCGTCTTGCAGTTTGAAGGAATTTTGAACTTTGTTAAAATAAAACAAGTAAATGTACATTAAATCTCTATTAATGTGGTTAAGTTGGCTTTTGGCTTTCAAAGGTCAAACGAAGGCTCTTATTTTCTCTGTGTGTGAGGCTGGGGGTGGGGTGGGGGGAGGCAGAGTTATGTTGTTTATAATATGAATAAAATAATTAGGTTGGGATTATCTCCATGAATCCCGTTTTGCCTTTCAGTTCGGCCCAATTAAAGGTTATTACACTACTCGTGATCATTCATAGCCTTCTTGTTACGGATGTCTATGTGAAGTGAATATCATGGATATAACTCCTTGTATTCATCACACTTTACTCTGTTCTTATTTTATCTTCATATATTTGATTGGACAATCGATATAAGCGCTGTACAATATATATCTTTCAATTCAAGTATTTGCTGGTATCAGGAAGACCTAACCACTAATTGGAAAATTTCCGTTACACATTTTAAAAGATAACTTCCATAAAGTTTCTTTCTTTCCAGCTTCATCACAAGGTTGGTGTCATGTGAATTTGAGGAAAGGTTTTTGAGGTGAACTTAAGCTTTTACATTATTCTAAGAATATGATGACCCCTAGTTAGACCTTGGATTTGCTTGAGATGAATGGCTTGGTCCATCTGGTTGATTGAGTTGAGAGGGGGGTGGGTGTGATTTGATGCTTTCACCAGTGTGGAATACTTAATGCTGTTGAAGTCTTGAAGATAACCCTCTGACTTACTAAAGTACTCCCTCTGTCCCACCCGAAATAGGATTTTGGTAGTTTTTTTATACTTTGACCATGTAATTTAAATAAGAAATAATTATCCTAATATAAATTTAAAAATTGTTATTGAGAGTATTATTAATTGTGATACAATAACAATTTTAAAATTTTTATTTGAATTATTATATTTTCTTCAAAAGACTTTTTCAAAATAAAGTCAAGTTTACCAAAATCCTATTTCGGGTGGGACGGAGGGAGTATATATTTTCGTATTTTCGTTCCTTGTAGAATATAAGAGATATCCATACTTCAATCCTTAGTAGTGTAGGAGTATATTATTTCTTGTGACTCATGATCTTAAAGAAATTTCTGCTGTACTTGCAGTCAAAATTGGTAGGCCTGGTTACCGGGTGACTAAACAGTTTGATCCGGAGACAAAGCAAAGGTCTCTTCTTTTCCAGGTATGAATTGTTTCTCTATGAAATACGGAGTATCTGCTAATATTTTAAATCTTGACAAAATATAGAAGGCACTAAGGACTTTAGTTGAAAGAGACAGAAAGTTTGTATGAATTAATTTGAGTGTCTAGGTGAGACTCTTTTGTCCGTTAGATAAAATGTGTGTATCAACTTATTTTTTTCTGTGATAGTATAACTACCTATTTTCTTGCACACTTTTGACATACAGATGACTGAAATAAAATCAAACATTAATATGATGAGAGACAAAGTATAATCAAATTTACGGGCAAGCCTCAGTAGAATGGTGAGCTTCCTCCATTCATTGATTCAACATGGGTAATATAGACTTTACATGTGCAGCGTGAGCCTTGTTGTTGGCATAAATTTAACAAATGAAAAAGTTAAAGACAAACTTTTGTATATGATTTTTTACATTTAAAGGAGTGTATCTTTATCATTGACCACAATTTACATTGCTAAAGCATACTCCCTCCGTTTCATGTCACTTGAGACTTATTTCCTTTTCCGTCCGTTCCACGTGACATGGGACTGCCCAAAATGGTAAAGAATCTTTACTATTTCTCCCACTCATTCTCTCTCTTACTTTACTTTTACACTCACAACACCAATCAACTTACTATTCCTCCCACTCATTCTCTCTCCTATTTAATTTTTCATACTCGCAAACACCTACTCCCACTATTTCTCTCTCCTACTTTTCCTTAATTTGTGTGCCAAAATTTGGTCTCAAGTAACATGAAACGGAGGGAGTACATGGGTACCCAATTGTCCCCATTGGCTGGAAGGTTAAGGACTACCTCACTGAGAGTAATTGAAGCGCATGTTATGCGTGTGCTTAATGTTTCATTGGTAGTGGTCATGTGACAGATTGGGTGTGCAAGCCTTGGGATGCACTTTAATTCATACTGGCTTATTGGTTTCGGAAGTATGTTACACCCCTCAATCAACATCAGCTAAATAGATTTAGATATACTCCCTCCATCCCATTGGAAAGTTCCCATTTTGCCATTTTGGGTGGCCCACTAGAAAGTCCTACTTTCCTAAAAAAATAAATAATACTTTCTCCATTTCAGAGTAAGTCTTACTTACCGTTTTGGTGTGTCCCAGAGTAAGAGTCTCATTCCCAAAATAGCAAATAATGATTAGTTTTTTGGAAAATTTTGTCCTTAAAATGCTTGTATTAGTACAACAAAACCAACACATGAACTTTACTTTTTACCCACTTGCATCATAAATAGTGTTTTAGACAATTTAATCCTCAACCCACTTGCAATGTGTAGCCATTTTTAATGGGTTCTCAATAAGTATGCAAAACCAAGGTAGGACTTTTACTGTGGGTCGGAGGGAGTACTTTATTAGTGGGACTCACTTGTGATACTTGCAACAATGATCCACTTACTATTCCCTACCCCACTTTCTCTCCCCTTCATACTCGCAACACCTATTTTAATAATGCTTTTTCATAATTCCCATTCCTAAAAAAAAGCGGGAACTTTTTAACAGGACGGAGGGAGTAAACATTTATATGTCAAAGCAGGAAAGAACAAATACAAAATAAACATGCATCAACATGTTGTACATAATAGCAGATCTTATAGTCACACACGGACACTGACAATTACAGCTGGAGGGGCGCTTCCGTAAAGAAACTCTTACGTAGGAAGAGTACTTTTGAGGATTTGGGCTGTAATTTGTTGGGGGAATATGTACCAATGCTTGTGTTATTTTTCCAAGGGCTCCCTTAATAGTTGAAAGTAGTACACAAGACTGTTTTGAACATAATCTAAAATCTTTATTTAATTTGTGATTTGGGCTCTAATTGCAGATTGAATATCCTGAAATTGAAGACCTTACCAAGCCAAGGCACCGATTCATGTCATCATTTGAGCAGGTATCTCATGTTTTTGCCTTCTCAAGATTTCATTGACATCTTATTTAGTGCTAATTCTCTTATGCATGTCTTTATTTATCGTGTATATCTCCCCATATTTTAAGAATGTCTTTAAGGTGGGGTGTATGGACACTTGTCCACCCTACGCTTGACACCTATTTATGTAACATAAATAGTTAGTCCTTGTATTTTGCACTATCATGAGGTCCTCGGCAACACATTGTTTGCTCGAAGAGTGTAAGACGAAATCGTAGCTTCGACATTAACATTGTTATTATATTTTATTTTCTTAATTTAAAACATCTCCCTTGTCCTTGACTCACTGATTATTCTTCCCATCCCCACCATGTAGTCCCATTTCTAATTTGTCTGCGTACCCAGACTGTTGTTATAATAAATGTATCCTTCTAGGATCACATAATAAACTTTAGGAATTGTAATATATTCTGCATTTAGTTCTTGCATCTGAGTGTTCTTCAATGTATGTTGGGGATTCATGTATAGACAGACTTGTCTGCGTTGGATGATTTGTTTAACTCCATGTTTTCATACATTTAATCTGATGTTTTTTTAGTTATGAACAAATAATCAAATCTTAACCTTTCATTTCAAACTGCAGAGGGTCCAAACATTTGAGAAGAGATATCAGTATCTTCTGTTTGCGGCTGAACCATATGAAACTATTAGCTTCAAGGTAATAGATTTCCGTTGTAATATCGCTAATTGCAATCAATTAATATGTTTTGTGACCTTATAATTCGTTTGGAATCTGCACTTTTCCCAGGTTCCAAGTACAGAAATTGACAAATCAACTCCCAATTTCTTCTCTCATTGGGATCCAGACTCAAAAATGTTCACGGTAAGTCTGCATAAACTTCTGTACTACAATTAGCTATTCTCTCGAGTTAAACACCTATTTGGTCCTTAACCTATTGATTTGTTTTCTTTTTGATCCTTAACCTATTTTGGTTTTCCTTTTGGTCCTTGATGTACCTAGGTGCAGGATAAAGTGGTCCTTAACCTATTTTAGTTTTCCTTTGGGTCCTTGATGTACCTATTTGCAGGACAAAGTGGTCCTTGACCTATTTTGGTTTTCCTTTCGGTCAACAAGCCATGTCGACGATTTTAAGGACCACTTTGTCCGGCAAATAGGTACATCAAGGGCCAAAAGGAAAACTAAAATAGGTTAAGGACCACTTTATCCTGCAACTAGGTACATCAAGGACCAAAAGGAAAACCAAAATAGGTTAAGGACCAAAAGGAAAACAACTCAATAGGTTAAGGACCAAATAGGTGCTTAACTCGCTATTCTCTCCATCCCAAAATAAATGTCACACTTTACATTTTGGCATGTCCCAAAATAAATGTCACACTTTACATTTTGGCCCGTCCCAAAATAAATGTTGCATTTCTAGATTAGGGAAGAATTTTAATGCAATTTTACCATCGTCATGCAATGTACAAGCAAGTAAAGCGAATTTCTTAAAAACTTTACAAGTCAATTACGTCATTTATTTTGGATTTTGGGACAGAGGTAGTAATGCATACATTTGCTGTCATTGCATAGACATTTATGTCATGTTTGCCCTTGAAAATAATAGATGTAATTACATCAATATTCTTTTTTGTTTTTTAATAGATGAGGGGATTAAAGTATCATAAAAGTTGTAAGCTTAAATCTGGAAAGAAACTCACTACATGGGAAATTGAATTACTAGACAGCATGGAAATGACCATGTTTTACTTTTATAAATAAAAGTAAATTATCCGATTCTTGAAAATGCTAACTGACAATTCTGTGTGATGAATTAATATCCAGTTACAATTATACTTCAAACCCAAGCCACCAGAGCCAAAGCCCACTCCTGCCACCAATGGAACATCAGCACCTGGCGTCCCTCCTCCAAGGCCACTGGCCCCACCACCCCAAGCTCCACCACCACCTCCTCCTGGCCCACAAGGAGCTCCGAACGGAAATCCTCCTAGAGGCCCTCCACCACCACCTCCTCCTATGGGTAACGGACCTAGGCCTATGCCGCCAGGTGGAAACCTACCTGCCCCACCACCTCCTCCGGTAGGCGGTGGTTCAATGGCCAATTTTACCCCTGGAGCTCAGATGGGAAGGCCGATGCCGCCGCCACCACCACCACAAGGATTTCCAGGGCAACAGATGGGGAACCAAGGGGTTCTTCCACCACCACCTCCTCCTCCTAATATGGGGTAATTGTGTTTTTTTTTTTTTTTTTTTTTTTTTTTTGCGAGAAAGTTCAAGGACTTGTTATAGACATGGTGGGAATTGTATCTTAGAACTTGCCTTATTGAATAGGTTACAGGGGAAGATGTTGCATAATTTGTCTGTTTTTTTTTTTTGTTTTTTTTTTTTTATTTTTAGTTCATGTAATCTACAAAGACATTTGGTGATTAACAATGCAACTATATATTAATTTAATTGCAACGACCAATTTAACTTTGTGTTGAGGTTACAGCAATTGTTTTCTTGAGACTGATTTAGGAAGAACTCTCACTATGTCCGAAAATGATATTCCCGTTTGCCGTATAAAACCAAAAAGTTTTTTCATTTCTACAATTTAGTATTTCACTCTGTCGGAAAATGATCTCCCCATTTGCCGTTTCAAACCAAAAAGTTTTTTCCATTTTTACAATTTAGGCTTAAAAGTGAATAAACTGAATATGACTAGTGAGTGTTCATATCCATACAAGTTTGAATAATCAAATTTATAAAAGTTTAAATGATCAAATGAGAAGATCATTTTGATACAATACCAAACACCAAACAAATGGATTTGATGGAGGGAGTATAAATTAGTACCAGACTTCAAACAAATGGATTTGAATTTGCCACCGCAAAAGTTTGCTACTCCATTCCACTTACATCCCAATTCGACCACATCATCTTGGATGACTAAGATTGATTTGAAAATTTGTGGGTCCGGTCGAGCTCAAAAACATGTCCCGTCGACCTCAAAAACAGGGAGAAGTCGCAAAATCAGGCCCTTTCATATAGCTTGGTGGAGCAAACTTCAGGTGAAGAAAATCCAAATGCCCAAACAAATACAACCAGAAATCATAAAAGTGTTTCTAACATTCATTTTGAAGATTCAAAGCCATTATCATTATTCTAAAAGACCCCCGTCTAGGCCCCGCCTAGGCGCTAGGCGTTCATGAAACGCCTAGGTCCCCGTCTAGGATATTGTAGTTATTTCTGAATTCTCGGCCCCGCCTAGATCCCGCCTAGGCGCTAGGCGGCCCTGCGGCACCTAGCGACCGCCTAGCGTTTTTTAGAACTTGGCCATTATACATCAGGTTTCTGCATGTTACATGAACGTTGATGACGGTTTGAAAAATACATACTCTGCATTAGACATGAATTGGACAAGAAGGGGTAATGAAAAACTATAGTCATTTTGAAAAGACATACTCTTCATTTTTTTTTAAATGGGAATTTACAAAGGTGAGACAAATTATTTATGGAAACAAAGTGAAACTCACCAGAAGGTGTACAAAATACATTAAAATGGAGAATTCAGAAAATAATAATAATGTAAAAAGGAACTCGGAACATGAATTCCATACCCTAAACTCTCCGTGCTCGTGCTCGTGCTCGTGCTCGTGCGATACGTTCATATACTTTACGAAGGAGAAATACAAGACTGATGTTTCTAACTCTCTACTTGTGGAGGGAATGCCTTTTGAATGAACTCTAAAAACCGCTGCGAGTAGAAAGCGGGGTCCGCAGCAGAGATGGAGAGCGAATCAAATTGCATGGATTTATAAGCGTGTTCAATCTTTTTACCCATGTTGTACTCTTGCAAAATGTCGATAATACCCAGGTATAATACAACGTCGTATACCTCGTGAAACATCTGTGTTTCTCCTTTGACTTTAGTCAGTTCGGCTCTTGCTGGCATGTTCACTCCAAGCTGTATCTGGAGTCTGTTTAGGAAAACAAAATGTTTTGTTAGGGTAGACCACAAAATCTTGTGAAAATACTTAATCTTTCTAAATAACCAAAAAAAAAAAAAAAAAAACTTTAGGACCTAAAACTGTCAGATTTACATTTAAAATTGCCGTTTTTTTTTTTTTTTTGAAAGCAAACATCACATAATTGCATTAATAAGGAGTAAGACGGCGTTCCACAAATGTTAGAGGCTCGTCCAAAATATAAAAGTTGCAATTAAGATGTACACATGAATAGCCTAACATATCTCGAATATTGAATGCCAATCCCGAACCAAATCTCCAATGAAAGTCCACGTGAACTATAACATGTGATGCGCAAATGCTTCTCCAAGAAAAACTTGGACACGGCTCAACAATAGCCTTTAGTAAACCCCTGAATGGTATAAATTTGGCGTTGAAAACACGGAAAAGTAACACATTTGAGTCAGCAGTAAATGCGTGACCAAACATCGCAAGCATAGTACTAAGAAAAAAAATCAAAATCATTTTAAGGCTCTAATGAAGGGGAGAAGGCAAAGGCTCCCAACAAAGGGGAGAAAGCAAAGACTCCCAACAAATGGGAGATAACATATGATCAAACGAGATGTTAGACAACATGATTTATTCAACAAATGAATAACAAAAAACAATAAAAACGCTAAATCTAGAAATTAAAAGGCAACAAATCTCATAATTTAAACATTAATCACTGAATAAATCAATGACTAATGTTTAAATTATGAGTTTTGTAAAAATAAAATTGCCGGTTTTAATATCTGATTATTTTTACTGTTTTATAACAAAAAACAGACGGACAAGTTAAAAGTGCAGGATTTACAGTTAAAAATGTTGGCCGGTAAGTTAAAATGGGCAGATTTGACACTTAGTGATCATGGCAAATCTGACAGTTTTAATAGTAAAACATGCAATTTTAAATGTAAATCTGACACTTTAAAGGCCTTAAACGTATTTTTTTTTAAATTTGTGTGTGTGTGTGTGTGTTAGGAGAAACTGATTTTCATAAGACTCAAAAATAGACTGTCACAAAATAGTATTCTAATTTATGTCAGGGAAAATTTTCAAAATATTTTAATTTGTCGACAATGGTTGAATAAATAAGCAAGAAAGTGGCAAAAATATAACTGTAGGCCCTTAATTTCCAGATCGTCAAGTTGTCAATATTAACTTCTTAAATTGAATTAATCATCATAAAACTAATACTCCCTCCGTCCCCAAAATGAATGTCAAAGTTTATATAGGAAGAATGTTGGGTAAATAAAATGAGCATACCTTGCTGTACCAGGAAGGAGGAGATCCACTTCCTCATCACCAGTAGCAGAGGACGTTCTCAACCGGCTACCTCTGCTATGAAGCCCCACAACAACACTATCATCTTCTTCAGATCCACGAGGGACTAAAACAAGCCCTTGCGGAGAAATCTCATCCTCCATTGATTCTGTCAACGAATCATAAGCAAAACAATTACCACGAATCTCTGACAACCATGTCAGCACATTGGTAATAGACTAATAGAGTCTGCAGGAATCATTGTCAAGTATTCCCTCCGTCCCAAAATGATCTTCACACTTTTTTAGCAGTTATTACGAAGGAACATTGAGCAATTATTTTAGGTTGATATAATTATCCTAATGAAAATCTAAAACTTGTTATTGATAGTATTGTTGATGGTCAATCACCAACAAGTTTTAGATTTTCATTAGGATAATTAAACCAACTTAAAATTATTGCTCAAAGTTCCTTCGTAGCAACGGAAAAAAAAGTGTGGAGAACATTTTGGGACGGAGGGAGGGAGTACTTTTTACTCCATTTGTCCCAAAATGAATGACCACCTTTAAGAAAATTTTGTCACAAAATGAATGACCTTTTTGCAAAAAAAGCTTTGTCCCTAACTTTTTGTTTTTTCAATTTTTTTTCTCTATTCATTATATAATTGCAAAAATAGAAGTTTGGAAAGTAGATAGCAAAGATTTTCATACACCTTTGTTACTAAAAATTACAAAAGTTTGAATTTTTTAAATTTCTTCAAATTGAAAAAAGACATTCATTTTGGGACGTAGGGACTTACTGACACACAGTGAATTTCTGAACTCTAGGAATTTCAAGCTTATTTAGCATCCCCTAAATCACTACATCTAAAAGGCAAAACAGGTTGATAGAGATCTACTTCATATTGAGTTACTAACTGGCGAAAGGAAGGTATAACCATTTTCTTAGTATTTCATACCCCCTCCTTCCCTAAATGAATGTCCAAATTTTAAGGGACATTCTGAAAATCTCTTCTTTCTATACAATTTAGTGGCGAAGATTCTTGTATACCCTTGACGTTCTCTTTCCAAACATATAGTTTTGCAAGTATACAGAGACTAGTGACGAAATTGGTAAAAAACATTTAGGGACAGTTTTCTTTTTTCCAAAAATAAACATTTATTTTGAGACAAAAATTTCTTGAAAACGGACATTCATTTGGGTACAGAGGGAGTAGTAAATATTGCCAGCTGTTTTTTACCTTCCCTCCGACTCTCAAGTATCACCAACTGATGTTTAACATAATTTAGGCAGCTCAGTGGGTTGAGAAAAAGAACCGGGGGGGGGGGGGGGAGGGGGAAGCATGCTGCATAATAACCTACCTTCTTCGGGAACAATTCCCAGGCCATCTGCAGTTACACGTTGACTGTAAGACATGAGAGAATGCAAATGTTGGGGGGCTCGATAATGAACCCCTAACAGAACGCTGTAATCCATTATGTTTTGCGCTTCCAAAAAATTGCTATCAATTTCTATCTGCCTGCAATAAGATTTGATGAAAAAGAGCATAGAAACCATAAGATACAGGAAATTGCATAAGAAAAGTAGCACAACTTCAAACTACAACTCTACACAGGATTCGCTCAATATCACAAATAAGCAAGATGTTCATCATAAATTGCAACATACTTTTATGGGACCTTTAAAACAATAATTTCATTTTGTTAAATACGACAAAAAACCTAAACTAAAAAAGCAAGTATGGATCAAAAGGAAATGATAACCGGAAATTTCACTACTTACTTTAACAGTGCTGCACGCCAAGTAGGTTCCATATAAAAGCAATAATTTAGGTCAAGATCTTTAAGTATTGTGTTCTCATCAATTTCAACTTTATCTGCAGAACGCCCTAAAGAGGAACCCTTCAAATCAAATCTTCTGTGAATTCGTAACTCTGTGCAGAACATGTTCCCCATCACCACAAACCGGAACTGAAAAAAACAGAATATCAATACAAAGAACTTCACTATAAAATATACATTAACATTCTTTCTTTATATGATTATATTCAAGAAATAAGTTTAATGTTTTCCTCTCTTTGATGAAGAAGCTCTGACTTGCAATTTTTTTGAAATTACAAAATAAAAAGAGATGGCATGGGTTAAGCAACTTCTACAGTTACCTACATAATTTTCTTTTATTATTATTATTTTTGTTTTGATAAAAATGATTACCTACAAAATTGAATACATGTAAAAAGCTCTTCCACAATTACCTTTTGACCACTTGATGTTTTTATCCTATGTAGGCCGAAAAATTTAGTAATAAGTGTGTTCTCGTATGAGCGCACATGATGATGGTAGTCTGGAAGCATCCGCAGAAGGACCTACATATTAAGATACTGAAAGTTTAGCCGCATCTTGTACAAAGAGGAAAAAAATGTGATCGTTAAAAAAGAGTATCGTATTTCACAGAAGAATAGTGCACAATAAACATAGTAAACAATGTTATGCAATTAATTCTGACTTCAACAGTATATTTCATAGGATCAACCAGAAGTCAGAGAGAGTAAGATAAGGAAAACATATCGTATTTAACATAATTCTCCTCCTTCAGCTGGGCCTTCGGAAATGGTTGTTTAAGGATGTTACTCCAACCAGACATGCACTGATCGAGTAATCATATCATCTATTTAATAGATTGTTCACTCATCATGAAACTTCTTGTCCATGGATTTTAATTTTATATCACCTCGAGAGTCTCCTTATTTCAAGTCACTCACACGTAGTACCTTCCAGCAGCCTTACATTTTATAGTAGGTCTATCTGAAAGCTTATGCGATTGACGTACCTCCTTGTCCACTTGTTTCCTAACCATAGTGATGAATAACCCTAGTGTTCTTAGTATTAACCTTATAACTTCAGTCACGATGGGGAAAAATGGTCTTCAATGGGCACATATTTGACAATGAGACATTCTTATCGTATGCTAACAAAACCAAAAATATGAGAAATAAAGAAAGATTTTTACCAAGAAACACAAAGTTGAATTAGAAATGTAAGCAGTTAAGCACATCTCTGTATGCAAGGGTCAGATCGAGTGGCAAACCTTTACTTCAGATTTTCGGAGTGTCTTAATCATAAAACGATCATCTTGAGACAGGAAAAAGACACTGCCACTTTTACCAGGTGAAGAAAGTTCTCTCAGAGCATCATTTCCACAAATGGACATCATGTAATCAGCTGCATCAATCCTAAACATCTCCCTCAGGGTTCTGCAATGAGATAAATTTTTCTTTTAAAAAAACTACAATGCTGAAAACTCAAGAAACAAGTATTTTTTTTTATCGCAAGTAAACAAACCATTAAATGCCATAATGTACGCGAATGAGAAGAATATGGTTACCCAACCACATTGCTGAAATTTACACATCACTTTTCAAAGAGAGAATGAAAATTCATGCGAATGGGAGGGGAAAATATTTTCTGAGTGTCACCAATAACATATTCTTGTTAAACTAGTCAAAATAGGACAAAAAAAAAAAAAAAAAAACTATCAAAAGAGCTAAGTACTTCATAAATTTCAATAACTGTCAAAGAGGAGCTAGGTACCAACCTGAAAACCATCGGACAGTAACTTTTCCACTTAAAATCAACTGACTGATGGCGGGGTGTGATTTGGGACCCTACTTTAGGGAAGTGCATCCAAAAGCTAGCGCGTTTCCCAAAATCCGAAGGCCGTAGTTCTCGCTTTGGAATGGGCGTGATTTTCCCCACAGTATATCTGATTATATACTAATAAATTTTCAATACAAATCCATTTACACAATGTAAAATTAAGACATCGAAAGCCAGATCCTTTGCAATTGCATCAGATGTATTAGATCAATCCAAGAAAAAGTAAACAGAAGATTTCATGATTTCTATTTTTCCTTACAAGTGAAAAAGGAGATTTTATAAATATGAAGAAATGGCTCCCAAGCCAATAAAAATAACCAGAATGAAGAAAATTACAAGAATGAAAGTAAAAAGACACAAAACAACCGGAAGCTCTTTAACAAGACGCCTAAGACAAACTACCATGACGCCTCAAAAAATCACGTCTAGCTCCTGCCAGAAATTTGATACCTTCCTCTTAGGTCTCTGATTACTATGACCAATTGAGGAGTTAGGTTAGGTAATGTAACGTGACATGACACAAAAATGATATCTATTATGCAATATGGTAGATTCCTTTTTTTTCCGTAAAAATGATTAGGGTATATATTTATCGAAAATACTCGCAGACACAATAAGATAGAAATGTACAGGAAGAACATAAAAGAAGTCGAAGACAGAAAAAGAATCTCAGTAAACAATTATACCTTATACCAAGCTGCAAACTGAGCATTAAATCATAGCTTCTGTGACCCTTGATAATTGCCTCACCTATCCTTTTCACATCTCTCGCAAGCTTCTTTTGTCGCCTTTTTTCTCTTTTGGATGAAAAACTATTGTTCACAAGTTCACTAATCAGAACACCTTGCATATATTCTCTTTCCAGGATTGGACTGTTCAAATCAGCATCATTTTCCCCGCTATCAAAACTAGCCTCGGACATATCCAATGATAGATTTCCCATAACTTTCTCAATTGCAACCTCCATACTCCACCGTCTTTCTAGAGACACATTTGTAGTACGAGATGCTTGGTTTCCGACAACCTTAACATTCCCCATATCGACAGAAGAAGCATGTTGAATACGTGACACTTGATTTAGTTTCCTTAAATCGGGCAACAATCCTCTTTTTCTGAGGGCACTAAAGTAAAGATCTTGTCTGGCTGGAAACTTACTACCTTTTGGATAAAAAACTCCTTTCCCATCTTTTAACCCCCTTGTCCAAGTACCAACATAGCATCCACCATCCATCCATGTAAAAACTCCAAACCCGTGCATCATTCCATTTAACCAGCTCCCTTCATACGAGTCTCCACTTATCCATGTAAGAGTTCCCTTTCCTGACATTTTTCCTCCTTTCATATTCCCCACATAAATGTTTCCATTAACCCATGAATACTTCCCCGGCCCTTCTGGATTTCCCTGAATCCAAGATCCTTCAAAAACGTCACCATTAAGAAAAGTTTGATACCCTAACCCATGTTTAAGGTTCAATCGCCACCGTCCTTTATAAGTCAATCTATCAGCTCGTTTGTATGTACCACTACCCTCTATATACCCGCCTGAAAATTCACCCTCGTAAACCGCTCCAGAAGGCCAGTGAAGTTTTCCATAGCCATGCCTCATTCCACGTCTCCATTCACCCTCGTATATGCAACCATCTGACCAAACATACTTCCCTGTACCTTCAGGTATGTTGCCACAAAGTGAACCAGAGTAAAGTTCTCCATTGGAAAGTAAGAGCTCTCCAACTCTATATCCAGTTGTTTCAGTAGAAGAACGGGCCGTGGCTGTTTCCCCATTGATGTTAAAGCATATGGAATCGAGAGATCTTGTCCTATCTGACAAAGAAAGTGCTCCTTCGGTATTACCAACAATGGCCACAGGGCCAGTCATGCATAATGGTCAAGGGATCACTTTAAATCAGAGTGTTTTGTGGCTGTTTGTGTGGGGTCAAAAACAAGAAAATCTAAGCACGTATTCGCTTTAGGCCCAAACTTCCTTCTTCCCCAACCTGACTGAGAGAGAGAGAGAGAGAGAGAGAGAGAGAATCAAAGACAGAGAAAGCGAGATTATAACAATTATCTTCACAAAAATTGTAAAAATTGTAAAGAAATGAACAAGCACATATTACTTTTAAAAAAAATAAAATTGGTTTTTTATTTATATTAATTCATAATGCCATAAAGGCTACAATTGGGCTTATAAATCGTCTAACACAAATCTCCCTAACGGGATTCGAACTCGTGACCTCCACATGGGATTCTAACAGAAGCACATATTAGAAGCCTTATACTCCTAAATTTGAAATCCTCCTAAAACAATAGACTTCTTTTCTCATGGTGGTATCATCTCATAAGTAAATAAATAAATAAATCCACAAACAACCAGCACACCAAATCCTGTATTAAGAAAGTACTACCCTGACTATTATGAAGTTCAGCCTTTGGGCTTAAGTAAAATATTTCACGTCGAATAAAAGGTTAGTCTCTTATTTGATTTCTAACTCAGAAAGCACCTGATAATAATATTAGATCCTTAAACTCGACCAAGTTTAAATCCACAGACATGCTTGAATTACGACATGATATGCTATAACTAGTTTAAAAGACAGATATTTGTATTCAGTACAAATTCCAACACACAGTTTACAGATAAACTAATAGTTTGGTTTTTCTGTCTTATAATGAGCACGTGTAAAAGTGCCAAACTGGGAAATTTGAACCAACAATTAGCTTCTGAATTAAAGACTTGAATGGCAATTGTTGCTAATATTTGATTCTTAACCTCAGCAAATTAAAAGCCGTAAGCATGCCTGTTAGACCCAAGGTCTTGACTGCTGATTTTAACGTACTCAGCAGCTTGTCAACAATTTATATACCTCTTTCTTGCTTTTTATTTGTATGGGCCGTGGTAAGATGATTCTGTCAGAGGAGTAAAACAGAAGTGATGCTAAAGTTTTCAACGCAAGAATTGAGAACTAGAGGCGAAACAACACCACTTTTTAGGCCTTATTTGCGTAAAACAATCTGGTTGGAAGGAAAGCAGAAGAAATTATATGACGTAAGTTCATTGAAACCTTTTAGATATTTAAACACACACACACACACACACATACACATACACACACGATCACAACTTTATTAATCTATAGGAGTATATGCAACAACAACAACAACAAAAAATAAAAAAAAAATCAAATGAATACATCAAAATTTCATTTTAAACCCCTAATTATCATCTGCCATTAACGATTTTGAGCTCCATAACCTCATCAATTAAGCATAATCTCAAAATAAGCATCAATGAAATCTTCACAACAGCTTCAAACAGAAGAAACAAGCAATTAGTATTTCATTCGCGTCCCAAATTCACCTCCAATTTACCAAACACAAACAACAATTTCTTAACAGCCAAAAACAACAAAAATCAACCAACAGCAATCGATCGAAACTGTACAGAAATGCATTGAAATCATTTAAAACATATTCCCTCCATCCCATTTACATTGGCCACATTTGATTTTTTCAGTCAACACAAGTAAATTTTGACTAAATACTAATGTCAATCTAATCGTCATAATGAGATTCAAAAAATTGTTATTGATAAATCATGTAGTGATTTATCAAATAATAAGTTTTAAATTTCACTAAGATAATTAGATTAACTTTAATATTTGATCAAAATTCACCGACAAAAATATTAAACATGACCAATATAAATGGGACAGCCGGAGGGAGTAGTACAGTATGCCATACTCACATTTGCGGAGAGAGAAAGTAGAGAGAGGGAGTGTGTTTATGTACCTCAATGACGTTTTGGAGAAGTTTAGAACAACGCAGACAACTTTTCTCTCTGTGTGTGTTTGCCTTTTTGATCGATTTCTCTCTCTCTCGAAAATGTACTTCAACAGTTGAGCATATGGAAGAGAAAATAATCTCCAACTTCAATGTTATTTATTTAAAAGGGGAAATGATAATTTAGGGTTCAAAGTTTAAGGGATGTCCTAATAGAGGTCTGATATTTTAATTTTGTCAATTTAGGGTCCAAAGTTAACAACGTTAGTCAATTTGAGGTTTTTTGACGAAAATGTTAGAAAAAATTGTTAAGCCACCACGTGCGTTGCACATGCAACTTAACTGACGTTATTTAGGGTTAAAATTATCAATTTACCCTTCATACCAGACCCTAAATTGACAAAATCCTAAAGTTTGGACCCTGTTTTATCATTTTTAAAAATTAACAAATTAAATTTCAATTTTTTTCACTTTATGGTATATTAATTAAGTAAAAAAAATATTTTTATGCATGTTTAATGTATTAAAATTTAAAATAAATATTGTATTAGATATAAATATGTCATTACCCCATTAATAACTATAATAGCAAAAAATGAATAGAATGATAATATTAAATATTAAATAATAACAAGATAATAAAATCTATATATGTATATATATTATTTAAAAATATAAAGACACTAATATAAAGTATCTAAAGACAAAAATTGTAATTAAAAATAAATATAATTGTTATAAGGTACCTAAATATATAAATATTTTATTTTTTAAAAGAATTTCTCTAGCCCTTGTAGTTTTATTGGACTTTATCTTTTAAGGCTATATGTTTGTAATTACAAATAAATATAATTGGTTATAAATTAATAATGAAGAATTATCAAATAGAACAACTTACACAATAGGCCTAGAAATACATAAGGTAATGGCATATTTATATCTAGTACAATATTTATTTTTAATTTTTTTTATTTCTTTACTTTGAATCAGTATATTTGGTACAAAAATATATACTCCCTCCCCGCTTGAATTAGGATTCTTGGTCAATCAATTTCTACTTTGACCAATAATTTGAAGAAAAATAATGTTGCTAATAAAACTTTAAAAATTGTTATTATATCACGATTAATAATAAACTAAATAACAATTTTTAGATTTTCATTATGATAATTATTTTTCTTCAAATTGTTGGTCAAATTATAAATTACTTGACCAAGAATCCTGATTCGAGCGGGACTAAAGAATACACACACACACACACACACACACATACATATATATATATATATATATATATATATATATATATATATATATATATATATATCTTATCATTAATATTTAATATTACTATTCTATTTTGTTTTTTCCTGTTATAGTTATTTATAGGGTAATGATTAGTGGCGAAGCCAGGATTTTCCGAAAAGGGGGTCAAGGTTGCTTGGGGTAAGTATTATTGTTGAGGTTTACAAATTTAGTATACAAGGGGGTCGAATAGTGTAATTTTTTCTCAAATTTAAGGGGGTCAAAATGAATAAATTCATCATTTTTTTGTAGTAAATGTCATTTTCTAAAATTTTGAAGGTACTAAAATTGACACATTTCAAAATTCAAGTGGGTCGAATGACCCCCTTCCCTTTGCCCTAGCCTCGCCACTGGTAATGATATGTTTATATCTAATACAATATTTATTTTAAATTTGAATACATTAAACATGCATAAAAATATTTTTTATTTAATTAATATACGGTGAAGTGGAAAATTTTGAATTTAATTTGTTAATTTTTAAAAATGATAAAAAAGGGTCCAAACTTTAGGATTTTGTCAATTTAGGTCTGGTATGAAGGGTAAATTGGTAATTTTAACCCCAAATAACGCCAGTTTAAGTTGCATTTGCAACTCACGTGGCCACTTAACGATTTTTTCTATCATTTCCGTCAAAAAACCTCAAATTGACTAACGTTGTTAACATTGGACCCTAAATTGACAAAATTGAAACATCAGACCTCAATTGGTACACAACCCCTAAACTTTGAACCCTAAATTGTCATTTCCCTTATTTAAAAAGTCCGTTCTTCTTTCGTCAGGAACATAATCATAACGTATTAAAATCTTTCAACGAAGTGTGAATGACGAATTTATCCTTGCAACACAAGTTGTAGACCCATTAATTTTTAAATTTCCCTCTCCGTCACAAAAATTTAGTCACACTTTTTTTTATTGTTAGTTTAAGTATATTTTAAATAATGATTAAAATATATTTAATTATATTAATGAGAATCAGCGCTTTACTACACTACTCCCTCCGTCCCTCTTTAATTTAAAAAAATGAGTATTGTCAAAAAATTAAGAAAATAATTGAAAAAGTGATGTTGTAAGTTTAGATTAGGGGTGTAAATGGTTCGGTTTGCTTTGATTTGGGAGGGGGGGGGATGGATTTACGGACCAAACCCCTAGTTATCGATTTTTGAAAATTCCAAATCGAGCCGACCCATGAAATTTTTAAAACCGAACCAAACCGAACCGCTATGGTTTGGTTCAAACCGCGGTTCAATTGCGTGGTTCAAACCGCGGTTCAATTGCGTGGTTAAAACCGCGGTTCAAACCATAGTTTAGACTACGATTCAAATCACGATTCAAACTGCAACTCATTATTACATTTGTTTTAATTTCCGTGATCACGGAGGAAGTGTAAAAGATGTGGGTCTTGAAGAGGAAAGTCGGATGAAGAGAGAGACTAGAGGAAGAGAGAGGCTGAAGGAAAAAAAAACACTTTACAATATAGATCGTGGAGAGAAATTGGTAAATTATGTATCGCAAATCGCAATGAAGATAACAAATGATGAAATTAATGTTAAATAAATACAAAATGGGAGTTAGGGTTAGCCTATGTAATGTAGCCTTTCTTATTGATCTAGTAATAAATATTAATAAATATACAAAATATTAAATAAGATGTGAAACTGGGGTTAGGATTAGTTTATGTAAATGGTTTGGTCTGGCGGTTCGGTTTGGTAGTTTGGTCTCGCGGTCTCAAACCGCGGTTCGGTTTGGTTTGATCTGGGAAGGTCAAATCTCAAACCAAACTGAACCATGTGGTTTGCGAATATTTGAGAATGAGCCGAACCATTGGTGCTTGAAGACCAAACCAAACCGCATGGTTTGTTTTGTTTCATTCGGTCTCAAACCGCGGTTTGAACCGAACCACTTACACCCATAGTGTAGATAGTTGAGTAGGAGAGAGAATAGTAAGTGGACATATTTGTTGTGAGTATGGTAGGGGGAACCCACTAGTATTAACATATTTCTATTTTAAGACTTTGTAGATCAAAGTGAAACAAACAAAATGACAAATTTTGTAAATTAAAGAGGGACGGAAGGAGTATTGTGTATACAAATGCATCGTGAAATGAATGATTAAGATAAATACTTACAATTTATTTTTGTTGATTAAACAGGGACGGAAGGAGCACTATCACTCGTTGCATCAACAATTCATAATTTCATCATCACTTGGATCGGTCATTGCCCCATTTTTGTTCCAATTGTCTTGGTAATGATAATTAATTGAATAAGAGGGTTGCTTTGATTAATAAATTCAAAGTCGGTTTGTACTTTAGTCCATTAATACTCTAAATATTTGGTTAGTAATGAGTATATAAATACCATGTTGATGTTACTCTCTCAGTCCCAAAATATTTGTAGTTTTAGGATTTTCACATAAATTAAGAAAATCAAGCAATGCATGTTTAATGGACTAAATTACCCTTGAAATATTACAAGTACCAAGGCAATTAAATGTTTTTACAATGACAACTACCATCATAAATAAGGGTATATTTGACAAACAATGTCAAAGATGTCTAGATAAAAGTAAAACTACAAACATTTTGAGATAAATTTCAACTCCTTAAACTACATATATTTTGGGACGGAGAGAGTAATAGTTTTGTTCGTTGAATGCTAAAAGTGCTCTTAGTTTAAATTAAAGTAAAATGTGGAGTTAACCTATGCAAATTTTTATAAGCAAGTTGAAATGTGGAGTACCTAAACATGTCTTTAAAAGCAAGTTGATGTCCTTAAGGTGATTAAAAGTTCTCTCATTGCCTCTTGGCGTGGACATTGTAACATAAAAAGATGATTAAAAGTTACTTCCTCATTCACTAAATTGATATTATACTAGTGATATTTATTTATTTTTGTTCTAAAAAGCATTTCCAGACAAATGTTGAAAAAATAAATAAGATAAATTTTCATATATAGATATATATATTTGCGAAACTAAAATTCACGTGTAGGATATTAAGTTTTCATACATTTGTGTTATTGATTTTCTTAACTTCATTTCTTTGGGTTGTCAATTAAACAAAAATCAATATTTACTTTTTCTTCTTTTTAACTTTTTAAGAATGTCCCGTAAGGGTAGGAAAAAAAATAGTTTACTTAGGGCCGTGGAATGATTTTGATCTTTCATAACCTATAACGTGTGCACGAGGAGCTTGTCTCTGATAGCATAAAGTGTTTGGGCTTCTCTATGGGAGGCTTTTAGGTTTGAATCCCCTTCCCCATTCCCCAATAATAAGTGGTCTCCACTTAGTTGGAGGTCCCAAGTTCGACTCCCTCTGGGAGTATTATAGAGAACTTGTGCTACCAAGCCCCATATGGCTACTTTTGCGGCTATTGGTGATCATTTAGATGGTGCGGGACGTCCATGGCAATCGGACAACCAGATGGCGGACGCCTATGGGCGATTAGGCATGTAAGGCAAGTATCATTCGCAGTAATAGGCTCCAATAGGGGAGGAACTTGTAATAGTCAGGGCTATAGATCTTTAATGAATTCCTTAAAAATTTGTAAACGATGACAATTGCCTTGAAATTAATGATATGTTACAACTTAAAAAATAATAACAATAACCTATAACCTGTTAATAAAACCTTGTGAGAGACGGTCTCACACGCGAGACGGGTTTCATTGAGAGAGTAAATGGTTTGCCCTCCAGGGCAAACTCATTTCTTCTCACGTTAAGACTCGTTTCATGTATATAAGACCGTCTCACACAAGACTTCCCCTAACTTGTTTGATCTTCCCGTTAGTTACAACTTAATTTTTGTATGAAAACATCATAATATATTTATAAACATTATTTATTTATTCACGAAAATCATACTATAAAAATATGTAAGGATATATACATGCACACACCACAATTACTAATATATAACTAAACATTAAATAATAGTTTCATAAACGCTGCATTTCACTTGTCTGATTTTTCAAAAGATATGATTTACTTGTTTGTAAATTGTTTGCACAATAGTAAAAGTACAATAACACTATTTCTTTATTTACAAATGAGACATTTATTTGTTGACAAACCAAAAGTGCAACACTTATTATAAAACAAATACTTATAAAATCTGAGTCGTTATTATTCATAATTAACAACTACCTCCAAATATTTGTTTAAAATATTTTTAAAATGGGTGATATTAAAGTCACGAAAAATATCACAAAATTTTATGCATAAAATGATGTATTATGATGTAGGACGGGATATTAATTATTTTCTTATCTTTTATTATTTTATTTGTAATTTCGGAATTAATTTTTCTAGTAGAATTATAAGTGGTTTTAGAGTATATTTTGAGTATATTTACTAGTTTTAGAGTCCCAATAGGTTACCTTATGGGTTAGAAGTTATTTTAGGATATTATTTCTTGTTTTTCAAGTATTATGGGCACTATAAAATGAGGAAGACTTGTGTGAGACGGTCTCACACGGTGAGACGGATCTTGTTGAGAGAAGAAATGGGTTTACCCATCCCCGTCCATAAGGGGACAAACCATTTACTCTCTCATCAAGATCCGTCTCACGTGTGAGGCCGTCTCACACAAGTTTTTGTCCTATAAAATAGGCCTAAGTTGTAATCCGAAAATTAGACTTTATTGAATAAAATTTTGATTGCTTTGCAATTGTTAAGAGTTTTTCTCTTATTTTCTGGTGGATTCCAGATTTATTGTGTTTGAGGGTTCATCGCTTGTGAACTCTTGTGTTTAGTGCGCTAATCATGAATACTATCGCTTCCGTGCTGCGTCATATTATGATTTTGTTGATTCTTTTAATTAAAGTGTGGCGAGTCCACAAGCGATTCAACTAATAAAATGTTTACACTTCATTTTGTATTTATCTTTTTATATATATATTTTTAATTTTCTTAACATTGCCGTTTTAATATTTACTTTCGATAAATAATAAATTATTTTAAAGAAAATATGATGGGGACAGAGTATACAACAAATGTTGAATTTGTCCCTGGGCAAGCTAGTCGACTCATTGGTATAATCATTATCTTGAAGAAGAAATACTAATCAGAATATTTCATTGGTATAATCATTATCTTGAAGAAGAAATACTAATCATTATTATCCCCATAAAAAGTTCTGTAAAGTCATTATACCTTTTGGGTTAATGCGTTATTAGTGGTACCTGAAAAAGCAAGTCAAGGCTTAAGTCAGAAAAAAAGTGATATCAAAGGTGTTGCCACTACAACGATATCACTTTGGGCAACACTTAACACACACGAACAGAAAATAATTTCTGGAAAGAGTTTGCAGCGGAAAATCAACACAAGAATTATTTTTCTCAAGATATATAAATTATATATCTTGAGGGATGCCTCAAAAGGCGAGACCTTTCACTAATAATATAAAATGAAGTACAAGGACGAGAGTTCCCTAATGCTATTACAATGAAAGCTTTGTGGAACGACTAAGACTATACACGAGACCCTATCCTAGCCAAGACAAACTTATAATACTCGATTACAAGAATGGAAAAAGGTTTGGGAGGATTGAGTTTATCGGAATCAAGTAGTGTATAGACTTTTCTTGTGAGGAGTGTGTGTTCTTGCTTCAAGTGTTGTATCTTCAATGCTTCACCTCCTTCACTATTTATAGGCTTCAAGAATACTTGGGAGTTACTTATAATGGCTTGGAGAGGTGGTAAAAACGTGGGTAGAGAGTGGAGGTGTGCAGCCGAGCCTTGGGGGCATTATCTCCACATTTCCTATAAAATAGGAACAACTTTTCTTTATGCCCAAGTTCTAGCTATGCCGTGTTGTACCTCCAAGCTTCAACGCCTTGTACCCTTTACTCCATCAACTCAGCCTTTGAATGGGTCAAATACCCATTTGTTAGTTGTATAGAAAATCCCACATGTTTATGGATAAAATCTCATTTTATCCATAACTTCTTTTTAAATTTCTTGCATTATTCTAGCATAGGTTATACCTGAAAATGGGCCAACATAGACATTAAAACTTGCAATAATATTAGTCATTAGTCCAGCAATTATTTATGAAGCAAATATACAAATATAATTCTTCAGTCCGTCGGCAACACTGGGAAAGTGTTGGCAGCACTTGTGGTAACACCACGTTCTGCACTTACAATCTCCCCCATAATTGTATATTTCTTCACAAACTAAATAATGCTGCGACCTGCAAGACAAAGTTAGTCACATAACCAGAATATACAGAAAGTCTTCTCAAGAATTAACTCCCCCTCAAAGTGGCGAGTCAACCAAAATCACAATGACTTTAAAATAGTTTTAACTAAAACCAAAGTACTAAAATAAAGTACCAAATGACCGAAAAGCCCACGGTCAACAACCAAACATCCGAATGTCATGAAGTGTAACCCACACTTCTAACAACCAACCGAAAACAAAGTGTTTTACAAACCAACAACCAAATGAAAAATGTTTAAAAACCACCACCACAAATTTTAAAAACAACTAATAAAAAGATTGTTTTAATCACCACCCAATTACCAAAATAAAAGTGTTCAGAGGATAAAGAACCATAACCCGCTTTAGTCATCTTCCTCCTCGGCCTCGTCCTCTTCATCTCTCGGTTGACCATCATTGTCTCCACCACTTGTTCCAGCACCTGCGGCAGTACTAGTAGCAGCATTTTCTCCCCCTGTTTGTGGAGAAATCTGATCAATAAAAGCTGCTAAGTATGCGTGGATTTTCATCCAAGAGTTCCCCTGATCCTTCACTTTGTCCATCACCCTGTGTAAAACCTGAAGAACAGCAGTTTTTGATATCATAGAGGAAGTGCTACCAGAAGTGTTGATAGCACTCTGGGCAGCACCACCTGCTGTACCTGTCGGGAGAGGGAATGAAAAATCTGAAGCAGACGGTTGTACTTGTGAAGGGGTACTCTGAGCAGGGATAGAGCGGGAGGCTGAAGGATGGGACGGTTTGGACCAAGGTAGATCAATATGCCTCTTTCCTTTCTTCAATTGATTGTCAACAACATAGAACCTGGGACCAGAAGTAAAGATATCCGAGGCTTCTAGGAACATTTTTTGGAAAGTGAGGATACGGATAGGGATGGCAACGGGTCGGGTTCGGATCGGATCATGGCCGACCCGAACCCGATCCGAATATCAAATATACCGATCCGATTCAAAAATTCAAGAAACCGTGGCCGACCCGATCCGACCCGAATCTTATTAAAAGTCTATTTTTTAGCTCAAAATTAATTAATTAAAATATATTTTTAAGCACAATGTTGAATGTTGTATAGAAAATAGTCTAAAATCATCCAAATCTCACTTACAAAGACAAATTAGAAAAAATAAAATGTAAGATAATATTAAAAATATTTAAAATTCACCATTTATTAAGGGTTCGGGTCGGATCGGATCGGGTTCGGATCGGATCATCATGGTTCGGGTCGGATCGGGTCGGGTTCGGATTGGATCATCAACATGCTTCGAATCCGATCCGAACCCGCTCGGGTTTTAAAAATTACAAACCAAACCCTATTTTTTCGGATCGGATCGCCTTCGGTAGGGATCAGATTCGGTCAAATTGCCATCCCTAGATACGGAAGATCAAGGAAGGGTACGGGAAATAAGATGGATCTTTCCTCTTTGGCCAAGATGCAAGATGTTTAAAAACAAGATTCCTAAAATTAATTGGCTTCTTCTTCCCTAGTTTGTATAACAACTTTGCTTGTTCCATAGTCAAATTTTGCTCATTTTTTTGTGGGGAGCCAATTGAACATGCAAAGTTTGTGCAAGACGGCATAAAGGGAAGAAAGCTTGGAAGCGGGAAACTTGACTTTGGGATCTGAAGGTCATTTTCTAACCTCATTGTGGGTAAAGAATTTAGCCATAATGTCTTTATTTCAATTTTAAAACTCTCCTCATGAATACGTGGTATATCTAAGGCTTTGTTAATAATCTCAGGGTTAAAAAGATACACTTTACCCTTAACAAATACCTTTCCAAACTCGGGAGAAGATTCATTGTCTAAATTAGGACTAAGATTGGCATAAAAATTCCTCACTATTTTATCCACATATGGTTTGGCTTGGGTGTTAGGTATCAAAAACTTGCGGTCCTCAAGGAATTGAAATACGCCATTATTTTTCAAATCAACCTCATCTATATTTTTCTCTTCCCAGAAGGAGGTATTGCTATGTTTAAGCCAAAATGACATACCCTCCTTTTTGAAAAATTATAGAGAAAAATGAGGTAAAGGAAAAGCATCGTTATCTTCCACACGAACATGCTCATTATCAGATTCATCATTGGAATCAAAGACATGAGGAGAAGAGTGGTGTACCTCTGGATTTTGTACCTGGTTTGAGTTGCTGTCGGAGGTGCTGTCTTCTTTCTGGCAGCACTAGTGTCAGCACTTTGGATACCCTTTCCCTTGGTTAGCCTTTAAGCTGCAGCAGCTAGGGTTTCACTGTCCTCACCTTCTACCCATTCATCGAAATCATCATCGGGAGTCTCTTTCTCTACGGAGTAGTTTTCGTCCGAAGCATGTAGAGAAGACACACTATCAGATTCTTCGTCTGATACTTCAACTGGATCAGAGGAGGTATTGGAGGTTCCCTTGTTGAATTTAGCCCTTAGTGACACGCCCCAAGTCCCGGGATTCCCTAATAGAACCTCGAACCTGGTGCGCGTAACTAACAAGAAACAAGAAACTAACGGGAAACAGGAACAATACCTGTTAAAAACAAAACTGACATGATATATATACTCAAGAGTAGGGAGCTAAGATAGCTCACACCAGTTCTAGACCAAGAAAATTAAAACCAAAATGGTTACATACAGCGGAAGACATGCCTAGCACATAAGCTGGCATCAAGAGTACTATACAAGATGTCTAGTGACAACAAGAACTGAACAAGACTGTCTACCCCAAAATAAGGAGTTACAAAACCCATAATACATCGTCCTCACCAAGTGTAAAAGGACACAAGCCCCAAAATGATCACGACCTGCGAAGCAAGCTCCCAACTATGTCGAGCCTCACTGCGCACTAACCTTCCTTTCCTGGGAGGGGGGGGAAACAAATAAACAAATAAAGGGTGAGATAAATCTCAGTAAGCTATTAACATGCAACTATATGTCATGTTATCATGCAATACAAGTAGATACTCAACTAAACATATATCAAGTATCATCAAGTAACAAGTATAGGAGAGGCTAAGCCCACTCAACAAGTAATCAAGCTCAAGAAAGGTTCAGGTAACAAGTAGTCAAGTAGAGTGAGAGGCTAAACCAACTCACCAAGATGCACATAGGCCTATCACGCATTGTACCTGAATCCTTCCTTATTTCTCCCAATAATACCATTTGTTGTCGATGCTTTTCTAGCTGAGGACAACCAAGAACAAGAACAGGAACTGCTGTGCGGTATATAAGAAGACCTGGTAACCAGTGTCATCCACAATAACAAGATCCACGTGGTGAACAGGACAGGAGTACAGTATATAAGAAGACCTGGTAACCAGTGTCCTCCACAAGAACAAGATCCACGTGGTGTTCAGTACAGTCGCATTCACTTTAAGTAAATGAGCTATACAACTTATACTTACAAGTTCATAATCCCCTACATAGGATATTCAATCTATAGTCATTGTTTTAATGCCCCTAAGGTGCACAATCATTGGCTTCAAGACAAGCATAACACATAAGTGCTTGTTCATAGCACTTGTAAGACATATAAAAGAGTTCTTCCTTTTATACTCAAGTTCTCATTTTAATTTAATGAGTAATCATGTTCAAGACTCACTTCTGATACCCCTAAGGTATCACAACACTTGCTAGGACATCTTATCTTAAGGCTATATGCCTTAACAAGGGTTATTTCCAACTTATACAATCATGGAACAAGTTTTACAATTTTTCAGGACATATGGGCGGCCGCACAAAATTGTGTGGGCGGTCGCCCAAAATCAGGCTTTCCAAGAACAAAATACTTCAGATAGATGGGCGGTCGCCCAGCCCAAAATGGGCGGTCGCCCAAGGCCCAAAAATGCCAAAATCCGAATTCTTTCCCAGGTTAAATAATTTTCCGTCCCGAGCGTAGGAGTATAATTTTTATCAATATATTATCAAACCCAGGAGTATAATAACAAGCTTAAATCACTCATTTCAATTATACTTTCTTATTTCAACAGAGACTTTTATACTTACAAATTCTCCGTCTCAAATGTAGGAGTAACTTTTATTAACTCTTAGGCAATACCCAAAACATTATTTCAGGCTCAATTCATTTCTTTTACCGTCCCATAAATAATAGGACAATTTCCTTTTATTCCAATTTAATATTTCACCGTCCCCAAAAGTATAAGTACAATTTTATATTATACTAATATACCCATTTAGAGATACTTCCATTCATTTCCCCGTACCACAAATAATGGTACGATTTTTCTAATAATATTTAAATCAAGTTACTATTTTACCGTCTCACGAATAGGAGTATAAATTTCCTAACTTTCCCAAACACTTGCAAGTCTAATTCATTCTTGTTTTCAGTATACGTTTACTCCCTTTGTCCCAATTTTACAAGTATCACAAAAATTGCCCAAAACACAATTTTAACAAGAACAAGTAGCGGGAATAACATATATACATGTTATTACAAGTAAGGGGAAGCTAATAGCTTACCTAGTCAAAAATCAAGTTGACCCAAATAAATTTCTGATCGGCCTGGAACGCTCTATTCAACGCCACGAATATTTATCCGGGACCGGAATCACGAACAGAGGGATAATTAAACTCGAGGAGTCGAGAATAGGGTAAAACTGAACTCCCTATTATGGAACAGAGGAAAGAACGAGAAACTTTGAGAAATAAATGAATTGCCTTTCTTTCTCAGGCAAACAACACAATTTATACTTGGGAACTTTTCAAGAATTGCAACTAGGCCCCTCAAGTTCTAACTTCCTACAAAAAGGCCCCTTAGAGTCATAATTTCACAAATGACCCTAAAATCAAAACTAGACATTTAACCACCTTAATATTCTAAAGCAGTTAATAAATTAATTCAAGTAAAACTAGCACATAATATGCAAGTTCAATCATTTAAGCAAGCACGTCAAGAATTTAACAAATACGTTAAATATTTAACGAGATTAAGGATGGGCGTTACACTTAGCCTGCTAGAAGTTCGCTTTTTTAAGCTTGGGCCGCTGGTGGTTGAGAAGGGGCTTTCCTCTTCTTTTTGGTGGTCTTGGCGGGAGCAACAACCGGTTTGGAAGGAGCCACAACGAGAGGAGCTTGGGCGACTGGAACAGGAGATGGACCGGACACCACAATCGCCAAGGAAGGCGGTGATGTCACTGGTCTTGTCGCCGGTGATGTCTCTATTGGAGAGAAAAATCGAGCCTCACCCGCACTTGGAGAGACTTCCATGGGATCAGAGGAGTGCTTGGATGGAGATGCCATTGAGAATTTTGAGAAGAGAAGGAAGGATTATGGAGAGGGATTTCTAGGGTTTTGATAAACCGAGAGACGAGGAAGGAGATCGGCGAGTTGAGGAGGGAGGAGGGAGGAGGGTTTATTTAGGAATTGATTACAAAGGTTTGAAATAGATGATAAATACCCAAAATTAATTTAAGATAACTCTCCCTATTCCTAAAGATACTCAACTCCCTCTATTTTCTAGCAAATTAGTTTAACTCAAACTCTCACCCTCATTTTTGATAAAACAACTGTTTTTTTATAAATAAAATAAAAATAAGAGAATAAAAATTAATCTAAGGTAATTCGGCTTAGGTAAATAAAGTCCATAAAATTTTGAAATGCAAATTAACTTATGACTCCAAAATTTTAAGAAAGTAGTTACCTAATTAGATTTACCAAAATAAAGGGATTTAATAAAAACCTTTTTGAAATCAAAAACTCCACAAATTAAGGGACTTTCGGACTTCCCAAATTTAATTATTGAATCCGAAAATAATAGATAAAAAATAATGTGGCACATACTAATGTGTTATCGGCAATGATGGTAACACTTTGGAAAACATATAAATCAAATATCCCCTTGATAAAACATCACTTTAAGAAAGGCAAAACAATCCTCATTATCAACACTAGAGGCAAATTGTTAGGCTTCTTTTAAATAAGCATTTGAGGCAAAAACAAGCTTCCAAAATCCAAACACTTGAGGCATAGCAAGCCTTAATTAAGAGTGTTTGAGGTAAAATAAATCTAACAAGTTAGATAATCTTGTTCTTCATCTTTAAGCACTTTAAAATAAGTATAATTTACACTTCAATATCTACAAGATAGCATCGTAGTAACGAGCTCCATGCTCCGAGTCCTTATAAAGTGTAAAAAATGCTTTGGTGGTTTGTACCTTTCAAGTAGGATACACTGTAGTAGCGAACTCCATGTTCCTAATACTTAGTACGAAATCACTAATTAATATATCCTTTTGGCAAGAGTACATCGTCGCAACGAACGCCGTGCCCCGAGTTACTAAGAAAATATTATAAGTGCTTTTTGCCTTTTGTCTTTTATTTTATCACAAAAATTTGTGACTTTGTCACTTTTGAGTACAAAGGGAATTTGACAAACATGTTAACCAAGTATAAACCTACCGAAACAAAAAGGTCAGCACGTGCCGCCGTTTTAGGCTTAAAACGAAAAAAAGAAAAACATTTTTTTATTGTACACAGTGTTACCAGAAGTGTTGACAACACTCACGGTAACACTCAAAAACAGTAGATTAAAAATACAAAGACCAAGAGATCTTTTCAAGCTTGAAAATCTCTTATGGTCAAGGGCCTTGGTAAAAATGTCAGCAAGTTGATACTTAGTATCAATATGCTCTATGTTTATCAAACCTGTTTCAACCAAGTCTCTTAGAAAATGGTGACGAATATCAATGTGTTTAGTGCGGAAATGTTGAACCGGGTTTTTTGAAATATTTATTGCACTCAAGTTATCACAATACATGATCAAAATATTACTCTCAAGACCATAGTCGTCTAACATGTGTTTTAACCAAATGAGTTGGAAACAACAACTCCTGGCTGCTACATATTCTGATTCAGCAGTCGAGAGGGAGA